>CP077950.1:10000000-10436201 GCA_024584535.1 Colletotrichum gigasporum
CTCGATCAGCGTCCCTGTGGCGATTCCCGGCGACGTCCGCCTCCCGGTCGAAGCCCCGAAGCCCAACCTGCCCAGAGACGGCCTCCCGATTATTACTGTCTCCACACCTGCCATCAGCACCGGCATCGCCGTCAAGATCGAGGTCCCTCCCCTGCCGCCTGTCGCAGTCCCGGGCGTCCCAGCTGCTCGGTCACTTCCTGAGTTGCCAGCAACCACCTTGGTCAAACTCCCACTTGCCAGCAAGACACCATCTGTCGACGACGTCAAGGAAAAGCTGGACAGCATAGTTCCCCAGGTGCAGCCTCGTGATGGCAAGGGCAAGGTCGAAGACATCAAGACCAAGGTCGATGACACCAAGACCAAGGTTGACGACATCAAGAACCAAGTCACCAGCACAGCCGTCAACGTCCCCCGCCAGGCCGCGGACGTCGCCGAACTTCTCTCAACCAAGGTTCAGGACATCAAGAGCCAGATCTCCGATATTGTCGGCAAGGCCCACGGCCGTGGCATGCTCGAAGATAGCACCTCCAACGTTGCTGGCATCGTCTCCACCGCGGTTGAGGATGTCAAGAGCAAGGCTAGCGATGCTACTGGCAAGATCCACGCCCGCGATAACGTTGCCGACATCAACGCCCAGGTTAAGAGCATCGTCGAGGCAGTTTCCAGCAAGGTTACGATGATCAAGAGCCAGGCCACTGATATCAAGGTCACCGCCCCTGATGTCCACGTTCGCGACGTCGCCGACCTCAACCAGGTCGTCTCTAGCAAGGTCGCTGAGATTTCCACCAAGGTTGAGGAGATCAAGAGCCAGATCACCGGTATCAAGGTCAACGCCCCTAATGTTCACCTCCGCGACGTCGCCGACCTCAAGGGCAAGGTTGCCTCAGCTGTCTCGAGCATCGTCAAGGACGTCAAGGCCAAGGTCCCTGCGGTGCCTACCCCTACTCCTATTGCCGCGCAGTAAGCTGCCAAAGGCATGAATTTTGGGGGAGTCGCACAACAAAAGTAACGGACGCAAAAGGGCGGGGGAGGAAACAGGGGGTGGCGCGGGAGGCATCTGTCAAACTTAGGCAAGGGAGTCCTTGGTAATTGGGGAGTAATGGGAACTAATGGAGTGGAGGATTTAATGGAGCATTTAATGGGAGCGGGGTGAATGTCCAACTCAAAAGACAGCCGATCGAGGCATGAATGTATTGATTAGTCAGGAACCAAATACAAACCCATAATCCTCACTCGTTGAAGTGCCAAGGCGCGCTGATCATTTTCGTCCAAACCATCCGCAGCTTGATTACTTCGTGACGACCCAGAAAAGGCCCGTTCCCCGGCCAGAATGCGACCGTCCGAGATTCCGTGGCTCACGTCGTTTTAGAGTTACTGATTCGGCCCATCCTCGTCGTATTGATGGCGCCGCCAGTGGCGCCGCCCATTAATTACTCTGCGACAGCCGAGTCACGGATATGGCTTTCGACACGAGTCGCTTTAGCCTTCTTGCAAGAAGCCTCTCTGCTCTCGACCATAAATGCTGCCGTTCCCCGTCATACCGGAAGGGCTGGGACGCGGCATCCAGCAAAAGTCATTCGTTCAGTCCTGTCCAACTCGCGTCCAACTCAGTCAGTCGTTCCATTTTAAAAATACAATCGATCACCATGGTCTTCTTCCGCTCGCTCATCATCGCCGTCCTCGCTCTGGGCGCCTCCGCCGCTCCGGCCCCGGCCCCTAACCCGCAAGCTTCTGGCAACCCCGAAGCGCCAACACAAGACCGCTGCACCGGCGTCACATGCCCCCAAAACTCGTACTGCAAAGTCTTCGACATGCACCTAGAGCAGCCTGTCGGCTGCCAGGCCAATGGCACCGTCCCATCGGATTCTCAAACGTGTGGCAGTGTCGTCTGCCCCGTGGGGACGACGTGTTGCAACTCGTCCTGCGGCATGTGTACAGCGCCGGGAGATTCGTGCTTGCAGTGGGTCTGCCCTTGAAGATTCGCGGGACCCTGGCTGTTTATGTCATGTTCGCATGTTGGGGAGGGATTCAATGGGAGTTTGGGCGTCACGGATACTTCGAAGTCACAGCGTGGGAGGGGGTTTAGTTACTGCGAGACTTGGGCACACTTGGAGGCGTCAATTCCATGGAGGCTACATTACCACCCCCGTTTGGGGAAAATCCAATGTTCTGAATTCACGAACAATTCTAAACTTTCCAGCATGTTGATTTTAAGCGTCCAAATATTGTTACAAACCTGTCCTCAATGAGTTGCTTGTCACGCAGAGATATGTTGGCTGTGCAGCTACGCGACCAACAGCGCAACAGGTCACCTTGACGGAATGAACGAACCCCTCGGCCTTTTCACCATAGCGACTGACTCGAATAAAGTTGATCTCCTGAATTGCGCGGGCAAGGGCAGCCATGGGATTGAAAAAGGGGAGACCCACTCCGACTCGAAATTCGTCTGAACTAGACCGTCTTATCTTTAGGCTGCTAAGCCTTGGTGATGGGGAACTCGGGAGTCTGGGTCATCCCTGTCTCTGCATAGTATCTCTCCCAGTGATCAACAAGTCTCCGCATCACCTCGGGCTCCTTCTCTGACACGTCGTTCATCTCAGCCGGATCCTTCTCCACGTTGTACAGCTCCCAATCATCCTTACCCCTCGGCTTGTTCAGCCAAACGGCCTTCCACTTGCCCTCGCGAATGGCCCTTAGGCCGAAGAGTTCCCAGCCATGGACGTGGACGTCCTCACCATGTACAGTCGAATCGGGTGCCGCGTAATCTGGGGAAGACAAATGAGAAACCCAGGACTTGCCCCGTGGCTGCACCACTTGTCGTCCTCTGAACGAGGTGCCCGGGTGTTGGATCTGCGCCATCTCAAGAATTGTGGGGAGGATGTCCATGACTGTGGTGAAGCGGTGCGTGATGGCTTCCTTCTTGGCCTGGGAAGGTGGATACCTGATCAAGCACGGGCAGCGTATGCCACCTTCTGTGATCCAGCACTTGGATCCTCGGGATGGTGCAGTTGCTGCACAAGCCCATCGGGCTCCTATACATATTCTTGTTAGGTCTGTTTGGATGAAGTAAGCGCCAGAAGTGAAAAGTTTCACGTACCATACCAAGCGAAAGAGGTCTTCTCGCCAATGTTGCCCAAGCTGTTGTCGTAGTATTTCTGCACTACGCCGGCGAATGTCGTCTCTCCGCCCATCATCTAACAATCGGTTTAGTAAGGTTATTTAGTCTTTCACGTCTGTTGGGCCGATCAAGACTCACGGGTATGGCCTCAAGGGCAGCACCTTCAGCGCCATTGTCCGACATGAAAAGGACGAAGGTATTGTCCAATTCCCCCGTAGACTGGAGATAGTTGACAGCCCGACCGATGTTCTCATCAATCAGCTCTACCATGGCAGCAAAGACTTCCATCTTTCTCGCAGACTCCTGCCGTTCGAGGTCCGACATGTCTTTCCACTCCTTGCCCACTACACCTGTTGGCGGTGCATTCTCGATGCCCTTCTCGACAAGGCCAAGCTCGACTAGCCTTTGCAGTCGGCGCTGGGTAAGAGCATCCGATCCGTCGTCATACTTTCCAGCTGCCACATGTTAGTCAATAGTCTTCAACTTTATTTGGCATCTTTGCGATGAAACCTACCGTATTTCTCAACAAGCTCACGAGGAGCTTGAAGTGGCCAGTGCGGGGCAGTGAAAGGTAAATAAGCAAATAAAGGCTCTTCCTTTTCCTTCTCATTCCTCTCATCCAAGAATTTGATCATGCGGTCGGTGAAGTACCGCGTGGAATAAAAGTCCTCCGGCAAGCCCGTCCGGTGGTTGATGAACTTGTCGCCATCCATCCAGTGGCCTTCGGTGTTGAGGCAAGGAATCTGGAACTCATCGTCATCCAACTGAGGCTCGTAGGCGTGATGGTTTCCGGAGCCGGGAAGAAAGGAGAAACTCTTGGTGAAACCGCGGCTGCAAGGGGCGAGCTCTTTGCTCAACCCGAGATGCCTTCCACGTTCAGAGTTAGTAAAATGCGCTTCGGTGCCACGCGATTCTGCGTACCATTTTCCAGATATTATTTTGAGATAACCATTGTCTTGGAGGATTTCAGATAGCGCGGCAACTCTGCAGTTCAGGTACCCTTCATAGCCAGGCTTATCTTTGAAATAATCCCCAAATCGCCGCATGTGCTCCGCCATTTGACCTGTCTTTCGTCAGAGTGAGCCTTTTCCACCAGGACAAACAACCAACCAAGCCCAGCAATATGGTTATCCGTGCCCGAAAACAGCATGAATCTGGTGGGCGAGCATGCAGATGCCGTGTGGAAGTTGGTCATCCGAATGCCATCCTTGGCCAATTTCTCAAGAACTGGAGTGTTAATCTCGCCGCCATAGGGACTGACATCGGAAAACCCGAGGTCGTCAGCAACAACGATCAAGAAATTCGGTCGCTTAGTTTTCATTTCGAGCTCAATTTCACGAGAAATGTGGGGACAGCAGAGGAGAGTGTTGATCTGTATGACGCTGGATGTGAGCTCGTGGGAGAGGTTATGTGTCGTGCAGGCAAGCCCATATAAAGCATGTCGCAAGGAAAGTCGACGCTGACGCAATTCCTACTAGATCGTATCTGGAACTTATTATCCCTCTTTTAAAGGGCCCAGATCGCAGCTGGATGGAGCCTGCGCAGGTTCTCCTAAAGGAGCGGCAAATTGACATGTTTTCTCCCCGTTCTTCCCCGTCGACGATGGTGTTCACCTTCGGTTACCCCACAGTCGAGATCCGCCGAGATCCGGGGGCGGGGTCAAGCCGCAGCACAGCACCAATCAAACAGCTGGAGTAATTGTTCCCTGAGCCTGCTCTGTTATTGTATTGAAACCTACTTGGTGAATCTGGTTTGGGAGGATGGTTTCCATCGAGAGAACGTGTGAGCTGTCAGAGTACCCAATGATGGGCGTAGAAGCTCACATCTAAAAATCGTGGGATTGCGGGATCTAGATCTTGGACATGTCTCGGCAAGCAGTCTCGGTCTCGTCTTTTCCGTTGATTGGGAATTCGCTACTGCCGAAGAATATGCAAACGTCTACGAACAAAGGCCAAAGAACGGTGCCGACGGGGAAGGACGGGGAGATATGTCTCGGACACAATCACGCTATCCAGGATTCGGACTAGGCCAAGACGCCCTCCTGGCACTAGTGGGGACGGGGACCCATCACGAGGACACGGGGTTGGCCTCTTGACCTGCGACTCTACTCCATGAACCTGGGTCAACTTCTCCGGACAACCAACTTTCGCGGTATCACCGACGAGTAAATCGTCAACTCAGTTTTGATGGCGCAATTGGAACCCGGCAGTGTGCAAGAGTCCAGCTCGCCAGGATGGCCGGTATAAAAGCATCTTCGGCTGGCCGCTTTCCGAGGGGCGGCGCCAGTCCAGCTGACAGACAGAACATTGAACCGACGGCCTCAACGACTGAAGAAGTACCTTACCAGAACGACCAATCATGCTCGGCCATTTGAACCTGCGGCAGTCCTTCAACAGGACGCTGTTGTCAACGGTCATGTTGATTGCTGTATCGCAGTTCAACTTCGGCTTCGACCAGCAGGGCTTCAATTCGACCCAGGCTATGAACGCCTTTGAAAAGCAGTTCGGGTGGTACGACCCCAAGGAGAAGACCTATTACATCGAAAGCTGGTGGCTCTCTCTCTTCGCAGGGTTGCCTTACACTGGCTTTGGAATTGGTTAGGCCGCCATTTGATTTTGTAACGAGACTTCATACAAGACTGACAGTGTGCCCAACACACAGGAATCTTAATCGGCAGCTCCGTCAGCAAACGATACGGCAGAAGGATGTGCATGTTTTCCATGAGCATCTGGTCGTGCATCGCTACAACGATTATTATGACATCGAAGAACCGAGACCAGATTCTGGCAGCCCGCATCCTCGCCTACATCTACATTGGAATGGAGCTCGCTGACGTGCCCATCTAGCAGTCCGAAATCACACCAAAGAGCGCCCGCGGTTTCGTTGTTGGCACATACCAGTTGATTCTAGCGGTTAGTACCGGGTCCCGTACCCCTTTACTTCGGCTATTTTAACATGACTAGGTTGGTGGGTTGGTCGTCAACGCCGTTGCGCGAGGCACCGGCGATTTGGATTCGTCGGCTGCGTACCTGATTCCATATGGGTTGTTCTATGTCGCGCCCGTGATAGTGATGGTTGCTATCTGGTTCGTGCCTGAGGTGTGTCCTGGATACATACAGCCATGTACTAATGTGCCGTTTTCCCAGCCCCCCCGCTGGCTCGCAATGCAAGGCCGAAACGATGAGGCTTTGGTTGCTCTTACTCACCTCCGGGAGGGCAAGTTTACCGAAGAAGAGATATCCGCCGAAATGGCCCACATCCGTGCGGGTATCGAACGAGAAGTCGAGAAGGGCACGTTCATGGACATGTTCCGCGGGAAGCAGATGACCAAGCGCACCATGTCTGTCATTGGTGTCAACTTCTTCATGCAGGCGACAGGTTCAATCTTCGCCAGTGTCTACGGCGCCATCTTTGTCAAGAAATTGGGCTTCATCAACCCCTTCACTGTAACGATTATCACCTCGTGCATCAACACCACCATGTGTCTGACCTCCATGGTCTTGCCAGACAAGATGGGATGAAAGTAAGTCCTCCCCCCGCAAGGATTTTCCTAGATTGTTTCCAAGACCGATTGGCTGACGCGGTCTTCGGCAACCCAGACATGTCATCTTCTTCGGCGGATCGATCCAGGCGGCTGGCCTCTTCGCCATGGGTGGTCTCGGACTCATCTCAGACCCGAGTGTGTCCGTAGAGTCGGCCATTGTCGCGATGATGATTGTAATGACCACCGGATTCACCCTGGGCTGGGCACCCACGGCGCACGTCCTCTCGGCCGAGATCCCGAGTATGCGTCTGCGTGACATCACGTACCGCACTGCGAGCGTCGTCAATATCGTCATGTAGTTCACAGTCGCCTTTACAATGCCGTACCTGCTCAACGCGCCCTACGCGAACCTTGGCTCGAGGGTCGGTCTCATATTCGGCAGCACCACGTTTGTCTCTCTTGGCTTCGTATACCTATGTGTGCCGGAGTGCAAGGGGCGGACGCTTGAGGAGATCGATATACTCTTTGACATGAAGGTTCCGATGCGAAGCTTCCAAAAGACAGATCCGTCGCAAGCAACCATCCATGCCAGAGGTCAAAAGCACGATGAAGAGACGGCGTCGGACATGGCTATTCCGGTCGGAATCTTACGGAAGGATTGAGGGACGAGACTGAAAAGTATCATCCTGAAGGATCCACAGAGGAATTGCATTTGTGTCACTTTCACGAAAGGCCGTATTGAGCGTTGTTAAAGAAAAAGCCAAAACCAGTTTGAGTGCGGCGTCTATCCAGCTTAATCAACCTGTAAGCAATACAAAGATATCTCGTACGCGATGTAGCCGGACCCAAAAGCCAAAGGAGTGACAATCCCCGTAATACTCCCCCCGTCTCACACTCCCGTTACATCATCAGACAAAACAAACTACCATGCATATTACCATTCCTCCTCTTTACCGTGTTGTCACGCAAAATCATCTCAAGTCATCCATTCATGTATCCGCTTGGCGAAGTTCCAGCAGGCAAGCCATTTACAGCATGAAGGCGCCAAGAGCGAAAGCGCCGGCAACGATGGCACCAGCGGCACCGAGGAAGCTGTTGCCGCCGGGGGCAACGAGACCGGCAGCGGCGTTAGGGGCACCGGTCTGGCGGCCGCCTCCAGTGATGGTGGAGGTGGCGAAGGAAGGCAGGCCACCGGCGTTGCTGGTGAGGAAGGTGGTGGTGACGGTAGAGCGCTCGCTGCTGCGGCCACCACCGTTGGTGGGAGCGGGAGTGGCGGCGCCGCCAATGGTGGTCGTCAGCTGAGAGCTGGCGGTCAGACGGGTGGCGAGGACGATGACAGTGTTGGCAGCGCTGGTGGCGGAGGAGGCATAGGAAGTGCTCTGGAAGCCGCAGACGGCCATGATGCTGCTGATGCCTGTGGTTGAAATCCCATTGTTAGTTCTTGTACACCCCGTAATAGGTTATGTGAGAGTGAATGCTTACCCTCAAGGCTGCGCTGCTGATCGTTGGGAACCTTCTCAGCCATGCAGCTGGAGCACTGGGCAGCCAGGTTCTTGACATCGAATGAGGTATTGGTGCAGACACACTGGGCGTCAAGCTCATCCTGGAGGCTATCGCTGTTGTTGTTGCCCTGACCGGGGACGAAGTTGACAGTGCAGACGTTGCCAAGGTCGCGGATGGGACGGCAGATGGCAGAGCAGTCGTTGGGGATGTCGTTGGTGTTGAGGCGGAGGTCGGCGCGAACGACCGCAGCGGCGGCGGCGAGGACAATGGCCTTGTACTGCATTTTGAAGGTTGGGGTGGTGGGTGGTTGTGGTGGTTGTTGAGTTAGTTACCGAAGGGAAGTGAAGTCAAGCGAGTGTTGAAAGAAAGGAGCCGAGACTAAGTGTTGAAAAGCGAAAAGGGCGATAGGCTAGCTGTCGAAGGCGAAGTGAAGCTGATTGTGATCCGATGAGGTGAGAGAAATGAAAGTTAGGGACGGGATCGTGATAGGATATTTATGTGCTGGGGGTCAACCGTTCATGACTGCGTGAACGGCCTCCCCAGGCCCGGAGATCCGCTTCGGCGCGCGCGCAGAAGGAGGCCCCTAGGCGTCGAAACAGCCGGCAACTTGTGCCATGACAAGACGAGTGTGTGGCACTGATGGCGGAAGGAAGAGGGGCCCTACAACCACGAGGCGGGCTGCGGTGGTTGGCATTGCCAAGCTGCACCTCAGAGGCCCCGAGCTGTCCAAGCCTCAGCCCGAGATTCAGTGACGCTATCGGCATCCCGACTTTATCGGCCGGCTTCAGGTAGGTCGTTACTGAGCTAAGCGGCCGTACCCTGGTTGTTCTAGGCGCAGCACGCAGCACGCAGGGTGGCCCAAGACCGACGCACATGTAGGCCTCGTCTGGCGAGGCATGGCATCGTGAAACGACTACTTTGCTTGTCACCCTTGCCAGGCGACGCTGTGCCCCACGTGAACGGCATGGCCTAGTGCCTCTGCTTAAACCTTAGTTGTTAGCGCGCCCCGGTAGTCTATCTAGAATCATTGCTTACCTACCTTGGCCTACTGGAGCAAAGAGCCTCTCGCCCAGGGCAGGCGTTTTGTAGCAAGGTACGATGCAGCGACACTGGATGGACACACTGCACGGGAATCTTCGCCAGCACTCGTTGGAGCTCTTCTCTGCGTCCGTTTGGTCCCCCTTGTGGCCCATCCGTTCTGAGTCTACACGACCACAGCAAGGTACCGGAACCGATTGTTCGGTCCCCCCATCGCCAATACCCATCTGAGGCCCATGTTGAGAATCCTCCCCGGCAACAAGGATCATAACAAATCAAGGGCTTTGGAAGGATTCTCCGTTACTACGGAAGAATATCTGACCAACGAGATGCACGGTGTGCTCGTGGGCTTGGCCACGCCTAGTCCCGCATCCTGCCCGAACGACCAGTGGCATGGGTTACCACCTCAAGGTTGCGGGAAATGACGCCGGACAGCTGCCAGTGAACAGCTCTCTTCTTGGGCCCATTCCCTTGCCTCCTCCCTTGGTCGTCCATTCGGTCTATCGCGAAGACGAGAATCGGCCGCAGCCCCCCCCCCTCGGCATTACCCTCCCAGGCTCAGGGCCACAGAAAGACACATGGCGCTGACTGGATCCTCGCTCCCCAGTGGCCTGGCCTCTGTTCCAACCTCCAGGGTCTGGTTGGGAGCCCGCACGGCGGTTCTCAGTCCTCCTCCATTGTCCCGACGATCTCCCCGTAGTGAGCTGTCGCGTTTCACCTCCGGCCGTAGCACCGGGCCGTGCGCGGCGACGAGGAGGCTTCTCGCATCTCGACCGCTGAATTTCCCCAAATCGTCCGTTGAGAATCCATAGCACGACTCGGCCGTTCTTTCCTTCACAATCTTGTGCTATATAGAGTTGCCGTCTTACCGACACGGGTTGGGCGATCCTGAGCCTCTCCTCAGATCTGTGGCTAACGTTGAGCAAGCCACGGAAATTCGTGGCATAAATTGAGGCGACTAACCGCGCGGAGCTAGCTTCAGAAGCCGCGAGGGCCTAAGAAACAAAAATAGTCTGTGCATTCACCACTGGGGCTCCGAAAGTAATCCCCCTCTCGGGCATTTGCACATTGGCCGGGGAAAGGCTTAGCATGTTGATGGTAGGCGAAGTTGGTTACGGGTCACGTATCACGACGACATGAATCCAGCATGCCTCTTGGTTTATTGTACCGAAGATTCTATGGGAAATGTCATGTCAGTCTCACAAAAGCTGCAGGTAATCGACAGTTGGTCCAAGCATAACGGGGGAGACAGACATGAGTGACCGTCGCCTGGTCGACGTCTTACTACCTAGTTCACGACCTCGGGTGATGTCCGATCCATACGCCACACACAAGAAAGCGATGCCAGAACCTCGAAAGATTCGATTCACATTCTAGCCCTTTGACACTAATTTATCAACCAGTTGATCGTTACGAAGGACACCAGGCTTGAGCCCTGGTCCCGGGCGACTTCGAACTCATCAACTGCCCATCACGGCTGTCCCATTACCGACAGGGCACCTCAACGAGTATCTTTATGAATCATTGTCGCTATCTTACTTCATCAGCGAGATAGGCAAACTTTCGCTCACTCAGCGCGGGGTTTATGCCGTCACCAGTGTCGAGCTAGGGCCAGAAAGGGGCACACTCCAAAGTCGGCAGGTTCGTCCAAGGTTCCGCAGCCATCATGCCGCTGAAAACCCTCTGCCCCAAGCTCCCAGCCATCTCAAGTCTCAGCAAGGGATTGCGGGTTTGACGCAAGGAAGTGGGCATTTCCAAGTATCTGGTTACGAGCATTACGAATGCCAGCAGACTTCTTGTTTCTACATCTTCAGACGCTTCGCAAGATGTGGCGGAGCATACTTGCATCGTGGCGCGGGTCCATACATGTATGTGTCTCTGCGACGGGTAAAAGCCCCAAACAGGGGAATGAATATGCAGGGCCTTCTACGCAAGATACTCTACATAAGACTACCTAGAGCATGACATCCGGGATGAAGCGGCAGACCCAAATTTTTTGTTGCGCGCTGCACCCCGCGTTTGGAAGAGAGAGGGGGGTGACGTGGAATCGGTCAGCCGAGGAGTCTGAGAGGCACACCTCTCGGCATAGGCAAGTAAGAGCTTGCAGTTACTCCAGTGCTGCTTCGCCAACCGGACTGCGAGTTTTCATATCTTCGCGCTCAGGACTGGACCAAGCGCAAATATGCGTCGCAAAGGATCATGAGACTAGGGACGACAAAATTTTCAACCCCCAAGAGCAATTCCGAGCTAAGGCAGCATTGCTGCAGGAACTGCTCACATCCGACAGCGATGAGATTCTGAGCGAGGGCTAGCGGCCCGTGCCACTCTTCGTCCTTCGGGGCAAATCAAGTGTGAACGGTCCATGGGGAGACTGGTAGGGGGGCTCGGCCTACGCCGAGATTCCTTGGCGTCGAAACATGTCAAGGCCGTCCGTGCCCAGCTTTCGTAGGCAAGCATCACATGCCTACCAGCCGAAGAAGAGGGCCATGGCGACGGGATTATAGGGTGTGTTCCCGGGGCAGGGTGGGAGAGGTCCGGCGACTAGACTCCAGGTCTAACTGAAGCTCACAAGACGCTGGACAAACAGTCGCTGATGCCGCAATAAATAGTACAGCCCGCGGATGTTCATTAAAGATTGTCTCATCTATTTTGTTTTATCCATCTCACGACCTTTCTCGTTACAAGCGAGATTGCCCACAGTCTTGCTTAGTCCAACAGAACGGTGACTGCAGACTCAAAGTTTGGGCTGCAGGTGACGAAACATTGGACTGTCAGCATCATCCAGAGTCTTGCTTCTGCATCGTGATGAAGACCCTCGACCATGATGACGTCACGTTGACTGGGCTGTGTTGAGGTGCAGCATGTACCAGAGCGAGCAAAATACGCTTTAAACATTGACCAGATACAGGTAATACTTTGGACACAACCCCCAGCCTCATTGATAATCTTCAACTTGACGCAGGAAAAACAATCTCGGCCAAAATTCTGGCCATGCGCGCCCGGCCCTCTTCCTCCGCATCCAACGGGGGCGGCGTGGCCAAGAGCGGCGGACGGAGATGCCGCTCGGCAGCGCCCGCCGGCTCAAGGAACCGTCCGATCGAGTACCCCGGGTCCGCTGCGACGGGTATCGTGGGTTGGTCACCCGGCCGCATCGGAACGAGGGGCGGTGTCGTGGGTTGTGCTTCGGGAGCTCTGCGGAGACGGGTTAGTCACATCAAGTGGATCTTCTGCACGTGGCGTAATGCTCGGGAACGTGGACTAACCTATGACTATAGCCTCGCACTGCCCCTGTGGATGAAGTCGGCATCTTTGAATCTTGCCGCTTATTGTTTTCAGACCGGCAGCCATTCCCTATCGGAGGCGGAGGACCGGACCGGAACTCGGAAAGTGGGCCTTCTGGTCGGTGCCCACACTCAGTGAGGATCGCCGGGGGGAGGCGGAAGCGAGCCAAAGAACCGCAAGCAACCTGGCGCAAGAGGCGCGATGAACACGAACAGGACTGATTGCGAGGATCGAGCCAAAGGGATGAGCTGCATTTTGTAGGTTTCGTCATCGATGGACGAATACCACACAGCAGCAGTGGGAGTGGAGGAAGTGGGACGGGAACACGCTGAGGCAGTCAACCCATGGAGGCAGCCTTACGCTAAGCCGCCTCCCGCCTCCCGCCAACGGCAACCACCGAAGTAGGTACGTGTGGGAGACTAGCATCGTGGGTTTCTCAGCCGGTGACGTGATTCTCTGTTCCAGACCGTTGAAGCCACGCCCACGGCAACGTCTGTGATACGGCGTGGAAGGCGTGTCCAGAAGTCAATTGACCCCAGAAACAGTCCGCGAACTGCATGCTTCCTGCCTAGGCGGCCGAGTTCCCAAGGGAGTGCTGTCGATGGGCCCCGGGAAGGCATCGGGCATTGTGGATTGAGCGGTCACTTGCTTCCCCAACTCTGGAAACAACGTTGGCGATCTACCAATGCGGTGGTCCAGACTCCATCAAAACACGCTGCCTAGGAAAATATGCAACATGGAACTGGGAAAGGTGGCTTGCTTCTTGACAGCACCTGACTCGCCGGCGTAGCTACATCAGGACGCAGACAATAAAAGCCGTGCCGCTGGGGGCAGATACGAGCGGGGTGCCAGCAAAGGCCATCCCATTCCGGATGGTAATCTGTAAAAAGTCGAAGGATTCCGGGTCGAGACCTCAAAAAAGAGCTCAATGAGATGCGAGAGCCGTACATCCAAGCGTGACGTCACCGCCGTTTGGCAGGGGAGAGAAGACACAGCAGCGTACTCTACTGCGCGCTGCGCGCTGCGTAGCAGTGTTAAAGTGGCTTTGAAAGGGACTTTGGGGCTTTGGGGTTGCACCAAGGGTCTAGGGGTCTCAGCGGGAAGGGATCCATAAGGGTCCAGCCCCTGGCCATCCCGCCCTTTTCCCCGGAAAGGTCGGCGATTGGTCAACTGCCGGTGGCATCACTGCCTCGTTATCTCCTCCCCCCTTGCTCGCACTCGCGGGACTCGAATTTGCTGCCCTCGAGAATGGGGAACTCGTACGATGACGTAGGCGGCTCGCTATGTCTGTTGGCCAGGAGCCCTGTTCCCCTGCGGAATCCGCTTTGTGTTCGTTTCGGGGCCGTTGTTAACTGTGGCCAGTGGTTGGAGCGGCGTCCATTGTAGTGATATTTAGCGTTAGTTTCCGAGAGAAGTAGCTGACAGGTTTCTCATGACCACCGTCGATCCAAATGCCGCTCTCGAGAAATCGGGGATTGAAAAATTCCCATCCAATGCTGCCATGTGCCATCCATCCTTGGATGCGGTTTGCCCATGGTTGGACCCTGAAGGGGGTGTGCAACGGGGGGTGTGCAACGGCGCCTGTGCCTGTGCCAGTGCCAGGGGGCATTAGCGGGCACATGGCTCCCCGAACCCCTCCCCAAACCAGGACAAATCAGGGCAGATCGGCGCGAATCACCTCCCAACTTTCCAGGGAGGTCCGGGGATCAACCACAACATCCGATCTAGACGGGTCTTTTTGCGCCGAAGCCAACCAGTCGGCCCAATTTCCATCGTACGATCCCGTTCCCCATGGCTTATTTCGCATTCTCTGCATTTAAGGCAACCGCAGCCTAGAAGACATTGCGCCAGGGCCGGCACATCTCTGCGAGAAAATGTCGCAGGCGGCGCTTGCTCAGCTGATGACGTCACCCCCACAGGCACCGGCAACACACGTTTCCATGCAAGCAATGTGATGGTGGACGGGATCCTACTACTAGACTCTCCACGTCAGTCTCGGTCTTCTCTCCTTTCGTTTTTTATCACTACTGCTTCTTCTTCTGATTCTTTAGGGTCTCATTAGTCATTTGATCATCTACTCGTCCACCACCGGTCATCATACAAAACTGCCAAGGACAGAACCGCAACCCGCCACCGCCGCAAGCTGACATGCTATGGGGACCGAAATCTCCTCGTAGCCAAATCTAGCCTTCTGTATGCCATCACTTAGCTTCCCGTGTGAAATCGAAGCCGCAATCTCGTTGTCGCCCAAATACAAAACGCGTCTTGCTATCCATACCCATCGGAACTGACGCAGGCAAAGGTATTGTGGCCGTCTTGCCTATGATAGCCCGACCTCGGCTGGTGTCTTTCTCCGCCGACTTCTTTGCTTCTTTGTTCCATGTCTGATTTGTGCGTCGCGGTGGGTTCTTTGATGCTATCTTTGCTTGTTCATTTGTCCATTCGCAAGCCAGAATCCCAAATTCGACATCTTCGGGGTGCTTGTGTTTGCTGAGCTTGCTGTGGGTGGCGTACTGCCTAAATTTCTGACGGACCCAAGCCAAGGTATCAATGACCCCAGGCTTTACGTTCCATTCGTCTTGGTGGGCCTCGACAAATACTCTGCCGTCGCTCCGATATTTCTTGCAGCGCTTGTCTACAACCCGTGTCAGTGTCATTCATTCATTCGCATTTGGTCCTGTTCATGGGACTCACATTCTCCAGACGCCTGGGCCGACAGCCTTACGTCCGGTTGCGGTGCTTTTTCAGGCGTTGAGCAGTCGATCCTCGAGGCGGCATCCTGCTCGTTCCGAACAACCAGATAGTCGATGAAATAGAAGGTTTCTAGGTTTGGGAGATATCGAGCGAGGAATTCGTACAGGTGCAGGGGGTACATCTTCTTCTGGCTGCCACGATGATGGAATCCGCATCTGGTGCAGCGGTTGGTGGTACGTTCGGTCTCCCATCGGTGGCAATACGGGACAGCAACACGACGAATATTAGCCAGTTCATCGCAGTGTAAGTCCATGTACATGCGACACCCGCTCCGAATGCTGTCGGGAGTGAGGTATCCCAAGCAGAAGACATCGTCAGAGGCCGCTAAAGACACGATGCGACCACTCTTGAGCTTGACATTTCCAGGGCGGTTCGTAAGACGGTCGACCACTGCTCTGGAATCGGCACAAACAACTGAAAACTTGGCCAGGTTCCGGCTGAGGGCAAGATAGTTGGATATGTCAGCCTTGGGGGTCGGATATCGGGGCTTCAGCGTCGCAGGCCACAGTTGGGTGGGAGATTGCTCGGCCGTTACGCCGGGCACCTCATCGAAGTCGTCGTCATTATCGCTGTCGGTATCAAAGAGTTGGGTAGCGGGACTTGGTGGCAGAGGCATGGCAGGCGCTTCGGTCTCGATGTGCAGAAAATTCATTCCCGGCTCGAGCAAGGCATCCTCCCAAATCTGATGTCGGATTTCCGTAGGCAATCTGGAGAATGGATCAAAGTAGCGCGCGGCGGGAGGTATGTCGAACTTGATGAAAGATGCCATGGTAGGTGATGCCTTTGCTTCTGATAGCGTACACGTAGAGGACGCCAGTGAGGGCGCAGGCGACTGGCGCAAAAGAATGGTGGTGGCGGGCTGCGTGGGGAATGTTGTTATCAGTGGAGGATGTAATTGAGAGATGTATGGTAGGAAGGCCGTCGTTTTCTTCAGATAGCTTTGAGAGGTAGCTTCAATATCGATGGTAATTAACGATAGAGGTCCCCAATTGCTTCTGCGTGATGGATACCTAGAAGGTACTACCTAGGTAGGTAAGGTACCTAGGTAGGGTAAGGTTGGTAGTAGGTATCGAGGCTTTGTGGAGGTCGAATGCTCCTGTCATCGAAGCAAGACTCGAAGGAGGGGCTTGTTTGTTTCTGTCGCAGCGGATCGTGAAGATATTCGACGTGGAACCCAGAAAGAGGGTGCTGCTGCTGAGGAGGGACGGCCGAGTTGAAGAACTCCAACCAGCTCCTGCCAGTCTGGGAAGGAGCGAATGCTTAAGGGACCCGGGGGCACTGAATCGGGCATTGCGTGAATAAAGAGAGAGAAACAGAGAACACAAGAGGAGCTTCTGCCTAAGAAGGCAGTGAGTGAGTGTGAGGCCTGCTCCTGCCTGGCTTCAAATTTCAGAGGAAGCCACGCAGGTACCCAAGGTGAGGTAGGTGCCTACCTTACGAGAGGAAAGAACGAGGGACGAGGCGCCAAACTAACGCCACGAACAGTGAACACGTGACTTGCGCCTGCCTCAATAGCTGCCAACGCGTTTCTCAAGGTTTATGCCTACCTTGAGTACCTAGCTTACCAGGTACTCGGTAGACCATAAAGCTCCAGGGTGGCTCCTTCCCGTTCGTGGTCGACATCTCCTACCTCCTCGGGCACCTGATTTCAGGCAGCGGAGACGATTACGGTAGTCAACGCTTTCCCATCTATATCAAGGTAATCAAGGTTTCTCGGTAAGAATGAAGACACTACAGTTTCCATCGGGCCTGGCTCAAGTGGTATTTTTGTAACCCTTCAAGATGAGAGATGCAACCACCGAATCCACCAGGCGTTTGTTATCTCGTCTTTTAGTGTCGTGGTTTGCCGGTTCTAGAGAACAGGCAAGTGCTTAGCAGTTATAGAGAAATTCACAAGACAAGAATACTTGCAAATACTCGCAAGCATTCTGCCCAATAGGTCCCTCCCATGAACGGTGACTGACGTTCCCATAAGAGGTGGAGTGGAAAATATATTCCGTCTTACTATTCACAAGTGTTGTAAGTGTGCACCTGGCCCTACGTGATTAGAGACGGGTATCGGACAAACAGCATCAGCGAGCAAATCAACCACCGGGAGCGACGCATCTCACAGCTACCCTGACAGCCCGATGAACAAGTGGGTCGATAGTTTGAGTGGGGGCCGGGGGGAGGTTTCAGGGTGGCCTACGGCCGCCAGCGCCCATGTCCCGATCGCGGCCGCGGCCAACCAATCCGGCGGAGTCATGGCCGCAACCCCTCATCTGGTCTCGGCGTACCGAGAGTCTACCGGTGCTCGTGACTCGACACGTCAAGGACACTCGCCTCGGAATGTTGTTGCGTTCTCGTCGCTTATGAAATACCAGACCGCCCTTCGCGACTTTCTCGAGCTTCGGTACAAGCGATATCGTGAAGCCCATTCTCCGTCAATGGAGGCCATCGACACGAAAGAAGTGAGCAGCAGTCATGAGGAAGAGGCGGCCCTTGAAACATGGAACGAGACGAGGACCAACGTCTTTCGCTATCTTGTCACCCTCTACAGCTTCATTGTCATGGGTTTCAACGACGGCGCAATTGGAGTAAGCTCTCTCTCCCTGCATGTCTTGTGTCGAGACTAAAAGACATATTGCAATACGTAGGCGCTTCTCCCATATGTCGGTTACCAAGAACCCCCGCAGGCATGCTCTTACCTGTTTTCACTAATGCATCCCCAGATCGAGACGTACTATGATATTTCGTACACCATCGTGTCCCTTCTCTTCTTGGCACCGTTTGTAGGATATATAATAGCCGCACTTTCCAACAACTTCATCCACCGCAAATTCGGCCAGCGCGGGATCGCCATACTCGGCCCCATCGGCCGCACTTTAGGATTCCTCCCACTCGCCTTGCATCCGCCCTATCCTGTCTTGCCGTTTGCCCTTCTGGTGGCAGGCTACGGGAACGGCCTCGAAGACAGCGGTTGGAACGCTTGGATCGGCAACATGCAAAACTCCAACGAACTGCTCGGATTTCTTCACGGCGCGTACGGCCTTGGTGCGGCGGTCGGTCCTCTTATCGCCTCGGCAATGGTCACGAAAGCCAACTTGCAGTGGTACACCTTCTACTACGTCATGACCGCCCTCACCGGCTTCACCTTCATCCTCACCACGGCCGCATTCTGGCGAGCTACCGGCCGAGTCCACCGGGAGAAACATCCATCCTCCACCGACGGCGCCAACCACACGTCGACTGCAGCAGTGCTCCGAAAGCCCATTACTTGGCTACTTGCCTTCTACCTCCTCGCATATGTGGGCGTCGAAGTCGCATTGGGCGGCTGGATCGTGACCTTCATGCTGCGGGTGCGGCATGCCGAGCCCTTCCTCGCCGGCATCACCACCGTCCTCTTCTGGCTCGGTCTGACCCTCGGGCGTCTTGTCCTGGGGTTCGTAACCGGTCGCGTTGGGGAGAAGCGCGCCATCGCCATCTATGTGCTGCTGTCAGCCGTGTTGCAGCTTCTGTACTGGCTCGTGTCCAGCTTCGTGGCGTCTGTCATCTTCGTCACGTTCCTCGGCTTCTTCCTGGGGCCGCTGTTCCCGGCCGCCATCGTCGCCGCCGCAAAGTTGCTCCCCAATGACAATCATGTCAGCGTGATTGGATTCGCCGCCGCATTTGGCGGTGCCGGCGGCGCTCTCATTCCGTTCGGCGTCGGTGCAATTGCCAACAGCAAAGGGGTTTGGGTGCTCCAACCGATCGCTCTGTCGGTTTTGGTAGTTCTGTTTGGTCTGTGGATTTGTTTCCCGGGTGGCTATCGGAGGGGCGGCCTTGAGGAGGCCCGGAGGAACAAGGAGCCCATTGGAAACGATTTCCGAGCTGCTCTGCGCTGGGTGAGGAAGTACATGCCATGACCGGAGAGACTATGCACCGATATATATGATTCCTCTAGATACCCACAATAAGAAAGTTAAGAAGCAAGAATATGATGGAATACAATTTTATCCCACGTAATAAATGTTAGCAACGTGGACTTCAATCTCGACCGAGACCCTCTGCCCACTCCAGGCGGGGCCGGATCGGAGCCGAAATGGGCCTACGGCCGTCTCACTAAAAGCCTCCGAAGCGCCCAGATTACAGGGGAAAGCCTCCGAACGCGTCTTACGGAGCCTTCTCACCCAATTCCGCCGACAATGACCGCAGCCACAACCCATCTTCAATCAACACGGCGACAGAGAAATCCCAGAAACAGTGAACATGACCTTCGTCGCCCATCCAAACCAAAAACGATCAGCATGCGAGCGGTGTCGGAGGCAAAAGCTTCGGTGCTCCCGCCAGGAGTCAGACGAGGAGAAGCGCTGTTCCCGCTGTGCGAGACTTGGTTTTCCGTGTGTCGCTGGCCATCAGCGACGCATCGGCCGGCCTTCGCGAACCAAGACGCATGATAAACCGGTTTTGAACAAACATCAAGTTGAAAATGACACTCCGCATAATGACTCGCTAAGCCAAGTCGAGACGGTGACCCCTATGGGCTTGCTGGACGACCTCTCGCCTCCAGATAACGCACTGGAGAGGATACCGGAGGATATATCCACGGCAGGAGGCGGAACGGCTACCCTCGACACCAACATCGATGTCGATGCCCTTTTCGGCGAGCTCGAGTGGGACGAAATGGCTCTGGGAATCGACACAAATGACGGTCTCGAAAGCACAATCGAGATGCTCGACAACTCTGCCAGCATCGTCATCCCGCTGCCGACGCTGGATCCAGCCGTACAGCACGAGGCACTCGCCAAGTTATCCAAGATCAACGTCGACCTCCACTCCCAACTTTCTAAACTCAATATCCACAGATCAGCCCTTGACTTCTGCTACTTCATCTTCCCAGACTCTGTATTGGGTGGCACAACAGTCAGCATCACCGAGTTCGTCCTCGTCGCCTTCCAAGACTTCGTGGCTGTCCTTGGATCGCTCGACAAGGCACCCAAACACTCGATAGACCACCACTGTTCCACGTTCCCTCCTCATCAGTCGGTGCCTAATCGACTCTGGGACGATCTCGACGGACCGTCGGACGCTCCTTCGCCTTCAATGTTCCCAGAACGCGCCTTATCATCAGCCCTTGCCATTCATACGTCGCCCAGCGCCTCATCTCAGACGACTGACTCACCTCTGGCGATGGTCATCATCAGTTGCTATGTCCAACTGGTCAGCCTATTCGAAATGATTTTCCTTCACATCAACAAGAGGCTAGAGTCCGTCGTCGAAGATCCCCTGCTGCCGATCGAGGGCATGAGATTTGGCGCGTTTCCGATCGGCGACGGCCACCTGCAGGGCCTCGTATTCATTCAGATCGTCACCAGTCTATTAGACAGGGTCAAATTCTTGCTAAGCGTCCCTGACACCCCCCTCATAGCGAACACAACATCGGCACCGCAGGCGAGGCTCCTGTCAGCCAAACAATACCATATACTCCTTGGCCAGCTTCAATCGAGCGAACATGCTGCTTTTCCACGCCTTGTAAAGCTCAGACAAGACATCGACTGTTCGCGAAGAGCTCTGACCGAGGCATCAAAAACGTCGGGGTTTGCCCATACCTGAATGGTTGGGGAATGAGCATATCCCTGAAAGGTCGACGGTTTAATAGAGAGATGTGTAGTCATTGGCGCGCGAGTCATTGAACAGTCCCGCACGATCTCTACCTGGAGTTTGACGGTGACAATCCAGACTCGTGGTGGTCGCAAGGCACCCGTTCCACGCCAACACCACCGTCAGGCCAGCGCCACGCCCTGACCGAACGCGGGTCGCGCTTCCCAGCTGCAGTCAGCTCACCCCGGCGTGTCAAATTGTGAATCACAATCAGCCTACGGACCATAGTTCCGAAGACCCGATGATGAGGCGTCTGATCATTGAACGAAAGCCATCTCCCGCGTCGAAAAGTGGCACAAGCGGCAGGATATAACCGCGGCAGCTTTAGTCCGTTTTGCCTGTTTTTACGCCCTCAAATCTGCTCAAAGTGACTCCACCTACTCTCCTCGACCAAGTATATATTGGGGCTCCCCGAGTCCCTGCGTATTCCTCTCATCTATCTTGCCGAAGGCCGACATCTATTACGGGGAGGAAGCCCTCAGCATTTAGTCCCATCACAAATCGACCACCTGCAGGACCCAACGTTCTTGTCGGCCGCTACAACCACCGTTCGCCAACTGCCTCGAGAGGGCTTGTCCTACTAGGCCAGACTGAGACGCCCAACAGCCAGTCCTTCGTCCAAAGGACACGACATCACAACTCGGGCTATAAGGTGTCAAAGATGCTAACATGGCAGGCACGTTTCACAAGCAAAAAGGAACGCGGGAAGTTGATTGAACAGTTTATACATTGCAAAAGCTTGAAAACCAGCAGCAAAAAAGGTGTGCTGGAAGTCTGTGGGTGGTCGGCTATAAAAAAAAAAAAGTGTGGGTGCTTGCAGCGATATATACACCGGGTATAAATCTATTTACATGGATTGAGAAACGAACAAAACTCATTCGGTGTTGGGGGGTTTTCTTCTTTCATCTCCTCGATGGACGAAGACGATTCCGTTAGGCTCTCCGCTTAGTGGCGGAAGAGGTCACGGGCGTGACGGCGAGCCTTCGAGGCGCAGCCGGCGTCGTCCTCAGCGTCGGCGGCCGAGGCGGTGGCAGAGGGCTGGGTGACGGGGGTGGTGCCGTTGCTGGGGATGGTGGGGGTGGCACCAGAGTCGGAGCCGGAGCCAGAGCCGGAGCCAGAGCCGGAGCCAGAGCCGTACAGAGCAGGGCCCGGGATCTCGTAGCTCTCGATGGTGGTGTAGGGGTTGAAGAGGATGCCGGCGTCGGTGCTCTTGTACAGAGCAGTGCCGAGGACACCCTCGGGGTTCTCAGTGCCGGAGCCAGTGATCTCGACGTTGATGCACTGGGGGTAGTTCTGGGCACCGTTCTCAGAGCCAGCACCGTGCATGGCAATGATCTCGTGGCGGAGGACGTAGTTGCCAGCGGCGAGAGTGGAGGGGATGGTGGTGGACCAGGTGTTGTTGTTGTTGATCAGCTTGGTGGCAGCCCACTCCTGGGTAGCGGTGTCGATGCCGGCCTCGTCGATCTTGACCCACTTCAGGGTAGCAGGGTCGGCCGAGGAGCAGTCGCTGTCGCACTTGGCAGCGTAGGTGAAGACGGGGCCGAAGTGAGACTCGGGCCAGGCGGTCCACTGGAAGTCGACAGTGCCGCCGGCAGCGACCTTGGCCGAGGTGCTACCGGGGGCGGCGTTCTTGTGGCAGTTGATGTCGACGGAGCCGTAGCCGGTGCCGTCAACGAAGCCGTTGTCGAGGTTCTCAGCAGACCAGGCGGCGATGGTGGGGGGAGTGCCGCCGTTCTGCTTGAGGTAGTAGTAGTCGAGCGAGTAACCGTCGACGTAGGTGCCGTCAATGACATAGCCAGAGACGTGGCCGTGGGCCATGGCGCCTGCGGCGAAAGCGCCAACAAGGGCAAGGGTGGACTTGACGGAAGACATGGTGATTGAAGGTAGGGTTGGTCCTGAAAAAGGATTTGAAGGGTGAATGAATGAGCTGAGTTCGAGGATGTAAAAGTGTTGCAAAAGAATGTCCCAGCTTCACACAGTGAAGAACTGACGGTTAGACGATGAAAAAAGAATGAAGGTGGTAAAAACCGAAGAGAGAGTGTGCGACCTTGCAATGTTGGATGCTGAAAAAGAGAAACCAGAAGCTGAAAGCGAGGAAATCGTCGACGTATTTATCCCACCGGCCAAGACAAGAGAAGGGCATCCCTTTCCATCTGGCTTCCCACCTGCCTCTCCCACGACCCGATAGTGTCGTGGGCGCAGACGACTGAGCCGCCGACACCCCGGGAGAGGACGTGGTGGAGATGCGAGAAACTTCATATGACCGAAACACCAATATGCAAACCAGAGTGGTGGAATTTTGGGGGGTGGCACCCGATCACGGCCGGGGGGGCCGTCGCCGCACTCGGATGTGCTCCGATTTGGAAGGGCGGCCGGACTTGCACAGATGAGATGGACGTGTCTGGACGCGGTACGCTGCCGTCACCACGACTCGACGAGGGGGCGTCAATGATCTGGCCCAGGGGCTGGCGCCGGGATCGTGGCCGGGGTCGAGCGGCACAGGGAAGGTGACGGCCATCGTGGACTCATGGAGATGCTGGCCCGGTTGACTATTGACTGTATATTGACGAGGTCATCTACGAACACAAGGCAAAGGCTTTCTTCCCCCCTGGTGAAGGCCGCCTCTTGCCCAGAATCGGTGCCTGGCAGCGGCAAGGGATCCCGTAGCGGCCAAGGGCCCTGTCCCGGCGTGGCATGGCCAGCCTCTGGCGAGCCCCCGAAGCAGACAGAGATGCCTGTGGCCATGGTCTGAAGACTTGCCGTTTACAGCACCAGCAGAGGCGTACCGGAATCTCAGACGTAGCGCCGGCCATGAAACAGACCCTCCTGGCGCCCTTAATAAGGAAAGGCAGATCATATTAGGAGAGTGCGGGTGGATCAGGCCCACCAAAGAGCCGCCGGCCTGTGCGTGGTTGGTCGATCAAGGTTGATTTCGGAGCCAGGAACCGACTTGACGCCCTGAGCCGATACCCAGGTAGGGACTTGGCAGAGGCTCCCAGCGCCCAAGAGCGCCATGAATAGAATGATGCTCAGCGCACTAGTGATTTCACCTATGCCTAAGGTAGGTAGTGTAGTTGACCCCTGAGTGCGGCCCACCGCTCCCGCCCACGTTTTCTTTTTTTTCTACTCCCCCCCCCCCCCTTCTTCATACTACGCCTAAGTAATGCGTATTGCTCCCCATCGAATTTTCTTCGTCCTTCGTCTCTTCATGGGCCCCAGCACTTGGTGATCTCGTTTCGGGCATCTCCTTGCGTCGATCCCATAGTCAAGATGAACACGCCAGCCGCCAGCTCGTGTCTGGTTTTATGCGCCAAGCCATTGGCAGTTGTGATATCATCTCGTCGTCCCACGATGGCGCCGTCCGAGGGCACTTTCGATGAAACGCGCCCGCATGCCGTCGTCGACCGTCAGCATCAATCAGCAGGCCAGCCAAGCACGCAAGCGCCGCCTCCTGCTCTGTATGTCTGCACGGCACTGCAGCGCTGGCTACTGAAGCGCGAAGCCTGAAGCGTGGCCCTCCTGCCGTGATTCATGAGACCACCTCCTGCAGCATCGCGGGCGGCATGTCGGCGGCATGTTGCTATTGTACAGGTGCAATTAGTGTTGATGGTTGTGCACTGCATTTGACAGGGCTGGCATCGCTTAGCCGGCGCCAGGAATCGCAACCCCAGCCCTTCAGCCTTTCTAGGGTTAGCGTCTGTTTTGGATAGACTTCTCTCAACATTAATGATCCAGGCAGTCGGCAGTGACCGACTCCATCCAGTCTTGTTGGCTGACACCGATTGAGCTGATGACGACGACAGCGGTGAGCGTGGCCTGAGCTGCATCTGCATGGATGGATGGTCCGGACTCCAGGAAGAACTTCAGGGAACATCTTTGCTCGGCTGCACAGCCGGTGTATCACGGCAGATGGGTGGCGTTGCTGTCGACACCCAAACCTGACGACAGACCTTCTTTGCGACAAACTCTCGATTCGCGGCCAAACTCTGCACCTTTCGGCAAAAGAGTCGACTCAGTTCTCCTACAGGAATCCCTCGATTGCTTCCCAGAATGCCGCCGGCGCTTCCCACATGGGCAGATGCCCGGCGTTCGGCACAATCTTCAACTCGGCTCCCTTTTCTCCAACCGAATCCGTGAATCCGTCCATCGCCTTGACCAGCGCGCCTTTGCCGTCGCCGTCGCCGACAACCAACAACCCGGGCACTTGGCACGAGCCCAATGCCGGCTTGAGGTCGTAGTCCCACAGCGCCTGGCAGCTGTACTTGAACCCGTTCACGTCGTTGGTGGCCACCATATCCGTCATCAAGTGAAAAAGATTCTCCTTCTCCATCGTCGCCGGGTGGAACCACCGACTTACCGTCTGCTGTGCCAGCTTCGCGATACCCGCACCGCCATCTTCCTCCGCCACCGCAATGCGGTCCTTCCATGCCTGAGTGTTGGCAGCACTCGAAGTCGCGTTGAAGTCGCAGGCGATGAACTTTTCCAAACTATCCGGATACCTGAGGGCAAAGTTGAGGGTTGTTGCGCCACCCATGGACACTCCGATGAGGGTATGCAGCTTGGGGATACGTAGAGCGTCGAGAACAGTTCGGAGGTCAGATGCCACAAGGTCTAGTGTCGCCGGCACAGGCGGACTGGGGATCGAGTGTCGACCGCGGGTATCGTAGCGCAAGATGCGCAGGTCGGGGCGCTTCTCCTTCAAGAGGTCGACGACGGGATCCCACATGTGCATCGAAGTCAACAGGGAGTTGCAAAAGGCAACAGTGGGTGCGTCGGGCGAGGGGTTGCCTTCGAGTCTATACGGGATGGAGAGGTTGTCGGCGGCTGTGATGTAAGAGCCGATGACCTCGTGCTCTCCCGGCACAGTGGTGGTCTTGCCGTCCGGTGCGGTGAAGCTGGCAGTGGAGAGGGGCAGTTTTGCTAGGTTGGAGAGGTCGCGGGGCGCCGGGCCGAAGACGTAGAAGAGCGAGTAAGTACGGCGATTCTTGTCCTTGACGTGCTTGGAGACAAGTTCACCGCCCCATTTCGTGGACATGGAGGCCTTGTGCTCGGGGCCTCCCAGGCCGTTCTCGCGGGCGTACTCGTGCAGTGCGAAGAAGGTCGTTTTGGAGCCAGCGCCGTCTCCAATGGTAGAGGTTTTGAAGAGCCGGGTCCTCAGCCAGCCGGGAACTTTGGACAGCATGTCGATGTGCTCTTCGTTGTACCACTTCTTGAGCTCGGACTCGGCGGAGTCGTCGTTAAGGGTGGTCTCGACGGCGACAAGCTCGATGCCTTCGGCCTCCTTGTCGGAGAGCTGCTCAATGGGCCGGAAGGTAGGGGCCTTGCGCTCTGTAAGCAGGTCGAAAAAGTATCTCGTGACGGCGACCTGGCCGATAGTCTCGGCTTCGCGCGACGAACGGTTTGCGCGGAGAGTGGTGTATGTGGGCGTCTCCAAGTGAGACATGGAGGTAACGTCGTACACGGCGAGAAAGCTCGGCTCCTTGCCGTCGTTGGCGCGGTATCGCAGGCCGTTGGCGAAGATTTGGGGAAGACGCAGGCGCGTCGGGCCGTGCTCGTTGTTGTACCACTCGTGAAACTGCTCGAGGGACAGGCCGGGCTTCGGCTGCATGGTAACGTAGAGCATTCCCGGGGTTGCCATTTTGTGTTTGTGTTTGGCAGTGTCTCTGGTAAGGCAATTGGCGTTGTTGGTTTGCAGAAAGTGGGAAGTGTGTTGCGCGAAACAGTCCGCAGCAGTGAAGACTTCGGTGGGCTCGGCCTGGAGGGGAGACACTGAGCACAGTGAAGAATCGGTAGTGTTGCGGGGCAATGACGAGCGCGGGGTCGAATTGGGGGAGGGTCTGCAGCGTCGGGAGGGCGACACGGCACTCACAGAGCTCTAAGAGAGTGTCGGGTTGGGGTAAGTACCTTATCTAGGTACCTTGGTTATCACCTCGTGCGGAGGAGGGGCAACGCGTCGGCATCGGCATCGCCGCTGTGCAAATAAATAACCAGGCCGGGCGGAAAAGCGTTCTGCCAGCGCTGCGCTGCGTCGGATCTGGGCGATTGATGATTCTTCCTGGACGACGAGCGATGTCGGGCGTGCACTGGAGCTGCAGCTGCTTCCATTGGCCTCTCCGACATCTTGGGATCTCCCTTTTGACGTCCCCCTTTTTGAATTCGAACCCGACTGTCCCATATTGGCTGCAAAATACTGACCTCTCGTGGTGTTGTTGCGTTTCAATCCGTGTTGAAGCCTTTCTGCCCCCTTCCAGTGCCTTCGCCCGTCAGGCTCTTGCTTCGCGGGGACAGCAGGTGCTGGCAGCGCCACACAGCGCCATGCGCCTACGCCATACACTGCGGGAGGCCGACACCTAATTGGCCGATCTGCTGCTTTTCGTTGGTGGGATGGTCCCTGGCCCCCCACCCCCTGATGCACCGCCGGCGTTCAGTGCAGGTGGGGCCTTCATACGGTGAAGCGAGCCCTGATTCGGCCAAGGTGGTCACTGAGCCCGGCTTCTTCCTCGCTAATCATTGGGCGGGCGGAGCGAAGCGAAGCTCAAGCTCCAGTGTTCAAGCTCCCGCAACTCTCATGAGCCTCATCGCCGCCTGACACCCTCCTCATCCCGCTGCTGTGTAACGAGTCTGGCCACACGAAATCAAACTCTGATCTCCACTATAGAAACATTTGCTTGCTTCCAGGCCTATTCAGCTTCTCATTGTTCCTTCTTGTCACTACAAGGCCTGCTCTGCCGACGCTGGCGCCCAATGCCACACACCACAGACCTCCTCTCCTCCTCACATGATAACAGCCGCTCGCCCCCTCCTACAGCTGGATCAGGAGTGCTTTCGTCATCCTTCAGTCGCTCCAACTCTGTTGGCTGCTCTCCACGCGACATTTGTAAATCAACTCCGGTCCCGCCTTTGACCTGACGGCTGACTTATCTCCTGCTACCAACAATCGCCGTGTGAACTCAATACAATGGACGCTATCCTGTCAAACGTCCCCCCGCAGCTGACGGACCGCGCCCTGGAAAGCCAACTGCGGCCCTACATCAATGCCCTGGGCATAACAGAATGGTCATGCTCTTTCAATCGCAACAAGAAACTCGGCTGGGTCACCTTCTTATACCAAGAAGATGGTGCCAAATTCCTCAATCGCCATGGGAAGCAGATACTGCCCTCCCCCGTAACAACAAACTTGCCCTTCTCCCCTAGAGACAATTTCAAGGGCAAGAAGGGACCTAGGGAGAAGGCGAAGGCAAGGCTTCATCTCATGGGCTCCGCCGTCTTCGTGACGAAGAGCGACAACGCACCGGATCCGTTCAAGCTCAAGAGCCTCGTCCATCGCTTGCAAGAAAAGTCCAATCGGCACAGCCAACAGGAAGCCGCCGGAAGCAACGATGCTGTCACTTTCTCAGTCAGACACCTAGCATGCGGCCACAACTCTTTCCGTAATGAGTCGCATGCCTTGACGTTTATCGAGCAGCACCGCTTGACGACGCATGGTTTTGCAAAGTTCGGCAAAAAGATGCTTATTTTGAGGTTCAACAACGGCACCAAGGTTGAGCTTCCATACTCGTCCATCGTCGAGATGATCCACAGCTCGTCGCCATGCACCTTTACGCTGGTGCTGAGTGAACCTCCGCGATTCTACTCAGCCGGAGAGTTGGATCAGCGAATGTCTCGATTAAACATCGGGAACCAAACGTCTCCTCACAAGCAGCTTGAACGCTGCATCGGCCACCCGAACGACCCAGTGCATGCCAGATATGTTGGCAAGTGCTTGGTCTACCAGCTCAGCGTAGCTGACCCGGACTTCGACTTCAAGATGATCGCATTAGAAAAGAAAGACCTGCTCAAAATCGCGCACTTCCAACTCGCCCACAATCCGCGGCCCGCGATGTGGACAGATGATTATCAAACCGCGTGGGATATCTTCTACGGCCACTTGGCCCATGTAGGACAACGCAACACCATGCCCTTCCGCCTTTTGTTTCTCATGCAGTCTTTGGTGTGGAACAATTATCTGCATCCCCGCTCAGCGTACGACTTGCTTCTGAAAATCGAGATTCTTTTCACGGAGGCAAGAATCGCCAAACGACCCGACCCAATTTCAGAGCAAGCCATCAAAAACCTGCGTGACGGGCCGCGGGATAGCTTACCTTTTCCGACTCATGACACTACCACGAACCTCCTGGACCCAGAAGAGATTCTCGATTACCTTCTTGAGATTGAGGACCGAATTCAAGCCGAAGTTGAGTACAGAGATACTTTGTTTGGGACAGACGTATCTACTCACCACACCTGGATCTTCAAGGCCATGGTGACGCCAACGAGAATTACTCTGCATGGCCCGGAGATGGAGCCGCTCAACCGCATCCTGCGAAAGTTCCCAAACCACACGGACTACTTCATGAGGGTCCAATTCTGCGACGAGGATGGCACCGATCTGTTTTTCAACCCAAGGGTCTCGTACGCCCAGGTCTTTAGCCGCTACAAGGACGTCCTTAACAAAGGAGTTACAGTAGCCGGGCGAGTATATCAGTTCTTGGGTTTCTCCCATTCGTCTCTTCGCTCACATTCGGCTTGGTTTTCCGCCCCATTCATCGACGACACCGGCAAGATGCAGCTGTATGGGAACATTATCAAGTCACTGGGCGATTTTAAGCATATTCAGATTCCGGCCAGGTGCGCCGCGCGAATCGGACAGGCCTTTTCCGAAACGCCCTCGTTCATCTCGTTGAAGGAAAGCCAAATTCAACACTGCAGCATCCCAGACGTCAAGTCGAACTACGACAACATAGAGCGTGTATTTAGCGACGGAGTAGGGACGATCTCCCAAGAGGCACTTGAGCTGATCTGGCCTCGTCTTCCACGGGGCTCCCTCATCCCAACCTGTCTCCAAATTCGATGGGGCGGTGTAAAGGGCATGCTCTCGCTGGACTCCAGACTAAACGGGCGTCAAATCTGCATCCGTCCGGAATCCATGCAGAAGTTCCCGAGTCAGGACAATGAGAATCTCGAAATTTGCGACGCGGCTTCAAAGCCTCTCAAGCTGGTTCTTAATCGCCAGATGATCAAGATCATGGAAGATCTGGGTGTGAACAGCTCCTTTTTCCTTCGCTTGCAAAAGATGGAGCTTGATCGGCTGCGGGCGGTAACAGCCGATGCTTACAACACTGGTACCTTTCTGCATCTACAAGGCGTGGGATTGAATATGTTCCTACCAACCTTTATCAAAAGCCTTGCGAGATATGGGATCGACTACAGGAAGGACGACTTCCTCAGGACTGTGGTTGAGTCCATCGTGCTGCGGGAGTTGCGACTTCTAAAGCACAAGGCGAGAATCCCCGTTCCTAAAGGCGTCACTCTTTTCGGAATCATGGATGAGACCGGGTTTCTGAGGGAAAAAGAAGTATACGTCTGCTATGATACATATCGTCGTCCGGGTAGAGTCGAGATCGACAAGTCTCTGAAGGACGGGATCGTCCTCGTGACACGATCGCCAGCCCTACACCCCGGAGACATTCAGGTGGCCCGCATGCGTACACCGCCAGCAGGACACCCTCTTCGGAATCTTCGGAATTGCATCGCATTCAGTCAATTCGGAAAGCGGGACCTGCCCAGCCAACTGAGTGGCGGTGACCTGGACGGGGACCTTTACAACGTTATTTGGGACGGAGAAGCTATTCCCCAACGGGTCTATAGCCCTGCTAACTATGAGCGTGTACCGCCTACAACTCTAGGCAGGCCAGTACAAAGGGAGGACATGGCGAATTGGTTTGTGGATTTCATGAAGTCAGATGTCCTCGGCATGATTGCCACACGTCACCTTATTTTGTCAGACAAGGACGACCAAGGTACCGTCGGGGAAGATTGTCTCAAACTCGCTGATTTGCACTCAATCGCTGTCGACTTTTCGAAAACCGGCATTCCGGTCAAACCTCAGGAGATTCCCAAGGCCCCTAGATACCGACCTGACTTGTAAGTGTCCTCCTATCTCTCCCAAGCGAGACTTGAACTGACAATTGCGAGCCTTGCTCCTGCTCCGCCCGCACATCTCTATGATCGAAATCAGATTGGCTTCATTGGAAAGGAAGATGTAGCTGCTGACGATAATGACGACATGCCTGGGCCAAATCACCAATACTACAGATCAGAGAAAATACTTGGCACACTCTATCGCAATGTGGACGAGAAACAGATCTGGGATGAAGAAATCCGCCGAATTGTCTCAAGGTCCGGCCCTTCAGTGTGGGACCAATTTGTTGGTCTCATGCAGCGGAAGGTCCAGGACTACACGCAAGGAAGGTTATCGTGGGAAACAAAGCGCAGTGAAGCCAAGAAGCTTCGTGACGTGTACGTTCTATGTTTTTGCTGAACCACGGCGTGCCACTGACATGTCGTTAGGTATGAGGAGGCCGTCCTCAGCATGATGAGCCAGTATTCAGACAGCCACATGAAGCACTTGACGGAAGTGGAGGTGTTCTGCGGCTCTATATTCAACAAATCTGGCTCACAAACTCGGCGTCAAAAGGATAACTCCAAGAAACTGAAGACAGGGTTTGACCGTCTTTCGGAATGGCTGGTGGCGCAGATGCGGCGCAGATTTCGGCACGCAGAGCAAGCGGAATACGGAACGGCCTTGTACAACAACGGCAACGGGCCAGCGGGCAATCCAACGCCCAAAGCCGGCGCTAACGACGACCCCGTCGCACGCGCCTTGGCGCCGAACAAGGAGGCGCTGGAGATGTCTTATGCCTGTCTCATGGTTGGCCTGGTGCAGAATGCGGATGTTGACTATGGGCATCGGGCTGAGATGAATAGCTTCAAGGTGATTGCGGCCAGCGTTCTGCTCAAAGAGCTGACGGAGCTTGCAAATCGCATCAGGGGTGGCCGACTGGTTGCTGCGACCAATGAAGAGGACGACGGTGTGGGTGGAGGATTTATTGGCGTGAGCTCCGGGCGCGCACCATCGTATGCGTATAACGGCTACGATGTTGACGTTGGGCAATATCCCAACTACGGGTACAGCGAGTATCTATAGATGGTGTCTGGACGGGGCGAGGCACACCTGCTGGTTTGGGTATGTCGGCGCGGGTTTGGGTTTACAGCATCAAGGAGCGCTCAGGGTGTATGAACCAAGCCTGAAAACGGTTAGTGAGGTACATCCAAAGTCGCCTTTGAACCAAACGACGCATGGCAACATCCATGGATGGCTGACAGGACCCTAGACCCGATAAAACGGGACCGTCCAATGGGGGCATCTGGAAAGACACGGAATGCGGGGACCCGTGTTGAAAGCCTCCGAATCTTACCACCAAATATCGCGTCTCAAGCGCGTCAGCGGTCAACCCTCCGAGAGTCTGATCGGCCTCTGAAAGCCTCCTAATGACAGCGACTCTTAAATACGCCTTGCATCCCGCAATTGAGAGTGATTGTTAACGCCACTGAGCAGCCCCGAGCACCGTTTCCATCAGTAACCGCCCCCATAGTTCGCCGATTCATCTCCTCTTCGCATGGCATGGACCCTCCGGCGAGTATGACGGCTACCGATGCCGAGAAGACCCCTATGCAGCCTGCCGGCATGCCTGTCGATGGAGAGAGGGAGGTGATCGAGGCCGCTGTCGCGAATCTGGTGCCGGCGAAATCGTATAAGCATGACTATCGCTTCTGGGCCATCTTATTCGCGCTATGCATCACTGCCCTGCTTTCGTCCCTGGAGAATACCGTCATTGTAACGTCGCTGCCGACCATCGTCGAAAAGTTGAACTTCGGGAGCAGTTATGTGTGGGTTGGCAACATTTTCTTCCTCACCAGGTAAGCCCGCCACCAACAGCTTCCTCCCTCCCTTATCTCGCCATCTCATCTGATCACCGTTGTAACTTGTCTGCTCTCCCAGTGCCGCCGTTCAACCTCTGTTCGGCCAGTTGTCGAACCTCTTTGGCCGCAGACATCTAGCACTCCTCGTTGTGGCCCTCTTCACCCTGGGTAGCGGCATCTGTGGCGGCGCCACGGGACCCGCGATGCTGATTGCCGGTCGGGCTGTCCAAGGAATGGGAAGCGGCGGTATCAACATGATTGTAGACGTCATCATCGCGGACCTTGTGCCGCTCAGGGATCGAGGCAACTACATCGCCATTATTTTGGGGGTCTATGGCATCGGGACCGCCATTGGGCCGTTTGTGGGTGGCATCGTGGTGCAAACCACTACGTGGCGTTGGGTAAGTCATCCTCGCCAGCGTCCTCTGTCTCACATCAAAACCTTTGCTGACGGCTGTAGATCTTCTACCTCAACCTCCCAGTCGCCGGGCTGACACTCGTGCTGCTCTACCTCTTCCTGAATGTCAGATGGGACCGAACGACCACCGTCAGCGAGAGACTTCGCCGGATCGATTACATCGGCAACATCATCCTCATCGCCGCTACGGTTTCAGTGCTCGTCGCCCTGACCTGGGCTGGCGCAGTATACCCCTGGTCCTCGTACCGCGTCATTGTGCCTCTCGTTCTCGGACTTGTGGGTCTCGTCGTCTTCTGCGTCTTCGAAGGGTCCGGTGTCGCCCCGGAGCCCGTCATGCCGGTCCGGCTTGTCGCGAACCGCACCTCCGCCATGATCCTAGCCACGACATTCCTCAACTCGGTCATGGTATACTGGGCCTTTTTCTTCCTGCCGCTGTACTTCCAGTCCGTGAAGCTATCAACACCTGCGAGGTCCGGCGTGCAGCTACTACCCGTGGCGCTCATCTCCATACCTGGCGCGGCCGTGTCGGCCGTTGTTCTGTCAAGATGGGGAAGATACAAGCTGCTCCACGTCACCGGCTTCGCGCTGATGTCCGTCGGGTTCGGGGTTTGGGCGGTGCTGGACAGACACAGCATCACAGCCGAGTGGGTTTTGGTTCAGGTTGTTCCCGCTATAGGATCGGGGATGCTCCTGAACACGCTCTTGCCTGCGTTCCAGGCGGGATTGGAGGAGGCGGACCAGGCTGCCGCGACGGCTACCTGGTCCTTCATACGCAGCTTTGGCTTCATCTGGGGCGTGGCCGTTCCCGCTTCCATCTTTAACACATACGTAGGTTCATACGCCGAGAGAATCGATGACCGCATGGTGAGGGGTTTTCTGCAGCATGGAGATGCCTATGCGAGCGCAACAAAGGCCTTTGTCGAGTCCTTCCCCTCGCCACTGAGGGACCAGATCATTGAAGTATTTACGGATGCCCTGCACAAGGTCTTTTTGATAGCCGTTGCCTTTTGTGGGCTGGCGTTCTTTTTGAGTTTTTTTGAGAAAGAGATCAAGTTGAGGAAAGAACTAGAGACCGAGTACGGACTTGAGGAGAAGGAAAAGGAGAATAGAGGCTCGCGTGCAGTTTAGGCGGATGGGATCTATCAAACTGTCGATACTTGCTGTTTAGAGTATATCGACTTTCGGTATCCAGAAGCAGAAGCCAAACCCATGTCGTTTAGGGATGTCGTCTATTCATCCCATAGAATGTGCGTGGTAAAAAGGTTTATTGTAGCTGAAGGATTACTTTGTTTGGGGGAATCGTCGATCCTTGGATGACTCGGTTTGGAGCTTGTGGTAGTGCTCCGCTGCCTTGTTACTCGCCATTGTTGTTGATGTGTCGTTTTAGCCATCTTGGGCTCATCTGGAAATTTGCCACGAGCACGATGCTTAATTTTGTTCGACGGAAACCCTACATGTAGATAATAATATCCGACGTGTGGATGTCCCTACAGCCATCCATGGATCAGATTGCAGCGAACGGGAAGGTTACCTTAACCATGTTCCCGTACGAGCCAAGAGTTTTGCTTCACGTTGTCCTCCGTGCCCCAGGGTCTCGTGCAGCTCTTTTCCGGTTACCTTGATGCAACCTCACGCCACCGTTTCCGCACTCACGGCGTTTTCTCGAAGCTCGCTAACTGTTGGTTTCAGTCATGTCGGGTCGGCCGTACGGCGTAGCAGAATATACGTATATTCGTATGGATCCTGCTGTTCTTGTTGTTGATGTAGGAATCGTCACTAAGACCGCGATCTTAGACGATCGGGTTAGCGTACGATTTCTGCGCTCTGATTGGCTCGTTAAGCGAGCCAATAGGAGCTTTGCGATGAAACCTTAAATCACCACGCCGAGGTTGTTCCGACACTAACGCTTCGATTTATTCTCATAGGGCCCTGAACTCTACCGTTCCTGAACTCGGAGAATCGGCTGCACCTACCTGCCACCGACGGACGGACAGGGTGTCATAGCGGACATTAAGAGCAAAGGCAACATGAAAGGCAGATGGTGCACGATCCTCCCAAGCGCCTACGGATGCCCCAATTTCGCAGGGATCGGGAACACATTAACATGAACTCAAAAAGCATCGGCCACTCTCTTGTTCGTTTCGAAGTCATCGGCCCCCCGGCAAGCGAAGACAGTCGGCTCAAACCTAAAATCAGCTCTTTCGCTGGCCTTGGTCTGGATACGCTCCGCGTGCTATGCCTTTTCCGTCTTCTTGGGTTGTCCAAGATTAACCTTACTGACGGTCGGCCTGTCATTTTGGGCCAGAAATACCGGGGGGGGGGGGGGTGCGCGCTGCGAGGAGGGAGCGGCTTCGAGTGGTCTGGAAACTCGGCAGATAAGAAGAGATTCATGCACACGTGGGGGGACTTCAAGTCGGCTGAACCCGTCCTCTGTGAGCCAAGCTGCCAGCCGACCAGAGGTCAAGAACACCCTCCCCTCACAGAAAAGCCTAACCCTTCCAGAGTTATTGCTGGCCCTCGGCAGATGATTGCCCCAGTGGCGGAACCAGAGCAGCGCTCCGCCGACGACTGCACTACATCTACGGCCGACATCACGTAGCAATCCTGCTCATCGCATCGGCCAGGCGTCGAGGCTGTTCGGCCGACATGAATGGTGATGGACCGGTACAGGATACGCAAGCCCAGCGGGCCCCGTGAACGAAAGGCGGCAGCAGCAGCGCGGCGTTGCCCCTCGTGTCGTCAGATATGGGCAGTGGTTAGCTCTCGACAAACATGACTCGATGCATCGGGGACACGGCGCTGATAAGAATCGCAGTGCGACTGCAGGCGACTTGCCGGGAGAGATAGATCGCAGTCAACTTCTGGGACATCCCCAATGAGCCAGTCGTCGCCCGAAACCACCGAATCGAAGATAACGTCCCCCGGCGACCTGAGCCTGACGTCTGGTGCCCTGGAGTCTTTGCCACCCGAAATAACGGCCGCCTTCTTCTCCTTCGTCGGGGACTCACCATCGCCACTCACCGACGTCTTTTCGTTGTCATTTCTAAGAACTTACCTCAATACCTCGATTCCCATCCGGGCCGTTGTCACAACTATTGGCAAGATGCGAATGGCGTATGCTAAGAAGGTGGACCTGGAGAGGAGGCAAGCAGCGGCTGTTGCAGTGATGACCGAAAACCGCCCCAAGCTGAAGGAATTTTTGGATCTTCTCACGTCACCGGAGTCCCACGACGAGCATCTGATGCTTTTATATGGTATCCTGCTGGCGTATGCCGAGGTTAGTAGCGCGCAGCAGAAACGCTCATCTTTACCTCGGATTGGGGGGGGTGGGGGGCTGACATGACGGCAGTGCATGGTTGGGGCGTCTTGGCTCCTTTTCCAATCTACCATCAGAAAACTGGCAGAAAGAGTGCAAGAACGACTAAAACAGGACCGGAGGAGGCCGCTGCTTTACTTTGACCGAGGTCTACTCATGAACTTTGCGCTCATGGCGGGCTACTACCCCTTGATATCCTTTGAAGATACTTTCCTCGTTGATGTGGACCTTTACGATCCAACGCCTTTTGCAAGTATCGACTCGCAAACCAGTCAAGTCCGTATGAATGCCGCTATTTTGCACCATTACTGCAAGTACGTGGCGCACTTTGCGCGTTTACATCACAGGTAAACACTCCCTCTCCCGCCTTAAACCCAGGAGTATCCTGCTGATCAGGACTTTAGGGCTACCAAATGGGTAAGACAGGCTCGCCAGGTAGTTGCCGACTGCCAGGAGAAGGGCGGGGCTTCCGAAGAAGACCTGAAGCAGGCACTAGTCCATTCCGGACTCATACAGGTTGGAACAGAGGTGATTGAAAGCTCTGCATCGGTCATTGACGTGATGGAGATGCTCAAGGGCGGCGACGATGATGACGAAGATTCTCTTGAAAAGGGCGACTTCGGCACCCTCAGGGAGGCCTTTTACCATTTCGCCCTCATGGGCTTGACTCGCACCTTTTGGGACCCGACGTGGAAGCTCGTCGACGAAGATTTGCCTCACATGAGGGATATGCCAGATCTGGAGGCGCACGGTATCTTCGTGCTTGAGAGGCTTGAGCATAGGACGCCTTTGCTGGGCATGGAGGCATGGAGTTACTTGGTCATCCTCATGGGGATAGCGTTGGAAGTCCGAAAGCCCGAGTACCGCGAGAGAGTGGCCGTCTTGATCACAGATATCAGAGAAAAAGGCTTTGCGATTGCAGGGTCGTTTTTGACGGACGTAAGGCTTCTCTGGGGGATTGACTATGCGTCGCAACACGACAACAGCATTGGCCCTTCGTGTTGACACGTGTACCAAGCTTGTGGACATGACTTTCAAAGGCTAAGTGCCACGGCATGTTCAGAAACCTTTTTCTATCACTTTTAAATGTGTAATGTGCAATAAAAGCCGTTAGTTGTAGACATCACTCGAATAGAATATCTAACGAGGCAGGAGACGCCATCAAGGAACTCCCGGACGAGCTACAGCGATGAGATAAAATGGCCATGGCGACACAACTGGACTGAATGAGAAAATGAATCTGAAGACACAAAAATTGGGGTGAAACTTTGAACAGGAGACGGACTGGAGTGGGTTCGTCTGGTCATGAGAAACTCACCCGCAGCCGACGCGTACATAGCAGCCGTGCGACGCCATCGGGCTCACTCATCTGCTTCCGACCCTTGCTCGGGGTACCACACCCGTAGTCGAGTTAAGCGCTGCAAGTTTGATCGTGGCTTAGGTCCTGGCCTCCAAGTTCCCGCGACCTAGATTTAGGCAGTAAGGTAGGTTCATGGTTCCAATCAGCTGCCTAATGCTGGCATCCACCAGATGGATTAAGGCTCAACAACAGACGCAGCGGGATGAACGGGCCGGGGATTCAAAAATGGCCCGCCCGATTGCCGGATCCCGTCGCCAAGCCGAGTGCCTGTCGATCCAGCCTTATTTTGCCAATGACCCCTGGGACCAATTTCGGTAGAGACAGGCAGCTGTAAGGCACGGTATGTATGTACCGTGTAAGAATAGGCGCCATCACACCACCGCAGCTTGAAGAACACCTTTCCGTGTGGGGCCGGGTGCTGCATTGCCTCTATTTAGGGGGCTATGTCGTTGCTCCACGCGGCACGCGGCATGCGGCTAGACTAGAGCATGAGCTAAATCAACTACCTACTCTAGTGTATTCTACGATGCATGGGTTCCCATTTTTGACATACAAGGCTGACATTGACAGGCTTGGGGGCGGGACAATCCTGGGTATCTGGCAGTGCTTCTGCATCTTTCTGCGCGACACCAAAAGTCCTTCCTAGGGGCCCGAAGTCCCTTCTGTCTAGTAAGGAGTTGAATCCTTTGTGGACTGACCGACGCAGACCCTCAGCGCATCTATCTCCGTTACCAAAATTAGGATTCGCAGGCAACATCATTGCGGCCTACTTTGCCAGCCATGCTCCAGGTTACCACACCATGCACACAAATCACCAAATCCTCACTCTTCGACAGAGTATACTTAAGCCGGCCGCCCTTCAAGTTTCTCAGTGGCTCCGACACAACATCAAGCCTCAGCTCCAGCAACCATCTTGCTTAGAACTTCTTTCCTCTGTTTCAATCAGCACAAGCTCTTAAGCAGCATTCAAGTTGACGGATATTGACGATGAAGTCGACTTCCGCTTTCCTCGCCTTCGCCATCTCGGCAAGTGCTTCGCCAATTATTAGCCAGCGAGATGCGCTGGACAGCAAAGAGACGCTCTGCAAGGGTTGGGACCTACGAACTCCAGAAGGCGCCGACAAGCTCTGGGCATAGACGTTTGCAGGCACTTCTCTGGATCTTTTCATCAAGACTCAGTGGGGCGAGTTCAAGCACCACTTTTCTGTCAACGTGACGGAAGTAGTCCATAGACTCGAACGCTGACCGTTGGGCAATAGAGCACGAAAACCCTTGGGTAAAGAACATGGAAGACCAAGTCCAAGGTGGCACTTCAGGAAAGTCCGGTGCCGCCGGCTGCTTCGCCCTGGGCAACGATTGCAACCCTATGGGCGGTTTGAGCTGCGATGACCAGTGGGATCAGTTCGGGACCACCCCGCTGGGGAAGAACTCGTACTGGATATTCCACGCCGTCAAGGGCCTGCATGAAAAGTTCCGCGAGTTGAGCCGCCAGCTCACCCAGGAGACACTCATCAATGGATTGAGGATTCCGCAGATGGTCGACGACTTTGATGGATCTGAAAGCGACACTGGCAATGTTCTGGGCTGGCTCGCCGCTGCGGCTACCATGGGCAATGCTGTTGGGGGTCTCGTACCGGGAGCCGTAAGTCTCAATACTGTCGCTTTGAACTAAGCCTTTCCCCGGTAGCTGACTTGAAATCCACAGGGGGGTGTTCTTGCCGCAGGTTTCGGTGTTATTGGAGGCATCTTCTCCGACCTTGCTGGCGAGGGCGATGACGAAATTGACCAAGGCTCCATCTCAAGTGCCCTCGCCGACGTATTCGAGAAGGCCACGACCTCTCTGGAGGACACTCTCCGGATTGCGACAGCAGCGTTGCCGTCAAAGCAAGGCTAACAAATCAACGTCCAACCAATCTAACCAAATGAGGCTATTCACACTACCCAATTAAATAAGTTTAACCCCTAAGTTAAGTTAGTTAAATTAATATACGAATTATTAAGTAGGTCTAACTAATAGAAAAGTGTGATTCCGCTGCCTTATACGGCTAAGGCGCCGGCCAGCGACCACTATTGTCAAGAATTGTATATGGGCACGATGTAGGGGGTCAATTCGTGATGTGTATTGTGCTTGTTCCGGCCTAAGGCCCGTGCACTGCTGCGGCCCCTTTTCGGCTACGGAGCGATGACTAAGCGCCCTCGGCGCCGTGTGGGCCTACCACCCCGTTTGACGACTATCACCACTAATAATAATACCACTTTACTTAAACCTTATTAACCCTCCTTTTCACCTTTACATAAACGCTTTTTTTCGAAATTTCCTATTCCAATAAAACCCTCGTAATAAATTTACTAATTAAAGCCTCTCTTCTTATATATATATATAAAGCTTATAATATTTCCTATAATAGTTAAATTTCTTTTTATATATTTATAAGTATATACTTCTATTTACCTCCTTACACTTCCTCTTTAATTCTAAAAGTTTAGACCTCACCTCGTTAGGGTATAATAACTAATAAGGTTATTTATAAATAACTTTTCAACTTTTTTCGTCACTAACCCCCTTACTTAACGCATTCCTATAAATAATATACCCTATACAAATTAGTACTCAAATAGTCTCTAATTTTACTACATAGTTTCCTTTAAATCCCTTTATTACTAACCTTCCTCTAATTATATAAAGGAATAGGTGTAACGGTCCAAGCACGTATATTGCAACTAGCTATGGCCACTACTATGAGTATCTTTAAAATAAGGAGAAAAGAAGAAAACGTCTGCTGCCCTACAAATCCGTTGGGTCCTGATTAGGTCTCCCTGGGCCTGATCAGGTTTAGTAAGTAGTGGTTAGTGTTAAATATAGCCGAGTAGTTCCGACGCCTCTGATCGGGCCTTAGCCCGTAATAATTACCCCCTTCCTCCCCTCCTGTAACGGTCCAAGCACGTATATTGCAACTAGCTATGGCGACTACTACGAGTATCTTCAAGATAAGAGAGAAAAGGAGAAAATGTCTTCCACCCCACAGGACCCGTTTATTCTAATTAGGCCTAAGGTTGATCCGTCTTAGGTAAGCTGGGCTTAGGTAAGCGGAGTCCATAACTAAGAGGCTATGAAGCCTCTAAGAGGGCCCAGCCCATCACAATTACCCCCCCTCTCCCTCCTCCCCGTTTAGAGGGACTCGTCCATAACTAACCTTATAACAATCTAAAATTATAATCTCCGTTAACAACTCAACTAGTTCCCAAGTAGGCTCTACGTAACCCTTCCACTTAACCAAAACCTTCTAAGAACTACGAATCTTCTTAGCATCCTAGATCTCTTCGACTTCGAATTCCTCTTCGTCATCTACTAATAAAGGCGGTAGTTAGGTGTCGTCTTATTTTTATAATAGTAGTGGGTCAACTCCCGTATACTTAATTAGGGATACATAAAAAACGTTATAAATACCCAGTAGTGTATTAAGCTGGTAAACATAGGATCCGACTATTTCTAATACAATGTACTTCGTATTCATCTAATCCAACTTTTTAGATGGTCTTTTAGAACGGACGTTCTTAAACCTTAACTAAACCTTATCCCCTAGTCAAAACTAATTAGAAGGCTGGCGTTGTATATTTGCCGAAGCTTCTTATCGCTCTTAGGCGGAGGCCATCGCCGCTTATGCCCATTCGGAGGCCTCCTTCAACTTCGAGACTAGGGCCTCTGCCCGAGCTACGGGGGTCTTTCCTTCAGTCCACAAAGTCTCCCTTACTCTAATCAGGTCAATATCATAGCCGTGGGTAGTGAAAAAAGGGCTAAGGCCTATTAACAAGGTAACCCTATTATTAATAACCATTATCACTATTAAAAACAGGTCATCCCAATCATCTTAAGTATATAAAGTATAAGCTCAGAGGTAGGTTTCTACTACTTAGTTAACTTGTTTTATAGCACCGTTTATCTCTGGGTGGAAAGCCGTAAATAAACGTCGTTTTATCCGTAATAGTTAACAAAACCATTTCCATATACAATTAGTAAATTAGGGACCTCTGTCCGAAACAATAGCTCTCGGGGGTCCATAGTGTCTGATCAGGCTAAGCATTAACGCTGTAACCACAATGTCCGTCGTTATATCCTTAAGTAGCTCGAAAATCACATTCTTAAATAATCGGTTTATTACCACCATAATATTCATTACTCCTATACGGCGGGTTAGTGGTAACCCTATAATAAAGTCGACTAATATCTTTATTCAGACCTAATTAGGGACGGGTAAGGGCTTTAAAAGACCCCTCTTCTTATCCCACCATATATTACCCTGTCCATAAACGTCGCAGTTCCTCATAAAGCATCGGACATCCTACGACAGGCCTGGCTAGTAAAAACAGCAGCTAATCAAAGCCTTTAACACGTCTCTACCGAGATGGCCACCAAGTGTTAAGTCGTGGAACTCTTAGATTAACCAGGTTCATAAGGGTTCATAGCAAGGGACCCAAATCCTCTCCCTCCAAAGGAGTTTACCGTCGTCGTCCACTAAACACTCTAATAATATTATAGGTAACTTCCATTATAACAATAACTAATAGTCCCCCCTTTTCACAATTATCCTAATTAACTAATAACAATTATTTAATTATAATCCTTTAGTCTAAGTGGACTTTAGGGGCTCCTCTTTAAAGGGGTTCAGGATAAGTTCTAACCGATTAGCCTCAGGATCGTCGTCCTAATCCATATCGCCTATTATAGTACTTTCCACGGATTCCATTATATCCACTTAATTCGTCTCGAGAATTACCCAGTTCACCATAACCATATTCCGTTTCCCCTTTAGGAGTTATATCCTCCGTCCTTCTAATCGATCATCTCACTAAGTATTAGGAACATCTTATTCTCATCTAAATAGTGTATCAGAGACTATCGCTTATTTACTAGGTCGGAACTGGATTATAAAATTATAACAGGATAGGAGCTCCGACCATCTAACCTAGTATTCACTTAATTACCTCTTAATTATAAAATACTTAAGGTTAAAATGGTTGGTTAGGATAATAAACTCCTTCACACTCCTTAATTCAAAGTCCCAGTGTTCTAAATAACGGACTATAACTAATAGTTCTTTATTGTGTATTAGGTAATTATATTCTACTAATAAGTTCTTCCGTGAAAAGAATACAATAAGCCGTAAAATACCCTCATCATCATATTATAATAAAGCACTACCCACCACATAACCTAATAAGTCTATTTCCAGTATAGTAGCTCGATTAGGATCCCAATATACTAATACGGGGGCACTAATTAGGAGGGCCTTTAACTTATTAAACACTTTTATATACTCATTACTTTATACAAATAGGATATCCCTCTTCATTAAAGTTATAAGGGGGTATACTAACCCTAAGAAGTCCGGTATAAATTAATAATAGTAATTTACAAAACCAACAAAAGCACGGACTCCTCGCACTAATCGGGGGACCTCCCATATCTAAATGGCCTTAATTTTCTCTGGGTTAACGCGGATACCCTTCCCTATATCGATAATAAACCCTAAATATTTAACCCTTTTCATCTCAAAATCGCATTTATCGATATCGATTTATAGGCCAGTAACACCTAAACAACTTAAAACCTTTTTGATTTTCTCCCTATGATCAGTGAGTGAGCTATCTGAATAAATTAGAACATCGTCGATATAAGTGGTATAGAATTCGTCCAGGAAATCCCGTAAAGTGTGGTTAATATACCTCTGGAACATAGTAGGGGCCCCTATTAAGCTAAAAGGAGTCACTATCTATTCGTATAGGCCGTATCTTATTTTAAAGGCCGTCTTCTATTCGTCGCCTTTTTTAACCCTAATTTTATGGAATACAATAATAACATCTAACTTCGTCAACTATTTAGCTTTAACTAGGGCTCTTAGAGTTTCGCTAATTAGGGGTAAGGGATATTTGTTTTTTTTGGTAATAGTGTTTAGAGCCCAGTAGTCGATATAAAACCTTAATCCTCCCCCGGGTTTTCAAATAAATAAAACGGGTAATGAAGTAGGAGAGCTACTAACACAAATAAAGCCTTTATCTAGTAGTTCTGTGAGGGTCCGTTGAAGTACGATTAGCTCCTCCTTAGATATCCCATATAAGGGTCCCTATATAACTGGTTTATTTTACCCTGTTGAGTCTTTTTTAATGGGAATTACGTGGTTAATGTTATTTCGATATAGTAGTAACTAATTAGCCTTATCTTAGTCGAAAATATACAAAAACTTATGGTAATACGTAGGGAGTTTCGTCCTCGGGTCTATCTTCATTTTTGGTGCTAGGGCCTTCTCGATATCGGCTAAATTTGCGGAGAATGCGTTTAGGGTAGATATACTAAGAGGGGTCTCTCTTCTTTTTTATACCCACCTAATTAGGGCTAAGAATACTAATCTAATTTACTACTAGATTAGGAACTTTGGATTTTACTAGGCCTAACCCGGTTTCCTTTTTATTACCTAATAGTCCATAACACTTATATACAGAGTACCTTACACTGGGTAAACCATAACGTCATCGTTAATTATCCAGGACCTTTTAAGGATAACGTCGTTTTCTTAGTTAAGAATAATATAAAAGAATAATCGGTGTCATTTATAGCTATTAATATCGATATTAATGTAAGTGACGTAGTGGATTATACTAGGAATTGTAGTGGTGACTTATATTAAGTTCCGAGGTGTAATACTAATACGTAGTAAGCGGAGTTTCTTAGTGAAGGCGTCGCTGATCAGGGTGTATATTAAACATCCTATATTAATAAGGGTAGTTGTATAGTGTATCCCATTAATCCCGATATTAATATAAAATGGGTCATAATCCATACTCTTTTTAATAACCTTCCATTCCTCTACAGCTTGTTCCTCCTAATGACGACTTTCACCAGGAGTTACTCTTTTCCCAAGTCCTCAGAGTCCTAATCAAAGCTAATATCTATTTCGCTATACTCTTTAGTCTTCCCTTTCAAAGTTTTAGTCTCCTTATTTTTCTGGTCTCTAGGGCATCTCTATTATATATACCCCTTTTTACCGTAATTATAGTATTTACGGGTTTCCTCTTAGCTTAACCTTTTTCGGACTAGTTTGTCCTTGGCCATCCGGCTTACCTTAGTGGGTTCCTAATCCATCTAATTAGGTTAAGGTAATCTTATTCGATTATCCTATTCGGTTAGTAACTCGACTTTATTTTAGCCGGGTATTAGCGATCTCTTATATTAACGTTTACGGTGAACTTAGTATAATTCACTATTTAGCTCTAATCCTATTATTAGGAGCATCTAGGTGTATATAGTATAGGTCGTTAGTTTATTAATTATACTAATTAAAGGGGTTCTTATTATAATATTTAGAGTTTTTTTTAGGTAATTGATCCTAATATTATTTAGTTAATGTCCTCCTCTTACTTTTGCGAGCTCTTTTTTGAACTTAGGAAGGAAGTGGGTAAAATTCTTATTCTTTTTTTAATGTATTATTCTTAGTTGGTCGAGGGTTTGTACTTCTACGTTAAGGTCTACGTAGTAACCCTTTAGGTATTCTATAAATTATTCAGGGTTCTTCGACCCATTAGCTCCTCCCTATGAATAATAGGTGCTCACCATAGCTTGTATAGTGTTTTCTAGTTTAGAGTAGATATAGGTGAATACTATTAATGCTAAACTAAAGGCTTCCCTATCTACGCTTATCTTCCCTTTTATTTCGAGGTGCTATTATTGAAATCTCTTATGTAATCCGTTAAACTTCGGTGGATTGGGGATTTAGTGTCTTGGTTATTTGGGAGGTGGTGTGTAGGCCTGATTGGGTGGGATCGGCGTCGTGGAGGGTATAGGGGCTTCGTATAACGTTGAGGTTAGGTGCCTAGGTTCTACTAGGGTCTATTATAGTATTCAAATCTACTCTTGTTAGGCCTCTTGTTTAGCCGTTTAGGTGGTCCGTATCTCCTATAACTAGGCTAATAACTAATCGATTAACTACACCAGCTATTGTAGGTTTCTGGATAGGTCGATGTTGTCTTTTATTGTAATACGGTTATCGTTCCTTCTGTACGTTTTTATTTAATAGTGACCATAGTATGCTAATCGACGTTGTTGAGGTACTCTATTACGCGGAATGCGTTTTTTCGAGTTTATTAAAACCTCCTAGCCCTGATTAGACCTCGCTGATCAGCTTTAAGCGTTCAGGGACCTTTAGGTTAACCCGCTTAGGACTCTTTGCTATTCCCACTAAGGTCGTAGACTTACTTTTCGTCGATAATTATTTCTATACCCAGTGTACTCTCGTTATCTCCGATAATACTAAGATTTTGAAGATAATATAACGGTCCAAGTACGTATATTATAATTAACTATGGCGATTACTATGAGTATTTTTAAGATGAGAGAGAAAAGGAGAAAATGTCTTCTACCCCACAGGACCCGTTTGTTCTGATCAGGCCTAAGGTTGATCCGTCTTAGGTAAGCCGGGCTTAGGTAAGCGGAGTCCATGGCTGAGAGGCTGCGAAGCCTCCAAGAGGGCCCAGCCCGTCACACCTCCCTTCCTAAGGGATATTCCCGTAATCGGCCTTATAACGGTCTAAGGCCGCTGTATCCGTTAATATATCCACTAGCTCCTAAGTGAATTAAGTATAGTCCTTTTATTTAACTGAAACCTTTTATTTACCCTATACCTTTTATGTATTACGGATCTCTTTAATTTTAAACTTCTTTTTATTAATTATTAGTATTATAAGTGGCTGGGTATTATTATAATTTTATAATAATAAGGAATTAACTCTATTATATTTAATTAGGCTTATATAAAAAACATTATAAATCCCTAGTAACGTGGTTCATCATCGAACAGGACACCATCATCGACCAGGACACTTTTCCCACCTTTATTACTAACAACTTCCATATCTCAACCAAAATCAATTAAATTAATTACAACTACTCAGAATCACTTAAACTACTTATTTCCACAACCTCTGGACAAGTTCTTACGTTATAGCTAGTCTTATAATAAATACTACAATATCGCGAACTTATCCGACGACGCTTTAATGACCCCTCGTTTTCCTCCTCTTCACACCCTTCCTCTTTAATAATACCCTTTTTAACTATAATATCCCTTACTTAAAACCCTTCTAATACCCCTCTATCCTATAATCTAGTTCTTTTAGCTCTATAACACTTAATAAGGGCCGTATTTACATCTCAAAAATAGCGTAACTCTTCCTCCATAAGGGCAACTACATAGGAAATATACTATAAACCTTTTAAACACTTATCGGTAACTTTATAAATTAGTGTTAGTAAGCTTCCCTAATACTTAGAAATTCTTTTTTTTATAAGTGAAAACTAAGAAATAGCCTCGTTAGTGGTTGAAGGTGTCTAAGAAACCCAAGGGTCGGGTAACCTGATAGGGGTGTTCGGGGTTATTAGTGTCCGTAATTATATATCTAACTTAGAAAGGATAGTTTAAGGGTTATGAGGAATAAGCGCAGCCCCTCTAAAACCCCTATGGACGTTTTCCTAAGTAAAGGTTTAAAGGAATGCGGCCTTAAATGTGAGGAAGAACTCGGGTTTAGTGATATAGTTAATCTAAGCTTTAATAAAGTACTTAATTTAAAAACCATATCTCAACTTTAATATACTATAATAGCCAACGTTAAGAAGTTAGGTTAAATATAATGAATAAGCAGGCAAGCAGATAATTCTAATCTTATTCTTTTTATAATACTCCTCGAAATCGCTATTAACGTGGCTTTTATAGCCATCGACGACTAGTATCTAATATATACCTCTTAATCACTATTTTAAGTGTTTATTGAAATACTAAAGCTATTAGAGGGCAATCTTATTATTGGTCCATCCATTAGAAGTTATTTTAACTACTTAACTATCCGGAATCTAGGCCTCGGAGTACTAACTCACAAAGTGGAAATAGCCCTGAGCCACTAAAAAAGGCGGTATTATATAATTATCACTAATAACATAATAAATCGCTATTACCTATTCTTTATTATTAAATTAAACTGTTTTTAATTTCCTAATCCGATTAGAATATATAATAACTATTCTAAGTTGGATTATACTTATTATAAAACCGGTCTTATTGAGGTTATAAAAATCTTTGTTTATAATACTGTATTTCGATCACATATCAGCCATAAGTTGAAACTAAAGTTTAATAATTATAGGATTTTCATAGAGGCCTCTCTAATAATTATAAATACAAAAAAATCGCATTTTAAATTTTAGGCGTTACTAAATAAAGTATTCTATTTAGTACTTCCCGACTAGTCGGGAAGCACACTTCCGGAGTAGTATATTAGTTATATTTTCTATATCCACACATCGGGGTGAGAATCCTTGAGAATCCAGGTTAATAATATATTAAATAATTACCTCCTCTTCGGTCTCTATTAAATTCAATTGTACATTAGTATTATCGGCTTTAGTAATTTAATTATTTATTTTAGTATGGAGGGTAGTGTCGGATTCAATGGTCAATTCGTGATGTATTCAATAATGTGTAATTGTTTTTCTTCTCCCTGTTCTTTAGGGGTGAACTTAGCCCTTAAGGTGGCTAGTGTAAGGGTGTATTTTGGCTTAACATTGTTCTGCGCTATGCGCGGACCTTCGAGTGCGCCGGAAGTGTACTAGGCGCTTGGTATAGTGGATTCGACACGCCCCTTTAGGGAGGCCTCCGTTTAGTGGGCTTCCTATTACCTGATCCGCCCTTTAATAGTTATTTCTAAGTACTATAATTATTTTAAGATGTGAATTTCGTTTTCCTCTGTTTAGAGTGCTTCTTATATGTCCTTCTTATGGGGTTCACGAGCCCCTAGGAGTGTGAGGAATACGAGCTTTAATGTCCCATATATTATCCTTGGCCATCCTGGCCTCTTAGTGGGCCTTATTTTTGGTGAGGTTGCGTTAACGGTTGTTCTCGAGACGAGCCCGCTGGTCACTTATATTCAGCTGCGTAAGAAATGCCTAAAATGGTTGCTTTGAAAGCGCTTTTGTTAGTCCATTTACTATTAGCTCGGCTAATGGTGTATATACGACGTTAATGTGGTTATTTTCGATTTCTTAATATAACTAATGGTTATAAATATCGATATAGTATAGGTGTATTTATAATTATACTTATTCTATGGTTATAAGGTGTATAGTTTACTGGTTATTGTATTATATATGAATTTGTGGTTAAGAGTGTATTTAAGGTGTAAACTCAGTACTCTAAACGTCCTCCGTGGGGAGTTGTATTTATAAAGTGGATATTAATTAGTTTACAAAAATAACTTCTTTTATTATATATAATAAGGTAAGAAGTTCAGCTTCTATTATTAATGTTGTAATTATTTGTTGCTTATTTACTTTTTACGTAACGGTTCTACTAAAAAGTTGTATTATGAGTACTTAAGAGCTCTTCTAATCAAGCGTATTATCGGTAAAACTAGTATTAGAAGTGACTTTTAAAGTGTCCTTAGGGCTCCCCGGCGCGGCTTCGTATTCTAAGTAAAGAGAATACGTTAAGTAAAGGTATTAGAGTGTTTAATCCGTTATGTATTAGTGATTTGGTCTTAGGTTCTAATTAAAGTATACGAAATAGTTTACGGTGAATACGATATCCGGGTATATTATTATAATTATATATATAATAATTCTAACCTTATGTTAGTACTTCTTAATCTCCCACGGTTCGGTTACCCCGTTATATAAGAATAACTTAAAGGTTATTATAGGGGTTTCGAAATGCATTTTGAGTAGCTTATTAGCGTCTAATAGGAGTTTTCTCACCTTCTCAGCGAATACTAATTATAATAACCAAATCTTCCTAATTACTTGGTCTCTTAAGACCTCGATTCCTAAGAACCACTATAGCTCGTGACCACCTTTTAGATGGTAGTATTTCTGAAGCTCTTTTATCGACGTTATTACCTCGTTGTGAAACTTGTGAAGGAAAGCTAAGACGTAGTCGTTAATATAAAAGAAGAACGTAACTTATTCCTTCTATTAATAATAGTTCTCTTTAGTAACTCATTAAAAACTAAGTTCTAGGAGCCCGCTTTCTAGGTGCTTTTACTAGAATAGAGGTGACCTCCTGAGGCCATAAAGCACCTTTTTTAAGTGTAATACCTATCCAGCTTTTTGGTATCCAGGTGGGAATTATATATACACTTCCTTATCGATTATTATATACACAAAGGCATTTACCGCGTTATACTATAGAAGCTCCATATTAAAGTGAACAGTTATTATAATAAGGATTCGGAACAACATACCTATGAGCATAGTAGTATACATTTCTCACTTATCTCTTAATTATTAATCTCCACGGATAATAAGGTGTACCTTAAATTTTACGAACTTCCCGTATTTGTTAAGTTTATAAGTATATACTCAGTGGTAGCCGAGAATCTATTTACCTTATACTTATTTTTTGCTAACCTCCTCTTAGGAGTGGGAGTCTTTATAGCCACTTAGATAGTTTATTTTAGTTATTTTGAAGTTGTCCTTATACGAGTAATCCTTTAAATAATTGTATAACGTGGGGAGAGGGGGTAATTTCTTCTAATAAGTGCCTATGGGTGCGTTACCCTTATGGCCTAGTGGAGGAAACTCTCTATACACATAACCCGGAGTACTTCCCTTAGTAAAAGTCCCCTTTTAATTGGGTTTTATTAACTCACTAAAAAGGTCACATTATTAGAGTGCTTCCCCATTAGCCTTTTAATTTAATGTACTTTTATTAAAAGTTTTAAGGTAACCAATTTCGTTAAGAGCACTGGGTTAACTAGACCATAAACGCATACTTAGGAAACCGTCCATTAATTGTATTTTGCGGTGTTATTTCCGTTTTAGAGCTGTTCCTACTAGGAAAATAGATTTAAATGAGATTTTATACCTCGTTGTATTTATATTATGGTCCGAGGTTATGGTTTTATTTTGTACTTTTCCCTTATTTTCCCCCCACCCCTTTATAACTAAAACTACTTCTAAAGTAATAAAAAATAATGAGGGTCTTAGCGGCGACGCTTTAGGTGTTAGGTATAGCGCAAAGTATTTTGTATTATACTATCTCAATTCATCTAAGTACATCTCCATAACGGAGCTCACTTTTAGAATACTTTTATTATATTCTAAACTTATTTTAAGAGTAAGGGTAACCTTTTCTATTTCCTTGTTAGTGTTTTATATTAATATTTATATCTGGGTTTACTTAATAAGCTCTTGAATTTGTGTTTCGATTATTTATAGGTTTAGGTGGTGAAATTCCTTAATGGTACCCTTAAGGTTCCCATTAAAGTGCGCCTTTTTGTTGAATACGATATCCCTTATTATGAAGATGTCTTTTTTAAGAGGGTTCTATATTCTGAATTAATTATTTAATGTATAGCTTATTAGAAAGCTGATTTATATATAAGGGGCAAACTTCTTTTATTATTAGCGCTTAAATTACGCATTAGTTGTTAAGATATAGGCCTTATAACCATAGGATCGTAGGTGGGAAAGGTCAGGGACCGTATAAATCTCATCTTCTCTACTCTAGAATTACTTATGGAACTACTTATAAAGCGTTTTCCACTTATGTGTTTATAATGGGGTTCGGTTATAAAAGTAGACTATTATTTTAATGATCTTAGGTTATAAGTAGTCTAAGAAATTCGTTATAATAACCATTATCTTAGTTTTAGTTTTAATAATCATAGTAAGCCTTTTAGCACCTCTGTTCTAAGCCTATGTATTAGGCGCTAATATTTCAATTGTTATTCTACGCCCCTTTAGGTCTGCTACTAGGTGCGGATGTCTCAGAAGTTTGTTATTAGTTTTTAGGAACTTAACTTTTATGTTATAAATGTGTTTTAGATAGTTGAGTAATTCGAATAATACTTCTGAGATTATTTTTATTATTCTTTTTTATAGGTAAAAGTCCTATGTTAGCTCTGAGGTTTGGTTAGAAAGAAGTATAAGGGACGTATACTCTTCGTATTCCTTATTATAGTTATGGAAGTTGAGTATTAAACGGTTTCCGGTTTTTACTTGTTTGACCGACTTTTTTGGTGTTTAGCGGATTTAGTGTGTTATATTCGTTATCTTATATACGTAGTATTCTATGAGGTCTCTACTTTTTTAATTTAGGAGTTTTACCCCTTTTATTATGTTACTAAGGTAATTTAGAGTATTTCTCCTTGGGTATCCGAGTTTCCGGTGCTATTTCTTTTTATACTTACCTAGATAAGTTTACGGATTATTATACTTATAAAGTGGTTTCTTTGTAGGGTTTTTGGGAGCTCGTTTAGTGTAGGTTAAGGGAGTGGAACGATCGTTGTGAGTGCTGCTTTGTCCTTTATAGGTCTATAATCGAGAACATCTTAATTATGGATTTTAAATAGCTCGTAAACGTAGCTTTGGTTTACGCGCCTAATATAGTTATTGCTGGGGCTGGTATCCCACTAAAAACCCTTTTAGTGTAAGTGTTTTAAAGAAATAAGGTTGCTCGTAAACCTTTTATAGAGTGTTGTGTTATATAAGTGAAATTTGAGTAGCTTGCTGTTTCGCCCCTTAATACGAATATCTACTATTCTAAAGCCATTAATTGCTACTTATTGAGTCCCTGTTTAGAGATAGTCGCTAGGTGTGGTTCCTATTAGTTGTATGAATTATGAGGGGTTATTGAAAATGTGGATTGTAGCTCCGGAGTTAAGGATTACGGATCCATAAAGTGAGTACGTTTTGTGAGAGGTTACTAGTGCGGTTCGAACATAGGCTTGATAACGTTCTGTGAGTTAACTTAATTTTGTAGTAAGTTTGAGCCTCTGGATACGCTTAGTAAGGTTTTCGTTATTCTTGAGTTACTTAGTAATTAGTTTTTTAAGTGCTTGATTGCGGTATATGTAGTTAGGGTGCTTATTAGGGAAGACTAGCCAGCACTTTGAAAGTTGGTGACTTCGTTTTAGGTATACTGTATACGTCCTGCCCTTATTAGAGTCGCTGGATCTATTAGCTGGGGAGTATGGCTGTTTCCCTTCACTCTTCCCGTTGCCCCTTCCGTGGCCTTTACGACCTCTATTATGGGCTCTTCGTGGTTAGGTCCTTGTTTATTGTGGTTTATTGTTGTTATTAGCCGGTCCGCTGGTTATTGTTATAGGTCTAAATTGTAACGGTCCAAGCACGTATATTGCAACTAGCTATGGCGACTACTATGAGTATCTTTAAGATAAGGAGAAAGGAAGGAAAAGTCTGCTGCCCCATAAATCCGTTGGATCCTGATTAGGTCTACTTAGGCCTGGTTAGGTTTAGTAAGTAGTGGTTGGTGTTGGATATGGCCGAGTAGTTCCGAGGCCTCTGATCGGGCCTTGGCCTGTGATAATTACCCCCTTCCTCTCCTCCCTTCCTAAGGGATATTCCTGTGATCGGCCTCGTAATGGTCTAAGGCCGCTATATCCGTTAGTATATCCACTAGCTCCTAGGTGAGTTGGGCATAGTCCTTCCACTTCACTAAGACCTTTTATCTGCCCCGTACTTTCTGCGTATTACGGATCTCCTTAACTTTAAACTCCTCCCTATTAGCTACTAGTATCGTAGGTAGCTAAGTATTATTACGGCTTTGTGATGGCAACGGATCGACTCTAGTATACCTAATTAAGTTCATGTGGAAGATGTTATAGATCCCTAGTAGTGTATTTAGTCGGTAAGTATGGGATCCAACTAGTTCGAGGATAGTATACTTTACATTAACCTAGTTGAACTTCTTTAATAGTCAATTAAATTAAATATTCCATAACCTCAACTAAACCTTATCCCTAGGCTTAAATTGATTAGATGGTTGGTGCCTTGTGTTTACGGTAATCTCTTATTTCTTTTATGCTACCGTTATCGCTACCTAAGCCTACTTAGAGGTGTCCTTTAGCTTCTGGACTAGAGCCTCTACTTTTATTATAGGGGTCTTATTGCTATTCCGTAGGGGTTCCTTTACTCTAATTAGGTCTAAGTTATACCTATGAGTAATAAAGAACGGGCTGAGTCCTGTTGATGAGGCGACCCGGTTATTAATAACTATTATTACTATTAGGAGTAGTTCATCCTAATCGTCCTAAGTATACACTATATACACTTTAAAATAAGTTTCTATTACTTAGTTTACCCTCTTCGTAGCTCTGTCTATTTCTGGGTAGAACGTTGTAGAGAGTCTTTATTTGATCCGTAGTAACTAGTAGAGTTATTTCCACATAAGATTCGTAAACTATGGTCCTCTATTTAATATAATTATATAAGGTATTCTATGGTGCTTGATCAGACCTCGGATTAGTTGGTCTATTATTGTATTCGTTGTGATGTCCTTTAATGATTTGAAGATTATGTTTTTTGATAGATGATCGGTTACTATTATGATGTTCGTAGCCCTATTATGGTGGGAAGGGGGTAGTCCTATTATAAAGTTAATAGAGACCTCTGCTCAGATCTGTCCAGGGATAGGTAGAGGTTTTAATAGGCCCCTTTTTTTGTTGTGTTATACGTTTCCTCGTCCATAAACGTCGCAGTTCCTCATAAATCTTCGGATATCCTGGGATAAGCCTGGTTAGTGGAACTGGCAACTAATTAGGGCCTTTAAAGTGTCCCTCCCCGGATGTTCCGTTAACGTGGAGTCGTGGAACCTCTAGATTAAACCCGTCCTTAAGGGCTCATAATATGGAATCCAAATTTTGTTCTTTTATAACAATCTCTTATTATCGTTGATCGTATATTCTAATAACATTATCGGTAACTTCCATTATAAGGGAAGTTGTTGGTCTCCTTTTTATACTACCCCCCTAATCAGCTAGTATTAGTTATTCTGGTCTAAAGCTTTATTCCACTAAGAGCGTAATAACTCTTTTTTAAAAGGGTTCAAGGGGGGTTCCGTCTTATCTAGGCTAGGGTCGTCGGTCTAATCCATATCTCTAGGGGAGTCTCTTATATTAGACTTATCCCTCTCTGCTTACCCTGATCGGGCCTACACTTCTCTAATCACTACTGTGTTATTAACTCGTAATACGTTAATCCTGTTCTTTAAGAGTTTAATTTTCCGACCCTTTAACCTATTGTCCTATAGGGTACTAGGGATATCCTGTTTGTGTTTTGATAGTGTATTAGGAATTATTACTTTTTTATTAGGTTTAAACTAGATAGTGAAATTGTAATAGGACAGTAATTCTGACCACCTGATCTGATGTTCGCTCAACTGTCTTTTTATTATAAAGTACTTTAGATTTAGGTGATTAATTAGGATAGTGAACTTTTTTATATTCTATAGTTCTGAATTCTAGTGCTTTAGGTAGTGTATTATTACTAATAGTTCTTTGTTGTGTATTGGGTAATTATACTCTGTAGGTAGGTTTTTGTGTGAAAAGAATGTTATAGGTTTTAGGATCCCTTCGTTGTTATACTACGATAAGGTACCTTTTATTATATAACTAGATGAATCGGTTTCGAGTATTGTAGCTTGATTAGGGTCCCAGTGAGCTAATATAGGTGCGCTGATTAGGAGTGTCTTTAGCTCCTTGAATGCTCTAGTGTACTCCTTGTTTTAAATGAATGGTATATCCCTTTTGGTTAAGGTTGTTAGGGGTTGTGCGATCCCTGAGAAGTTGGGTATAAATTGCTGGTAGTAGTTGGTAAAACCGATGAACCCATGGACTCCTTGTACTAATCGGGGCACTTCCTATCCCTGGATTGCCTTAATTTTCTTAGGGTCCACGCGAATTCCCTTACCAGCATTAACAATAAACCCCAAATACTTAACGCTCTTAGCCTCGAATTCGTACTTATCGATATCCATATGCAGGCCTGCAGTGCTTAGGCGCTCGAGGACCTTCTTAACCTTCTCTTTATGATCAGAGAGGGAGCTGTCCAAATAAATCAGGACATCGTCGATATAAGCTGAGTAGAACTCATCTAAGAAGTCTTATAGGGTATGGTTAATATATTACTGGAACGTCGTGGGGGCTTTAGTTAAACTAAAGGGGGTAACTATTTATTCGTATAACCTATACTTTGTCCTAAACGCCGTCTTCTATTCATCTCCTTTCTTAACCCGGATCTTATGAAATACAGCGATAATATCCAGCTTTATTAACTACTTCGCTTTTACTAGTACCCTTAGGGTCTCGCTGATCAGGGGTAAGGGGTATTAGTCCTTCTTTGTAATGGTGTTAAGGGCATAGTAATCGATGTAAAACTATAACCCTCCTCTAGGTTTCCGGATAAATAGAATGGGTAATGATGTAGGGGAATTACTAGCCCTAATAAACCCTTTATCTAATAGTTTTGTAAGGGTTCGGCGTAGTATAATTAACTCTTCCCTTAATATACCATATAAAGGTCCCTAGGTCATTGGTTTATTTTGATTATAAGAGTCCTTTTTAATAGGGATAGTATGGTCGACGTTCTTCTGGTGTGGTGGTAGTTAATTAGCTTTATTTTGGTCGAAGATATACAGAAATTTGTGGTAATGCGTAGGGAGTTTCGTCCTTGGGTTTATTTTTATTTTTAGTGCTAGGGCCTTCTCGATATCGGCTAAACTTGCGGAGAACGCATTTAAGGTGGATGTGCTAAGAGGGGTCTCTCTTTTCTTCTATGCTCGCCTAATTAGGGTTAAGAATACTAATTTAGTTTATTGTTGGATTGGGAACTTTGGATTTTACTGGGCCTGACCTAGTTTCCTTTTTATTACTTAGTGGTCTACAACACTTATATATAGAGTACCTTGCACTAGGTAAACCGTAATATCATCGTTAATTATCCAGGACCTTTTAAGGATAACGTTGTTTTTTTGGTTAGGAATAATATAAAAGAATAATCGGTGTTGTTTATAGTTATTAATATCGATATTAGTGTAAGTGATATAGTGGATTATATTAGGAACTATAGTAGTGATTTATATTAAGTTCCGAGGTGTAATACTAATACGTAGTAAATGGAGTTTCTTAGTGAAGGCGTCGTTAATTAGGGCGTATATTAAACACCCTATATTAACAAGGGTAATTGTATAGTGTATCCTATTAATCCCAATATTAACGTAAAATAGGTTATAATCTATACTCTTTTTAACGGCCTTCCATTCCTCCATAGTTTGTTCCTCCTAATAACGACTTTCACTAGGAGTTACTTTTTTCTCGAGTCCTTAGAGTCCTAATTAAAGTTATTATTTGTTTTACTTTATTCCTTAGTTTTTCTTTTAGAAGTTTTAGTTTTCTTTATCTCTTTTCGATCCTCAGGGTATTACTATTATATGTGCCCTTTTTTGTTATAGTTATAATATCTACGAGCTTCCTCTTAGTTTGGCCGTTTACGGACTTTCTTGTCCTTGGCTAGCTTGTTTGCTTTCGTAGGTTCCCACTCTATTTGATTAGGTTGGGGGGACTCTAATTGACTGTTCTGCTTCCGAGGGGACTTAGTTCTTGTTTGGTCAGGGGTTAGCGATCTCCTACGCTGATGTTTACGGTGGGCTTGGTAGGATTCACTGTCCAATTCTAAGCTTATACTTAGGAGTATTTGGGTGTATGTAGTATATGTTGTTGGTTTGTTGATTATGCTAATAAGGGGGGCTCTTATTGTGGTGTTTAAGGCTCCTTTGAGGTAGTTGATCCTTATAACGTCTAGCTAGTGTCCTCCTCCTGTTTCTGCGAGCTCCTTTTTAAATTTGGGGAGGAAGTAAGTGAAACTCTCGTTCTCCTTTTGCTGTATAGTCCTTAGTTGGTCGAGGGCTTGTACTTCTGTGTTAGGGTCCGCATAGTAACCCTTTAAGTATTCCATGAATTTATCCGGGTTCTTTAACCCATCGGCCCCTCCTTGCGCATAGTAGGTGCTCGCCATGGTTTGCACGGTGTTTTCTAGCCTGGAGTAGATATAGGTGAATACGGCTAACTCTAAACCGAAGGCTTTTTTATCCACACTTATCTTCCCTCCCATCTCGAGGTGCTATTATTGAAACTTTTTATACGATCTATTAAACTTTGGTGAGTTAGGAATTTGATGTTTAGTTTGTCTTAGAGGTGGTATATAGGCCTGATCGGGGGGAATTAGTGTTATAAAGGGTATTGGGGACTGGTTTATCGTCGATGTCGGGTATTTGGGTTCTACTAGGGCTTCCTATAATAATCGAATCTACTCTTATTGGGTCTCTTACTCAATTACTTAGGTGGTCCGCATCTCCTATAGTTGGGTTACAAATTATCCGATCAACTACACTAACTACTACGGGTTTCCAGATAGTTTAGCGTTGCCTTCCATCGTTGCGTGGTTATCGCTTATCCTAGCGTTTTGCGTTCAGCAGTGACCGTAGTATACTTAATAATGTGGTCGAGGTACTCTATTATGAATGTATGTACGCGTCGTTTCGAGTTTATAATAACCTCTAAGTCTGATTAAGCCGTACTGATTAGTTTTAGATGTTTAGGGACTCCTTAGGTTAACCCGTTTAGAACTTTTTGCTACTCTTATATAGATCGTGGACTTCTGTACTAGGTGTTTAATTAATTGCTTTTGATGATTTTGAAGATAATGTAATGGTCTAAGTACGTATATTATAACTAGTTATGGCGACTATTATGAGTATCTTTAAGATAAGGAGAAAGGAAGGAAAAGTCTGCTGCCCCACAAATCCGTTGGATCCTGATCAGGTCTGCCTGGGCCTGGTCAGGCTTAGTAAGCAGCGGTTGGCGTTGGACATGGCCGAGTGGTTCTGAGGCCTCTGATCGGGCCTTGGCCCGTGACATAAATACTCTTTATCCGGTTTTCTGTATATCCTTTATTTAATAGAGGATTTGTTAAGTTTTAGCGAGGACTTTGCTTAGTATAAGTAGGTCGTTTATTATTTTAGTTCTAATTATTAATTAGTAGGTTTAAATCCATAGTTTAATAAGGTTTTTATTAAGGGATTATATAAACTTTAGAAACTAAATACTCGAATATTTAGTTTATGGGACGTTTATAGTTTAAGTTTTATGGAGAACGCTCTCCTAGTGGCCGATCCAGTCCTTGGTATCCTTTTATGTAGTAAATCTCTTCTTATTAGGATAGTTTAAGACTTTGGAATATGTTTCCACTATGTTTGCTCGGCGTTCGTATAATGCGCTGCTAATGCGAGTTTGTAGTTCTGAGACCTATTCGTTAAGTCCCTTATTCGTGGTATAATAGTACTTAAGAAGGTCCGGAGTGATAGTCTCGTAGAACTAGTTCTGAAGTGTGTGTACGCCTTTTATTTGTTTAGTGTAATATTTATGGATATTGTTGTATTCTGTTCGTCGTTTTTTGTATAGAGTGAGGTTTGTAGGGGATAGGTCTTTGAGAGTGTGAGCTTGTTCCATAGACGCTTTAGGGCCTAGGACGAATACTTTGTCGGGTTTTTGAGTTGCGCTGCTTCCTGAGGCGCTTTTAGCCCTTCGGTGGATTGTTTTTGGGTGGTTAGAGATTATTAGCTGCTCTAGTATTCGAGTAATCTCTTTGTAGGTCTCTTCTCTGGTGCTCTTAGAGTACTTAATTGATGGGTTTATAGTATTCTATAAGTTGTAGGTCTTCGTTTAGGATTGTAATTGGTTAAACTAAAGGACCTAGTCCCTGGTCGTCTAAAGTGCGATCTTCGTAATAGGGGTTATTATTATTATTATTGAATGGGTTTAATGGCTGTTTTTAGTACGTATTAGACTGTTAATTGTCGGATTTAATGGTTAATTCGTAATGTATTCAATAATGTGTAATTATTCTTCTTCTCCTTGTTCTTTAGGGGCGAACTTAGCCCTTAAGGTGGCTGGTGTAAGGGTGTATTTCGGCTTAACATTGTTCTGCGCCGTGCGCGGACCTTCGAGCGCGCCGGAAGTGTACTAGGCGCTTGGTACAGCGGATTCGACAGGTAGTTTTAGGAACGTTGTAAATGATTATTATGCGTCGGATACTTAATTGTAGAGTTAATCGAATCACTTTAATTACTAAATTAATCCTATTTTCGGATAAGGTACTAGGTATTATATAGTAGAAGAAAAGATGTGTTAAAGTGGGAGGATGATGGAGGTGGGAAAAGTGTCCCGGTCGATGATGGTGTCCTGCTCGATGATGAACCTGTCGGATTCAAGGGTCAATTTGTGATGTATTCAATAATGTGTAATTCCTTTACTTCTCCCTGTTCTTTAGGGGCGAACTTAGCCCTTAAGGTGGCTAGTGCAAGGGCGCATTTCGGCCCATTATTGTTCGGCGCCGCGCGCGGACCTTCGAGTGCGCTGGAAGCGTACTAGGCGCTTAGTACAGCGGATTCGATAGAACCACGTTAGTGTATTTAATTAGTAAGTATAGGATTTAATTTGTTTAAGGATAATATACTTTACGTTAACCTAATTAAACTTTTTTAATAATTAATTAAATTAAATATTCTATAACTTTAATTAAACTTTATCCCTAACCTTAAACTAATTAAATGGTTAGTGTCACGGGCCAAGGCCCGATCAGAGGCCTCGGAACCACTCGGCCATGTCCAACACCAACCACTGCTTACTAAGCCTGACCAGGCCCAGGCAGACCTAATTAGGATCCAACGGATTTGTGGGGCAGCAGACTTTTCCTTCCTTTCTCCTTATTTTGAAGATACTCGTAGTAGTCACCATAGTTAGTTGTAATATACGTACTTGGATTATTATATTATTTTTAAGATCATTAAAGGTAATTAATTAAACGCCTAGTATAGAAGTCTACGATTTGTGTGAGAGTAGTAAGAAGTTTTAGATGGGTTAACCTAAGGAGTCCCTGAACATCTGAAGTTGATTAGTATGGCCTAATTAGACCTAGAGGTTATTATAAACTCGAAACAATGCGTATATGTATTCGTAGTAGAGTACCTCGACCGCGTTATTAAGTATACTATGGTCACTACTAAACGTAAAATGCTAGGATAAGCGATAGTTATACGACGATGGAAGGTAACACTGAACTATTTAGAAACCCATAGTAATTGGTGTAGCTAATCGGATAACTTATAACCCAACTATAGGAGATGCGGACCACCTAAGTAATCGAATAAGAGACCTAATAAAAGCAGATTCGATTATTATAAGAAGCCCTAATAGAACCTAGGTACCCGACATCGACGATAAACTAGTCCCTAATACCTTTTATAATACTAATTCCCCCCAATTAAGCCTATATACTACCTCCGAAATAAGTTAAATATTAGATTCCTAATTTACCGAAATTTAATGGATTATGTAAGAAGTTTTAATAATAGTACCTCGAAATAGGAGGGAAGATAAGTGTGGATAAAAAAGCCTTTAGTTTAGAGTTAACCGTATTCACTTATATTTACTTTAGGTTAGAAAACACTACGTAAACCATAATGAGTACTTATTATGCATAAGGAGGGGCCGATGGGTCGAAGAACCCGGATAGATTTATGGAATACTTAAAGGGTTATTACGCGGACCTTAACGTAGAAGTATAAGCCTTTAACCGACTAAGGATTATACGGTAAAAGGAGAATAAGAGTTTCGCTTATTTCCTCCCTAAGTTTGAAAAGGAGCTCGTAGAAGTAGGAGGAGGACACTGGTTAGACGTTATAAGGATTAACTACCTTAAAGGAGCCCTGAACGCCATAATAAGAGCCCCCCTCATCAGCATAATTAATAAACCAATAATATACATTGTATATACCCAGATACTCCTAAGTATAAGCTTAGAATTGGATAGCGAATCCTACTAAGCCCACTATGAGTATCGGCGTAGGAGATCGTTAACCCCTAACTAAATAAGAACTAAGTCCCCTCGGAAATAGAACGGTCGATTAGAGTCCCCCTAACCTAATTAAATAGAGTGGGAACCTATGAAAATAAATAAGTTAACTAAGGATAAAAAAGTCCGTAAACAGCCAAGTTAAGAGGAAGCTCGTAGATGTTATAACTATAATAAAAAAGGGTATATATAATAGTAATACCCTAAGGATCGAAAAGAAATAAGGAAGACCAAAACTTTTAAAGGAAAAATTAAGGAATAAAGTAAAATGGATAGTAGTTTTAATTAGGACTTTAAGGACTCGGGAAAAGAGTAACTCCTAGTGAAAACCGTTATTAAGAGGAACAAATTGTAGAGGAATAGAAGGTTATTAAAAAGAGTATGGATTATAACCTATTTTATATTAATATTAGGATTAATGGGATACACTATATAATTACCTTTATTAATACAGGGTGTTTAATATACACCCTAATTAGCGACGCCTTCGCTAAGAAACTCCGCTTACTACACATTAGTATTACACCTCGGAATTTAATATAAATCACTACTATAATTCCTAGTATAATCCACTATATTATTTACACTAATATCGATATTAATAGCTATAAACAACACCAATTATTCTTTTATATTATTCCTAACTAAAAAAACGACGTTATCCTTAGAAGGTCCTGGATAATTAACAATAACGTTATGGTTTACCTAATACAAGGTACTCTATATATAAGTGTTATGGACCACTAGGTAATAAAAAGGAAACCGGGTTAAGCCCGGTAAGATCCAAAGTTCCCAATCCAATAGTAAACTGGATTAGTATTCTTAGCCCTAATTAGGTGGGTATAAAAAAGAAAAAAGACCCCTCTTAGTATATTTACCTTAAACACATTCTCCGTAAGTTTAGCTAATATTAAGAAGGCCCTAATACTAAAAATGAAGATAAACCCGAGGACAAAACTCCCTACGTATTACCATAAGTTTTTGTATATCTTTGATTAAGATAAGGCTAATTAATTACCGTTACACTAAAAGAACGTCGATTATATTATCCCTATTAAAAAGGACTCCTACGGTTAAAATAAACCAATGACCTGGGGACCTTTATATGGTATATTAAGGGAAGAGTTAATTGTACTACGCCGAACCCTTATAGAATTATTAAATAAAGGGTTTATTAGGGCTAATAGCTCCCCTACATTATCGCCCATTCTATTTATCCGGAAACCTAGAGGAGGGTTACAGTTCTACGTCGATTATTATACCCTTAACACCATTATAAAGAAGAACCAATACCCCTTACCCCTAATTAGCGAGACCCTAAGGGTACTAATAAAAACGAAGTGGTTAACAAAGTTGGATATTATTATTGTGTTTTATAAGATCCGGGTTAAGAAAGGAGATAAATAGAAAACGGTGTTTAGGACGAGGTATGGGTTATACAAATAAATGGTTACCCCCTTTAGTTTAACTGGAGCTCCTACGATGTTCTAGTAATATATTAACCATACCTTATGAGATTTCCTAGATGAGTTCTGCTTAGCTTATATCGACGATGTCCTGATTTATTTGGACGGCTCCCTCTCTGATCATAAAGAGAAGGTTAAGAAGGTCCTCGAGCACCTAGGCGTTACAGGTTTATATATGGATATTAATAAGTGCGAATTCGAGGCTAAGAGTGTTAAGTATTTGGGGTTTATTATTAATACTAGTAAGGGAATTCGCGTAGACCCTAAGAAAATTAAGGTAATCCAGGGATAGGAAGTACCCCGATTAATATAAGGAGTCCGTGGGTTCATCGGTTTTACCAACTACTACTAGCAGTTTATACTTAACTTCTCGGGGATTACATAACCCTTAACAACCTTAACCAAAAGGGATATATTGTTTATTTAGAGTAAGGAGTGCACTAGAGCGTTCAAGGAGCTAAAGACGCTCCTAATTAGTGCACTTATATTAGCTCACTGGGACCCTGATCGAGCTACAATACTCGAGACCGATTCGTTTAGTTATATAGTAGGAGGTACTTTATTGTAGTATAATAACAAAGGGATCCTAAAACTTATAGTATTCTTTTTACGTAAGAACTTACCTACGGAGTGTAATTACTTAATACACGATAAGGAATTATTGGTAATAATATACTACTTAGAACACTGGGATTTAGAACTACGGAGTGTGGAAGAGTTTACTATTCTGACTGATCACCTGAATTTGAAGTACTTTATGACGAAGAGATAGTTGAGTAAACGTCAGATTAGGTGGTCAGAATTATTGTTCTACTATAATTTCACTATCTAGTTTAGACCTAGTAAAGAAGTAATAGTTCCTAATACATTATCGAGATGTGAATAGGATATCCCTAGTACCCTATAGGATGATAGGTTAGAGGGTCGGAAGATTAAACTCCTGAAGAACAGGATTAACGTATTACGAGTTAATAACGTAGTAGTGATTAGAGAAGTGTGGGCCTGATCAGGGTAAGTAGAGAGGGATGAGTCTAATATAAGAAATTCCCCTGGAGATATGGATTAGACCGATGACCCTAGCTTAGATAAGACGGAACCCCCTTTGAACCCTTTTAAAGAAGAGCTATTATGCTCCTAGTGGAATAAAGTCTTAGACCAGAATAACTAATACTAGCTAATTAGGGGGGTAATATAAAGAGGAGACTAATAATTTCCCTTATAATGGAAGTTGCTGATGATGCTGTTAGAATATACGATTAACGATAATAAGAGATTGTTATAGAAGGACAGAATCTGGATTCCATATTACGAACCTTTAAGGACGGGTTTGATCTAGAGGTTCTACGATTCTACATTAATGGGATATCCGGGGAGGGACGTTTTAAAGGCCCTAATCAGCTACTAGTTCCACTGGCCAGGCTTATCTTAGGATATCCAAAGATTTATAAGGAACTGCGATGTTTATGGACGAGGAAACATATAGTGTAATAAGAAGAGGGGCTTATTAAAACCTCTACTTATCCCTGGACAGATCTGGGCAAAGGTCTCTATCGACTTTATAATAGGACTACCCCCTTCCCACTACGATGGGGCTATAAACGTTATAGTAGTAACCGATCATCTATTAAAAAACGTAATTTTCGAGTTATTAAAGGACATCACAATGGATACAGTGGTAAACTAATTAATCCAAGGTCTAATTAGGTACCATGGGATACCTTATGCAATTATATTAAATAAAGGACCGTAGTTTATAAGTCTTATGTGGAAACAACTCTACTAGTTACTATGGATCAAATAGAAACTCTCTATAATATTCCACCTAAAAATAAACAAAGTTACAGAGAGGGTAAACTAAGTAATGGAAACTTATCTTAGAGTATATATAATATATACTTAGGATAATTAGGATAAACTACTCCTAATAATAATAATAGTTATTAATAACTAGGTCACCTCGTTAATAAGACTCAGCCCGTTCTTTATTACTTATGGGTATAACTTAGACCTAATTAGAGTAAAGGAACCCCTATGGAATAATAATAAAACCCCTACAATAAAAGCAAAGGCTTTAGTTTAGAAGTTAAAGGACACCTCTGAGTAGGCTTAAGTAGTGATAATAGTAATATAAGAGAAATAAGAGATTACCGTAAACGTAAAACGCTAATCGTCTAATTAGTTTAAACCTGGGGATAAGGTTTAGTTAAGGTTATAGAATATCTAATCTAATTAACTATTAAAGAAGTTCAACTAAGTTAATACAAAGTACACCGTCCTTAAACTAGTTAAATCCTATACTTACCAATTAAATACACTACTAGGGATCCATAACGTCTTCTACGTAAGCCTGATTAGGTACACTAGAGTCGATCCGTTACTATTACAAAGCCGTAACAATGCTTAGCCACCTACGATACTAGTGGCTAATGGGGAGGAGTTTAAAGTTGAGGAGATCCGCAATACGCGGAAAGTACAGGGCGGATAAAAGGTCTTAGTAAAATAAAAAGACTATACCCAACTCACCTAGGAGCCAGTGGATATACTAACGGATACAACGGCCTTAGACCGTTACGAGGCCGATCACAAGAATATCCCTTAAGAAGGGAGGGGAGGAAAGGGGTAATTATCACGGGCTAAGGCCCGATCAGAGGCCTCGGAACCACTCGGCCATATCCAACGCTAACCACTACTTACTAAGCCTAACCAGGCCCAAGTAAACCTGATCAGGATCCAACGGATTTGTGGAGCAGCAGACTCTTCCTTCCTTTCTCCTTATTTTGAAGATACTCGTAGTAGTCGCCATAGCTAGTTGCAATATACGTGCTTGGACCGTTACAGTTAGCGCCTTATGTTTATAATAATTTCTTATTTCTCTTATGTTATCGTTATCGCCACCTAAGCCCACTTAAAAGTGTCCTTTAGTTTTTAGACTAGAGCCTCCACTCTTATTATAGGAGTTTTATTACTATTCCGTAGGGGTTCTTCTACTCTGATCAGGTCTAAGTTATACCTATGAGTAACAAAGAACGGGCTAAGTCCTATTAACGAGGTAACCCGGTTATTAATAGTTATTATTATTATTAGGAATAGTTTATCCTAATCGTCCTAAGTATACACTGTGTACACTCTAAAATAGGCTTCTATTACCCAGTTTACCCCCTTTATAACTCTATTTATTTCTGGGTAGAACGTTATAGAGAGTCTCTATTTAATTCATAATAACTAGTAAAGTCGTTTCTATATAAAACTCGTAAACTATGATCCCCTATTTAATATAATTATATAAGGTATCTTATAATACCTAATTAGACCTTAGATTAGTTGGTTTATTATTATATTTGTTATAATATCCTTTAACGATTCGAAGATCACGTTCTTTAATAAACGATCGGTTACTATTATAATATTCATAACCCCATCATAGCGGGAAGGGGGTAATCCTATTACAAAGTTGTGGTGAAGCCTACGTAATGAACGGAGTTATTTTAGTAGAAAGTGGCCTGTCTTCTAGAAGTCTAATTACGGGGCGAAGCCCGTTTCTAAATAGGCTATAGAAAGGGTGAAGTTACGTAATACGGGTCACGTATAATATTACGTGACTGGCTCTGCACACCGAACGGGCTGGTTCAGCCAGGAGGCTATCATAACACTAAGTATTTTAATAAATAATATTATTATTAGCTACCTTTAAGCTCTCTTACCCCAATTAAGACCCTTCTTATAGACATTCTTATTATAATACATAAGGATAACTATTTTAAATAGTAAATTCATAATCAACGGCGTTAAACCCTTATTTAATAAAATAAAGTGAATCTTTTTTTATCGGCCCTCGGAGCCTACCCCTAACCCTATAAAATAGTAAATAGTGTTGGAATCCGAATCGGGCAATAGCCCCACTTTCGGGTTCCTGATTGGCCGGTTCCGACCGGACCAATCAGAAGGCAGGGATTCTGGCGCACCGGCTAGATCTGGCAACAGCTGGCCTAGCCCACGTCGGAATAACCTCCCTCCAACAAGAACAACACTACGTATTCAATATATCGATTATTGCTGTTCAACCCTATCGCCTAGGCGACCCTTTGACCTAGGGTCAAACCTACACTAATTAGTGGTAAATTTGACCATTATTATAGATTAGTAAAGAACGATTATTAGAAGAGATGACTTTACTAAATAGATAGAAAATTGGACTTTGTTAATGCGTAGAACTCGTGGTTAGGTTTAATTATTTTAGTGATGCTATATTAAAAGAGGAGGTTTCGAGATGGAGATATCGGAGATTGTATGGATAGGGGAAGTATTGTTTTTAACGAGGTATTCCGTTTACGACGACTACGCTTAACCACCTATGTTAATTATGCACGAGGACATCGAAGATCTCGTAGAATGGACGAAGCTCAGCTTTTAGCGTGGGTTCCGTTATCGATACTTTTTACCTTTAATACCCTTTTTTATTACTATTTTTAGTTACTAATTATGTGTTTTATATAAATACCGAGGTAATACCTAAAAAGGATGGTAGAACTAGAAGAATTCCCTAACTTCCACTTATTATGACCCTCCCTCTTATACCACCTCTTAGCCCGATAAGAGACACTGTACCCCTTATAATAGACGACTATAATAGCCACTGGTGTACTGTTAAGGGTCACGAAGACCTCTAATAAACGCCCTTTTTTTATACTCAGAGAGGGCCCCGTAATTAATCTTAAATACATATTAAACGTAAAAAGATCCCCGAGGAGATTACCTTAGTAGTTAGAACGATGCTTAGATTACCCGGAATACCTAAGGTGTAGAGGGACACTAAGGACGACACCCCTCCACTTTTCTAATCGTAAGGGACTTGTTTACTGCGATACCGATGATATTAGAGGCTGCTTACTTTTTTACTATAGTGATTGCTATAAACGAAGATTACACTAGTGCTTTGGACCTCGGTTAGAATACTCGGAAGGACGACACTAGAGACGATGAGCCCCTTAGTGAGACACGGGAGAAGCACCCTTATACTTAGGACTCCGCTACTAACCAGCAACAATAGTACTCTAACCTGGTAATTAGCGGTAATTCGTTTAATGGACGTTATACGCCCTTAAAGCCGTGGCCTAGGGGAAACGCAGCGTGTTCGAGGTGTTATCAGGTTAACTAAACGACTAGAGTATTGTTAATAACCTAGGTAAGAAGATGAGCTAGTAATTAGGAGAAAGCTCTGAGAGGAGTACCCCTTTAGAAAACTCTTCTCGGGTAGTTACCCTTTAAGGGACTATATAACCCGAGGGAACATAGTAGACCCTCGTGAGGAGGGCGATTTCACTAGTCCTAATCCTAGAGGAATACATTGCTTATGTGAAACTAGAGATATGGGGGAAATAGATGGACTTTGAACCCATTGAGGGAACGGAGTAATTAGAGAAGGATATTATTATCGCTTTCCTCCTGATTATCTATGAACAGAAGAAACTGATGACGATGGACCTATGGATATAGTTCCGATTAGACTTCGAAGGTTAAACCAAGGAGATATGGAACGGTGTTAGTAAGGCGATGGTAATTAATACGGTTAATATACTTAGGAGAGGTGTGGTCTACGTCCCCTTAGATAGTGCTACCCATAATATAAAGAAGTTCACAAATATTATTACTGAGGAAGAGTTCTATATATGGATAGACGAGGAGATCTAATGTTTTAAAAGGAGTGGATAATGCGGCCTAAGGGAGCTCCTCGAAGACCTAGTGATTATTAAGGAGATTATAGATGGTTATAATAACCCTCTCCACTAAGTTACTTAGGAGGCCACCCCTTTTACTGAGATAAGGAGAGAGGTATTATGAATAATAATAAAACTATAAAGAGAGAATCCGTTAATGTTAGGGTAACTAGTAATGGAACCTAGCCTGCTATATTGGACGAGACCACCTATAAACTCGTAGATCTAGCCGACCTTTAGGGACTCCCCGGTAACCACTACTGATAACCCATATATATCTCCTTTAATAAGTAACCAGATCTAGGTGTTTACGAAGTAGATAAAGGAAGTGAATAAGTATAGAGGAGAATACTATGAGGTCCTAGAGAACTTATTATAGTTATGGAAATATTATTATAAGGTTCTATAAATACCAACGGAATTAGTTACCCTAATTATTAATATTATACTAAAGGATAAGGCCCTGGACTTTTTTATAGAACATATTATATAGCTAAGTGTATTAGGGACCTTCTTATCCTAGGAAACCATTATTAAAAGATTAAAAAACTGGTTTAAGATGAAGGAGGCCCATAGAGATTACCTGACGGAGTAGTAGATAACCAACTGAGCAACGATCAGAGATGAGAACTATGGGAAGAAGCCTAATAAGGTATTCGAGCTACTAGTTGAGAGGTTAAGGAAGATATAACACATGCTTAGCAGTGAATATAATACTAATAGAGTACTATGAGATTAACTCCTTTCCATAGTCAGCAATATTAGGGAGTATGCTTATGCTTTTTAGGACCCGAAAGACACGTTTAAAGACCTTTATGGCCAGTTACGAAGCATTATTTGAAATACTATAAGACTTAACTCGGGTATTAAATAACACTTCTTATAATAACCCACTAACGAGGAAATAAACTACTTTTTTATAAAGAGATGTTATAATAGCCGAGGGAAGTAAGTAAGATTCGGCTAATGAGGAGGATTTAGTAAAGGGCGAGGTAACCAACGCTTTACCCTAAGATAACCCCTAAGGAATAAGAAGTGCTACGTTTATAGGAAAGACGGCTATTAGTCCTCTAATTATCCGAAGGAGGAAGTAAACAAAACTTTCCGGGCGTTCTAAAAAGGATATAAGAGGTAATTTCATATGGAACCGCTTAAAGGAACCATAGAAGTTTACCTCCTCGAATACGAAGGCCCCCAGGGCGACGAAGCCGAGGATGAGGATAATAGAATCCACGAGTTCTTTGTTATGGACCCAGAAAAGGAAGACTACGAGGATTGGACCTACGGAGACCAGTTCTACACTTTAATATTAAGCCCAGAGACCACTCTTAACGGCGAGATCATCACAATAACCCTCAGGGACTAGGTAATATACCATGCCTTTACGAAGGAAAACCTATTTAACGAGGCTACTTTTATAAAGACCTCGGAGGTTTATATACTCGAAGGAAGATACACTGACGCTATATTCTATGGAATTATACCGGATATAAGTGCAACTAAGTCATTAATAACGGGAGAGCCTCAGTTTAACGCTCTTAGACGCCTATACCCAGAAATTACCCTCGACAAGACTCGAGCCGGCCAGGTAAGTATCAAATTCGGCCCAGGGGAGGTCATCTCATCAATAGGGACAACTACAATTATAACACTCCTCGGACCGCTTACTTTCCACATTATCCCTTATAATACTCCGTTCCTCCTTTGCCTTAAGGATATGAACCACCTAAAGGTCTACTTTGACAATCTAAAGAACACTCTAAAGCAGGGAGACGTCGTTATACCAGTTACTAGGAAGTTCGGCCACGCCTGGATAAAACTGGGCTACCAAGATAAATCCATTATATAAAGCCACCTTACAAACGTCGAATTACAACACTTACACCAGCGTTTTAGTCACCCTTTAGTACGGAGACTTTATAAGATCCTCTAAAGAGCTGGAGAGGAAGTGGAATTAGCAGCCATCGAATACCTCATAAAGTACTACTACAATTACCAGATAAACCAGAAAGCTCCCCACCATTTTAAGTTCACAATCCGAGATAACGTACCTTTTAACTACGAGATCGTTATCGATGTACTGTACCTCGACGGGAAGCCCGCCTTTTAGGTCGTTAATACGGCTATAAGCTTTAACGTAGGACGATTCCTAAGTAATATAAGTATAAAAACGGCGTAGGAGATGTTTAGATTATGCTGGATCAACGTATACTAAGGGTTACCCGACTGGATCGTTGTGGACGCTGGTATTAACTTTAAGGTGTCCGAATTTAAGTAAATAACGAAGTTTATGGGGATTGAGGTTAAGATTGTCCCCGTGGAAGCCCATAATAGTATAGGGAAGGTCGAGAGATATTATGTATAACTTAGATGGGCATACGGTATTATCCGGCAGGAATCCCCTTCTACGACGCCGGAAGCCGCCCTTTAGAGTGCATTAAAGGTTATTAACGATACCATAGGGCTAAACGGAATTGTATTAACCCTGTTGGTGTTTGGTGTGTACCCTAGGATATTAGATAGCTCTCCCCTATTACCGGAAGTAATCCAACGCGTAGAGGCTATTAGGAAAGCTACGGAAGACCTTAGGAAGGCTAATACGAGACGTTAAGTCTTGGACGCCCTTACAATAAGGAATGGACCTAATAATATTACACTGAAGAGCTTACTATTAGGTTTAGAAGTTAGGGTGTAGTGCGAAAAAAAGGGATGGAGAGGCTTATTTACTTTGGTAACCATGGACGGCGAGAATTGCGTCGTCCAGATGCCCAGAGGCCCGAAGACCTTCTACTTAATGGTTATTAAGTTATACCGTTGAGACCCCGAAGAAGAGGCGCAAGAGGAGCCCACCGCCGCAGGCGATAAAGCAGGAAACGAGGCCACGGAAGGCCAAGAGAGTGAGGAAAAGGAAGATAACGTAGACAATATTGAATTGGTGGTTATAGACGAGATTATTATTAGAATGTCCCCTCCACCAGAGGAGGAAGAGCCTTAGCCACCTAAGAGACGACGAGGCCGGCCACGAAAGAACCCGGCCATTACCCACGAAGTTAGTACCGTCTATTTCTAAGTAGAGACCAATGGGCTGAAGAGACCTTATTTCGTAGTATACTTATTAGTGAAGGAGAAGAACGACCTTATGTTAACCTATGAGCTTCGGAAGAAAGGTGTAATAATTACACTGGGTACCCCCTACGAGAAATCAACGGAAAAGGAGATCGCCAACCTTATATGTTGGATTCACTCCACTAGGCCTAGTGTGGAAGGTGGGCAAATAACGATATATTCGTCGTATCTGCTCTGTTGTTGTTAAAGGAAGGAATCGGGCCTACGGTAACGATTTAACACTACCGATCTAAAACCGATTCCTACCTTCTAATTAGCTCACTAACCGGGCTAATGGGCGATAAGCAGTAATAGGTGGCGCTAATCCGGTGTAGACATTCTAACACTAATAATTATCTTTTTTACCGTAAATCGCCCCTTTCTCAAATAACGAGTAAAAATTGAGTATTATTCGGTGCGGGCACCAAATTACTTAAAACGCGATAAAAAATGATAAATGGAACGAGTGCGTAAAGCGGTCAGAAGCGGCAAAAGTACCGTTTTCAGCCGTACCACCTTCAGTAAAAACGAGCGTATCCTATAGCTAGCTACGGGTAAAGTTCAGCTCGTTATCGTTAACGATGGTAACAGTATTCCTCTTATATCCCCTAATCTCCTTTATATTCCTCCTTTTATTCGGCGCCATAAGCGCTCCTTAGGGTTTCATAACCCATCCCTCCATCCTAATCTTCACTTTTACCTCCTCGATAAACCTCGTAAGGGCTCGGTTTAGTGTAACTTTTATTAGGCCGTTAGTAGGGTTATCGTCTCCGTAGATTCATCGGATCTCGTACAATTCTCGTCTCTTATAAGACTACCTTAACACTATAATATCGATCATTAAGCGTTTCTCTTTTATAGTTCTAAGCTTAACGAGATACTTATAAAGTGAGTATGAGTTGGTATATATAATGGTCGGGATTGTAAGTATTCGGAGCTTATTGGTTATAATCTTCAGGGTCGTGGAGAGGGCGTAGGCCATATCAACACCGGTGACCATCCCGTATATCTCGGATACGAGGACGCTCCTCGTAATTCTCTTAAATTTTATTAAGGAGTAGTAAATAATATTTCTTTCCATTATAAAATCCTCTTCTCCTCTAATCTCATTTACGAGGAGGATCACGAATCCAAGCTAGGAAATTAGGTCGCTATTATTAGCAAAGGAGTTATCAACAAAAACGAAGAGTTTAATAGTAATTAAATCAAGGGGCACGTAAGTGAGGCCTTAGTTTAGGTACTCCATTTACTATAATAAGCGTCAATTTAGAGCTTTAATCTACTTTAGTATCACTTCTCGGTGTTATACTACCGTGGATAAATCGAACACTACCTTTAGTTAACACTTTAAGGCGGCGTATACACCTCTAGTGCATTATTCAATGTACTACTCCTTCGTAGTAGTAGACTTAGCGTTAACTAGGCGTATCTTCGCTCCCTAGCCCTTTAAGTGTAAAAAGATGGTTTTTCTATTAGTTAAGACGATCCCTCCGTTAAATACAATTAGTGTTTTAGTGGAGAGGTATTATTTCTCCTTTGCTGTGAACATCGCTTTCTGGAGTTCCTCGTCTTCTCGTTGAACAAAGGTCTCGTCACTCAGGCCGATAATATTATTAGTCTATATACCGATCATCACAAAGTTCTCGTTTTTATTATCTGGTAACAGTAAACAGGGGTTATACATAGAAATCCTTATCTAAAACTTCTCTTTATGGTACTTATTGTATATCGTGTATTAGTGGGTTCCAGCTTCTACGATACCGTATAACGGTTATACAACGGTTATAATAATTCTTAGAGGGTAATTTTTCTTTATTCGGTTTAGTAATTTTACGAGGATCGTCCTTTCGAGCTTTATTATGGATTAGGTGTATACCTAAGTAATATCTCTTATCCATAGTGAATAGCCCTCCTTCTGGATAAGAGACGGAGCGACGGCGAGAATCAGTCTTTGATTAGTGCTCTGAATAATCAGAGATTACGTGAGGATAACCTCCTTATTATCGTCTACGTATCCCTAAATAACAAATCTGGACTTCTCATAGGGCGTCTCTATTTTGCCCTTTACTTCGTTAACGATTTTTAAGTGGAATATACGTATCCCTCCGTATTTTTCTTCATTATACTAAGTGAATTCAAAGACTCCTCGTTCAATCAGAGCGTCGATCTCCTTTTTAGTGGACTCCTTAAACGGGGGTCCTAGGGCTTTGATTATGCCCTTTTTGCGTAGCTCGAGTACAAGGGCGTGATCTGCCTCTTCCTTAGCGCTTATAAACGCAGCTATTATTATAGCCTCGCTTTTAGCATCGTCGAAGGCGTTAACTTCTACCAGGAGGTTAATCTAGGCGTTCTTCCGTGGTCTACCTCTCGGGCGTCGAAGTGGTGGTGCTAACTCTTCCTCCGGGGGTGGTATATCCGTCCAGACAATAATCTCATCTCAGACTTCCTCTTCCTCGTCAAGGACGTCTTCCTCATCATCTCTCAGTATCTCTAGGACCGTATTCTCCTCGTCATCTTCCAGGAAGGGTTTAACAATAGTGGACCTAAAAATCTTTAGTCCAGAGGGTAATTAGACAACGCAGTCTTCGCCTTCGTTAACGAGGAGTATATATAAGCCTATCCAGCCCCTTCTCTCACACTAAACAATAACTTTCGACTATAATAATAAATCTCGTATAAGGGCCGTATTTAGGCCATTTCTTATCGTAAGAGCATTAACTATTATGCGTTCTACGTAAATCTCTCATAGCTTCGCCATGGCCTTCTGCGTAACTTCTACGCATTACCGTATCTCTGGTAATAGTAGTAAGTTTATATTTATACGTAGGTACACTCCAAAGACGAATAGGGTTAGAACAAGACCGTCTAGGCCAACCATATCATTAATCACTTTAATTGTACTCTATAAGGTAATCTTCGGTGGCGTAGAAGGGGATTCTTAGCGGATAATATTGTATACTCATCATAAGAACATATAATATCACTCTACCTTCCCAATACTATTATGGACTTCAACGAGCACCTCTTTAACTTCAATCACCATAAATCTCACTAAATTCCTGAATTCCTCAGAGCTAAAATTTCTACCAACGTCCATAACAATCTAATTAGGGGATCCAAAATAAGTATCGATCCAGCATTCGCATAATATCTCCTAGGTGTACTTTACGCTAACGTTTTCCAAAAACCTAACTACATTAAAGGAAATAACCATATTAATAACGTAGATCACAGGTTTATTCCCTTCTAAATAAAAGATATTAACAATAACCTCATAATTAAAATCCACATTATCTCTAAGGGTGAATTTGAATCTCCCCGGAGCTCGTCCATTCATTTAGCACTAGCAGCAATACTTTATGAACTTCTAGATTACTTCGAACATCACATCGTTACCGGCTCTCTTCAGGATCGTATAAAACCTTTATACTAATAGGTAGCCGAAATAACGGTGAATTCTATGTAATTCCGTGTTTATAAGGTGATTCCACATAAAACTCTATTCTAAAGAGTATATAAGTATCCACGGATACCCCCATTTACGTATAATAAGGACCTTCACATCTCCTTATTAGAGGAAGTTATGGATATTATCGAAATAGATCCCTAAGTTGTCCATATCTCTTAAATAAAGTAAGAATAGTATATTAGTGTTCACAACGTAGAAGAGTAATTGTCCAAAGGGTGAATTCACATAGGTTAGCCCTATGGAGGGTATTAGAGGGTTATCTCTAAAAGTAATACTCGTTTGGCTTATTTTAGAGGTATTGAGTTTCATAGTAGTGTTAATCTTTTATAGAGCAAGGAATTAAGGGTATTTAGTCGTGGAAACGCCGGCTACTCTTATATTAGGTATAATACCCTAGAAGATTATCGTTGTGTAGCGGTTATTACTAGTAAACACTTTGTAGACCGGTAACTTTATGGGCGTACTATAGATATCCTTCCCCGTAATAGCGTAGCAGGCGGTTTAGTTATTTAGGGTTTAAGCGAGGTTTTTGCTGGCTAGAGTAGTGGTGTAACCGAAGAATAAGATGTAGAATTTATTGTTATACTCGTTTTCCTCGTTAAGGGCGGCGTTAGTAAGGTATTAGCTCAGATCTTCCTTGTCCTTAACGTCCTCGTCATCGAGCATTTTATCTCCCTTATATTCAACGAGGAAACGGCCATATACTTTAGGAGAGGTATCGGAGACGTCCTTATTTGATCTAAAGTGTTTATATACTTTACTTCTCTCCTTTATAAAATACTTCGTAGACTAGCACCCTTCCCTACTATAAACGTAACACTTCTTACTATTATAAGGGTATTCTTATTATTATTAGTGACCTTTATAGTGGTTACTTTACCCTTTTCTGTTATAGTGTTGGTTAGTCTAAAACTACTCATTTAACTCTATTTTTAATGTAAAGTGTTAATGGTGAGTATCTCTTCCTCTTTCCTCTAAGTTAAGGCTTATCCTCATCGTATTATAAAACTCCTCTATTATATTTACTCTAGTTAAGTTAGTAGAGTAGTACTCTTTCACAGAGATAACAATTCCGATTAGCTTATCTTTTAGGACCTGGTCTCCCTAGTAGTATAATACGAAAACTTATTAGAAATTCGTTAGGTTATTAAAAAGGGTCTTTAAAGCCTTAACCTTCGTCTTCTTAGGGTTCTTTTAAATAACCTTATTAAGATCTACTCCGTTCTAATTAATAATATAGGCTTAATAACGTTAATCTCCTTTGAAGTGGCACTGTAACTTATTAACTACCTCCTCGGTTAACCGAGCAGTTAGCGTACCACTAATATGGCTATAATAGAATTGAGAAGCTCTCCTTTTCAGCATCGTAGGGAGTAGGCTAGCCGTTACGTAGTGGTTAACTCCGATTTTTCTATAGGCTTCGAGGAAGATACGGAATTTGGTGTTAAGGACGTTGAATTTCTCACCATTATACCTTATATTGTTGGTATATACCTTAATAAGTATACTTTATTGCTAAGGGGTTGCTATTTCACTAATCTCATTTATAGTATAGTGTTCTTCCTAATCTAATAGTTCCTAGGTGAATATGGGTTATTTGGGTAGTTATAGCTGATTCTAAGGGCGTAGCCCGGTGTGGGCTTAGCTTGTTCCCGCTCTCTTTAAGGGTAGCGGTGCTCGCGGGGAGTTCTTCTATACTGCGATCTCTTCTAAACGGAATTTAAATAATAATAATACCCATTTCCTTGTTAATTCCTTATAGAGGACTGGGTCCTCTATGAGCTTCCTGAAAAACGGGCTTTTAAAGCTAATTTCGTTAACTTTTTCCTAGGTCCAGCAGTATAGAGCTAGGGTCTCCTTAAGGTTAAAGAGTTCGATTAGGATCCTCTACTTTTTTATAGGGATAAATATACTATAATAAATAGGAAATCACATAATCTTCTCACCACTTAGGTCTTAAGGATATTAAACGTAATTTAGGTCCAATCTTCGAAGTCTAACTTAAATTCTACTTCTAGGTCGTGGTCAATAATACCTTCCGCAGTCCATATCTTAATAAAAAATACTACTACTATTACTATTAATTTAGGGTTAAACTCGAGAATCACCTCTTTTAGCTTATACCTAGCCCATAATCCCTATTTATAAAAGTTAACTTCCCTTTTGTACTTCGTTGATAATGGGACCAAGGAGCTATTCACTATTTAACTCTGAGTATTAACGGGGGTTAGTACTCTTACCATCTCTCCTCGTAAAGGGGCCTAAGTATCCTGGACCTCCTCCGGGGTCGGATTCGCCGTAGTTAGGTCACTTCCTAATATCTTAGTAGATATTCTAGTATACGACGGTAAGGTTAACGACGTCTCGAACACAGGGTATTTCCTTTAAACCACAACTTCGAGGACATATACTATTTATTAAGTAAATTATTACTTAGTATTTATAGAATACTATTTCTAATAAGTAGTATAGGAAAGGAGTCTTCTTTCTTTTAGTGTCATCTCTAGTTGTATATCCGCGTCTAGGTCGTCTCTAGGGGCAGGGACGACAATAGTAAAGTCGGGGTTCTCGTTAAATTCAGCCCTTTAAGCATTGGATATTATGTCCTTAGTAGGTCGCTCTAGTCTCAGTATCGGTTACCGGCTCTTTTTTGTGGACATAATCGGAAAGTGGGGTTATCGTCTTTAATATTATGTTCACTAAGTATTTAGGGTCACTACTCTAAAGGTAGGAGTGAGTAGCGATGGTGACGACGGTGAAGTCGGGGTTCTCGTGAGGGTTAGCCTTTCGAGTATTAATTCCGAGGTGTTTCCATAGTTACGGGGTAACAAAGTAGTATCTAAAAAAAGAGAGGGTATTAATTATAATGGATAGCTTCTCGTCGAGAACGAAAGTCGGCGATGGAAGTGTAAGGGCGTTTTATATTACTACTAATCATAAGATTTTCGTCGTAAGCCGTGTGTAATAAATATAGAGACCGTATTCCATTACGTTAAACAAAACTTATTGCTCCGGTAACTTCGTATAAACTCCTAGGAAACTCCTACGGTATCTTATCGTTAATCGTATTACTAACCGAGGGTATCATAGATTCTTCTTATAGTACGAATATCGTAAGATCCATTGGACGGGCTATTCCGTCCCGGGACTTCGCAATATTACTTTTTCTAGTAAAAGGTTCACCTTACTAATCTACGGAAATAGTATTCAACCACTAATTAGTATTAAATTCACTCCACTAAGCCTAGTATAAAAGGTGGGCAAATAACAATATATTCGTCGTATCTACTCTGTTATTGTTGAAGGAAGGAATCGGGCCTACGGCAGCGATCTGACGCTACCGATCTAAAACCGATTCCTACCTTCTAATTAGCTCGCTAACCGGGCCAATGGGCAATAGGCGGCAACAGGTGGCGCCAGTCCGGCGTGGACATTCCGACATTATAAGCTGAGGTGTATTCGAATTCGTCCCCTATAACAAAGTTAAGTATAGTAATACTAGGATTTTTAAGTCTAAAATCGTCAATGAGATTAAGGGGAAAATTAAAAAGCCCTATGAGAAGAGCCGTTTTATAATTTAGGGTTACGTTAACGATGGTAAGGAGGCCGTCCTTATATAATCCCCCATAATTTAGTGAATAAGCTAACAACTAATTCTTGCCTTAGCCCCCTATTTTTTAGTGAAGGGCTACTTATTATAGTTATGAGATATTACTTAGGTGTATACTTAGTTAAAGACGAAGCTTATCTGGACGATTCTAGTTTACTTATTAAATTAAATTAAGGATAAGCACCTTCCCGGGACAATTATGAAGGTTATGAAGCCCCTCTACGGGATCGCCGAAGCAGGGACCTATTAGTATGCGACCTATAGTAGTCACCATAAGGAGAGATTTTAGATGAGAACCTCTATATACAACCCGTACTTATTGTTATTAATACCCGAAAACGAAAACCTCGTAATAATCGGGATATAAATAAATAATATAATAGGCCTAAGCGACGAGAAGTTCTCCTAAAAGCAAGAAGAAGAGCTAAAGAAAGTAACGTTCACAACGAAGGCGAAGTAACGGCTAACCGCAAAGGAACCCCTCGTATTTAATAAAGGGATCGTTTATTTAAACAGCAAAACTATTAAACTACGGCAAAAGGGGCAAGAAAAGAAAATCCAACTCATAGAGATTAGGACGACGTCGAGCCACTAGTAATACGTTATCCAAAGAGCTCATAGAGTATATATTACCTTAGTCTACGATATCGAGGCCTACTATGACCTCTCCGTAGCAGCCCAACACTAAGAGCCCACAGAAGAACAAATAAAGGCCCTCAACAAGCGATTAAAGAGGTAGATGGAGACCCCGGACATAGGGCTAGACTATAACTTCGTCCAGCTCGAGATAGTGACCCTCTTTGTCTTCGTGGATAGCTCGTTCACTAACAATAATGACCTCTTATCATAACTAGGATTCCTCATTATCCTAGCCAACAAAACCTAAGCCGATAAGAGTTTCACCCTAACGAGCAACATTGTTTATTATTCTTCCACTAAATTAAAGTGAGTAATACATAGCGTTCTAGTATTAGAGATCTACGGCATAGTAGCCGGCGTAGATATGGCCTATGCTATCTCCACGACCCTAAAGCTCATCATAGACCACTTGAAGCTTCTAGAGATCCCCACGGTTATTTATACCAACTCGTACTCGTTATACGAGTACCTCGTCAAACTCAGAACCACCAAGGAGAAGCGCCTTATAATCGATATTATAGTGCTCCGGTAATCCTACGAACAACGAGAACTCTACGAGATCCGCTAGATCAACGGAGAAGACAACTTAGCCAACTACTTCACGAAAGCAGTATCGAACGGAGCTCTAAAGCGTTTTCTCGAAGAAGGAAAAGCAACGGTTCGTATAAATGGATGGGTAACGCAGGCCTAGGAGGAAGAGACATCAACAGGGCTTAAGAGACCGCAAGGGACGGAGGGATCATCAATACCGTGGCCAGCACCGGCGACAACGTCAATTAACCGGTCCAATATAGGGGCCGGAAAGCCGGCTACACCACCAGGGGCAGAATCCAATTCTGCCGCCTCTCACCGCCTTACACACTCGAGCAAATTCGTCGTTTTATTGCGTTTTTAAGCGTTTTAGGAGAAAAGTGGCCTTTACCCGATTAGTGAGCATAAAAAGAGAGTTTCCAGTCAGTGTTGGAATCCGAATTAGGTAATAACCCCACTTTCGGGTTCCTAATTAGCCGGTTCCGACCAGACTAATTAGAAGGTAGGGATTCTGGTGCACCGGCTAGATCTGGTAATAGCCGGCCTAGCCCACGTCGGAATAACCTCCCTCCAACAAGAACAACACTACGTATTCAATATATCGATTATTGCTGTTCAACCCTATCGCCTAGGCGACCCTTTGACCTAGGGTCAAACCTACAAATAGAGTATTAAAATATATTCTCAACTTAGTTAATTCGCCCTTAATATTTTTATAATCTCTATTATAATAACCAATTATAAGAGGGCCTTTTTATTTATAAAACTAACCCTAATCTTATAAAAGTTATACTTAAAACTAGGTATAATTAAGAAGCTATAACTAATAAAGAATTAGCTAAAGAGGGGGATCCTAGGTTATAAAAAGGGGAATATAGGTCTATTAATTATATTATAAAGTTATTCTAAATAACCTTATACGAGTCCAAGGTGGCCAAGTTCTTCAACGGCGGCTGGTTTCTCTTCGATGATGACGAGGAGGCCGTCCGCGTCGCCATTGCATCCATAAGCAACAACATCCAGAAGAAGGTCGCCAACGATGTCATGAAGTCTGCCACGCTGCATCTCGTGGCAGACAAGCGCAGCAACGTCCGTTCGCGCGAGGACTGCGGCTACGCCCCCGGCCGCCAGTGGATGGAGCTCAAGGACGGAGAGGAATACTACTTTTACATCATGAGAAACAACCCGAACGCCAACCGCGTAGACGAGTGGGTCGAGGTTGGGGCTGACATCTACGAAAAGATGGCCTCGTACGGGCTCGGAGACCGACTTCCCTATTACCGAGCTGTCCTCGACTGTGCAGTCAACGGAAGCAACAACAAGGACGACGTTGACGTTGGCAGCTTGGTCTGGGGTGAAGTGACAAGGTGCTACTTCAACCTACCTGCCGTCTTCATCGAGAAGGACACAAATGTCGGTTACGGCAGTCCCTTTAACAACCAGGACTACAACTACCTCAATTCCACACCGATTTCATAGTCGGATATGATTGAACTCTTCGTGGTTTTGAATTCTCTACTTCGTCCGGCACCTGGACATTTTATTTGTAAATACATATCAATGTCCATACCAAAATCTTCACCTAGAAATGAAGCGTCCGAAGTGAGGTATACAATATCCAGCTCGTTTTTCTCGCTGCATGGCGGCGGTATCAGATTTCAGGGTCCGGTTGCACGACATAAGGTGTGGAGTTGGTGAGGATTTGCGATTGGGCGCCATGTCCTCACCAGGTAACTAACTTCTCTGCCGCATGGAGCTGTGGTCTGGCTTTGTCATTTGTGTGATTCATTAGATGAAATGACGTCATTCCGCTCACACATTTCCCCGCACTCGAAGGGCGCACAACCGTCGAGAATCCGTAGAAAAGCGTTCTCCAGAGAGTCGTATGATCGGGCTCCTGAAGCAACCCTACCATAGAGAATACTGAGTCTATCGACACCATGGCGCCGCCCGTCTGCACCAAAATATTCAAACTCAGCAATGGTGAACCTCTTGGCGGGATGAGAGCAAAAGCTTCCAAGGACTGACATCTTCCAGGCCTTGACTTCCCGGCCGTTGGCCTCGGCACCTGGCAAGGCAAGCAATGCCAACTGTTCGCCACTTTCCAACTGCCTGTAATTCTAACTCCCCCAAGGCAGCCAAGGAACGGACGATGCAAAGGCCCTGGAGGAATCCATGCTCCACGCCCTCAAGGTCGGCTATCGTCTCATCGATACGGCCCAGGCCTATGGCGTCGAAGACATCGTCGGCCGAGCCATTCGCAACAGCGGCATCCCCCGCTCCGAGATCACTGTCGTCACCAAGTTCTGGGCCGAGTGGCATCATGATCCAGCCACGGCACTGCAGAACTCTCTGGACGCCCTCGGACTGGACTACATCGACGTCTTCCTGATGCACTGGCCTTGGGCCACCACCCCGGCCCCGGAGAAGAAGGTTCTCCGGAAGTGCGAGAGCCCGACATTTATTGAGACATGGAAACTGATGGAGCCGCTGGTTGGAGAGAAATGCAGGTCAATTGGGGTCAGCAACTTCATGCCAAAGGTAATGGACGAATTGCTGGCAGAGGCGAAGATTGTGCCCGCCATCAACCAGGTCGAGCTTCACGCATTCAACCCGAACCTGAAGCTGGTCCCTTACTGCCAAGAGAAGGGCATTCACGTCATGAGCTGGAGGTAAGACAAACGTCCCGCAAAGAACCGTCCCGGAGAAAGTGTCATTGACGCAAAGAAGTACGCTGGGCGGCTCTCGCACTGCGCAGAACGAGATTCTCACGAATGAATTGTTCTCAACCATCGCCAAAGCGCATGATTGCTCTACTGGTGCTGTGTCGCTCTCATGGGCTGTGCAGCGTGGCACGACCATCATCCCCAAGAGTGCCAACAAGTCCCGCATCGAGGAGAACATTCGCCTAGTTACCCTCACGGACGAGGAGATGAACAAGATCAACGAAGCACACAAGACGATTAGGAGAGAGCGGTTCTCTAACAGCATCGAGTCTCAGCACATGATCATCAATGGAAAAATGACCCAGCAGGGTTGGACATACGTCGACATGGGTTATGAGGATGAGGATGGCAACTGGCTTGTGTAAGCTTGATGGTAACATCGATGAAACGGGCCCCTACGACTAGACCACTTTTATAGAGTGCAAAACAGACGTTTCGGGTCAGAAGAAGCTGTTCCAATGACACAGACTTGCCATACTGAATCACAAGCGGAGGTCATCGTGCTTGGCTGCTCCTCACGGAACACATCCCTCAGACCAACGTTCATGTTTGGTTGCAAATAACATATCTTGAGCGTAAATTAGGCTCAAGATTGGTCTGACTGGAGCAACAAGCAGGTAACTATGCAAGCTAGCACCGTCACTGTTGTGTTGCCGTAGTGTATGCAGACTCAGGAGCCTTCTTGGAAGCCACATAAATGAAAGGTTGAGCGTGCAGCCAGACTTGCTATGGTTATAGACAGCTTGAGACTGTTGATAAGGAGTTTTAAACACATTAAGTCTGGTGGCAGCATATCATTGGAGCTTTGCCATAGATAGAATGCATCAGTTCGAGCTGTTGAATCAAACCACAATTCACTGAGTATGCTAATAAAAGGTGTCTAGTCCAATGGTTCAAGGGGGGCGCCTCTGAAGGTGGTCAATCAGCCACCTGGATCCGCAGCCCTTCACCAAGCCATCGCGTTTTGTACAGGCTTCGCTTTCGGTTCCTTCGCGATCCCAGTATTTGCGATATTGCGGCCGGCCAGAACATCGTAGATACGCTTGCCAAACTGTTTGAAGGCATTGGTCATGCCACCCAGCTTTGTCAGTTGCTTTTCGAGACCAGACAGCTGGAAGTGAAAGGTCTCGCCGTCAACAGTGAGGATGTTACGATCTAAGTCGATTTCGATGTTTTTCCCCGTCTCGGCCTTCTCGTAGAATCGAAGATCGTCGACAATGAAACCCCAAAGCCCCAAAGACGGCTGATTCCGGCTGTAGATGAATGCGAAGCTCTTCGCTATGACACACTTGACTCCGGCACCTGAAAGTTTACAGCAAGTTTGTCGTATTCCAAGCAGCAATATGGCTACAGTTTGAAACAGTACTACAGAGACTTACCTAGCAGGGACTGGACAGACTCCTGGCGGCTAGATCCGCACCCGAAGGCTTTTCCGGCTGCAACTACTTGATGACCTTCCTTGACTTGTTGACGGAATTCAGGATTGGTGTGTTCCAGGCAGTGGGTACCTAGCTCCTCATTGTTCTTGGAGGTGAGGAGATATTGTGCTGGTGCAAGCCTTTTCTAAGCATCAGCAGCGGAACATGGAAGCGTAACTAATAATAGCTTACCGCGTCCGTGTCCACAAAGTCACCAAGTCGGAAGATTTTGCTTTTGATGATGCCGGAGCCAGACTCGTTGGCGTCGGCTTCCTTGTCTCCAACAACCGGTCCTGGGCTGTGATCATCCGCAACTCTGGAGCCATCCGCGGAATCTTCGCCCGGCGGCTCTACCCACAGGGGCATGCTGAGATCTCCTTCGGGAAGTGATCCCTTGCCATTAATACCCTTCCATCGGTCATCTGGAATACGATCAATGGGATCCTGAGGCGATGTCACGACCATGTCAAACGAAGAAGCGGCGACTGTGGCTGCGGACGCCAAACTGCCAATGGCTCCTGTCTCACGAATGGTTAGTTTATGTCGCTTCAAGTCCGATGTGGCCCAGAGCAAGCCACAGAAAGAAGGGTTTGAGAGGCAAGGCTTTTTGTTTGGAAAACTCACCTTTCCCCATGCGGTTTTCGAAGTTACGGTTCTGGCTACTCAACCAGACCTCTCCCGGCTTGGCCATATCGGCACCCATGCATACGCAGTAACTACACCCAGGCACGCCGATGGTGAAGCCTGCGCGCTCGTATATCTCGGCAAGTCCAGCCTTGGGCAAGTAGTCCGCGATAGGCCGGCTGCCCGGAGCAACTCGTCTGTTTCCTGGCGCCACGGGCACCTTGCCTGCGTCTAGACCTGCCTGCAGCACTAGAGCACCCGTTACAAGATCTTCTTCGGCTGTTGTACATGCGCCAATGAAGACTCCGTCGAGTTGGGTACCGGCAACATCTGGCACCGGCACGACGTCATCTGGCTGAGGGTACCGAGCGACAAAGGGTTGTGCCCGAGATATGTCAATGGTATGGGACTCCGCATAGACACAACCATCATCTGGCTTGAAATAGTAAGATGACGTTTTATGGCGAGCCGTTTTACGAGAGTCGAGGAATTTCTTGGTGACATCATCTGTCACGAAGATACCCGTGATGCCTCCAAATTCCTGAGAGGCAGGTAAGCGACATTGCATGTAAAACGCATGACGTTGTTGTTGTTGTTGTTGTATTTAGAAAAAAAAAGCATGACATAACTAGAGCCTGAAGAGGTCTCCCTGGATTGTGGAGTTCTTTGACGGCTACTGAACACAAAGACCGACACATGACTAGAACATAATGAAAATATGGTTGGTCACTCACTGTGGTCATGTTCGCAATGGCGAAGCGGGCATCGGGGCTGAGCCACCGGCAACCTGGTCCTGTGTACTCAACAACTCGGTCGGCCGCCACGGTATTGCGCTTGAGCTGCTGTAAAATGTAAAGAATTATGTCCTTACCACCAACTCCGCGCTTTGGTCTCCCCACTAAATGTATTTCGACCACCTCGGGGACCTTGAACCATATCTCCCCGGTCCCCAGGGCCATCGTCACCTCGGTAGCTCCGAGGACGATAGCTAGGCATCCATCCGCACCGGCACTGCAGGTGTGGGAATCGGACCCGATGATTATTTGTCCAGGTTGCGCCCGCTCGCGATAGAACTCGGTGTGCATTATCGTGTAGTTGTTGCCCTGGAATTCAGTCATCTTGAACCTCTTACGCGCGAAGTCCATCTCCCCAACGAGCTTCTGTACCAGCGGCGTGTCCATGTTTCTGGGATCAACCACATGATCACCAGCCAACCAGAACCTGGAGTTGGAGAAAATTCCAGGGTCTCCCAGCTTGTTGTAGGTTTGAAGCATGCCCTATGCTTTGTCAATTGGAGGGGGCGGTAAACTTGGATTGACACGACAATAGGACTCACATGCCATGTTGCTTCGCTGGCCATGACCCAGTCAACGGAAACCCTGATGATTTCCCCGGTACGGACCCATCCTGGACTATTCACATCGTGCAGGGCGAAGGTCTTCTCCGTCACATTCATCGGGCGACGGCCAGCGGGTCGGTCGACTAGAGGAACAATTGGTCCACCTCGTCTATCGGCCGAGTTGAGAGCTTCAAGCCCTGATATTTGAGATTATCTAAGTGCCAGATCACTGTTTCATCTAACCAGCTAGTGGGATAATAGGCAATGGAAGTTTGCTAGGGATTGAAAGGAGCCTTCTTACATGCCGAGGCCAACAAAATCAACTCGTCACAGTCAGTGGCCGACAGCTTCTTGTCGCGGGACAACCCCATCCCCCCATAGTCCGGCGATGAGACGGCAACGTTGAAGACCTCTAGTATCGCACTGGCTTCTTTGTCTTTTCCATTCTGCTGAAGCTTAGCCGCTAGGGTAGAGAGAATCATCAAGGGATTTTCGGTGTCCATCGCTTCATCTGTTTACTTTTAGCTTCGACAGGCCCAATCTCCTACTCCTGGGAATTAGGGGGCAAAGCCTCTCTGTACCTGGGACCTCCCATGTATCATCACCAACTTTCCGGTTGGCTTCAAGAACCCCCTTGAGCCGTTATTGGAAACTTTCTGCGTTCATTATTGTGGCGACGTCGGTGCTGTTGGTCATTCAAAGGATGGGTCTATGTAGCTTTGGGCAGCGCGTGCCGTGCCTAGGCCTTCTTATGCTTTTCTTAGTGTCATCGGGGCCATATCTTAAAGTTTAAACTCGCGGGCAGACAAATGTTCCGTTCCGCGCTGCAACACATGCCACCGGGGTGCCTGGTCACTCAGTGGCATGGTCGGATTGACGCCATGATGGTTGTCGAATCCGCTGTACCAAGCGCCTAGTACTCTTCCGGCGCGCTTGAAGGCCGCGCACAGCGCGGAATAATGATGGGCCGAAATGCGCCCTTGAACCAGCCACCTTAAGGGCTAAGTTTGCCCCTGAAGAACAGGGAGAACAAGAACAATTACACACAATTAAATATATTACGAATTAACCCTTGAATCCGATAATTAATAATCTAATACGTGTTGAAAACAGTTATTAAACTGAACCCTACTTATAACTGCTATTCCTATGCGAAATACCCACTCGATAATAATAATAATAACCCCTACTATGAAAATCGCCTTTTAGATAATTAGAGACTGGGTCCTTTAGTTTACCTAATTATAATCCTAGGCGAAAACGTATAATTTGTGGGATATTATAGATTTATTAGTTAAGCACTTTGAGAGTGCCGGAGAAGAAACCTACGAAGAGATTACTCGAATGCTGGAGTGGCCGGCGATCTCCAACCACCTAAAGGCACTCCGCTGAAGGGCTAGAAGCGCCTTAGGAAGTAGCACAACTTAGGAACCCGACGAAGTATTTGTCCTAGGCCCTGAAGTGTTTATGGAACGAGCTCATATTCTCGAAGACCTGTCCCCTGTAAACCTTGTTTTATATAAAGAATAATAAATAAAATATAATAATAATTATAAATATTATACTAAAATAATACAAGGTGTATATGCTTTTTAGAACTGGTTTTATGAGATTATTACTTTAGACCTTTTTAAGTAGTATTATATTATAGATAAGGGACTCGACAAATAGGTCTCTGAACTGCAAACCCACGTCGGAGACGTGTTATACGAGCACCGAGTGAACGTAGTGGAAGTATATTCCAAAGTCTTGAGCTATTTAGATAGGAAGAGGCTTGCTGTACGAAAGGATACCGAGGACTGGATCGGCCGCTAGGAAAGCGTTCTCCATGAAGCTTAGGGTATAGACGTCCCATAAGCCAAATATTCGAGCACTTAGTTTCCAGAGTTCACGCGAGCCCTTAGTGGAAACCTTATTAAACCATGAATTTAAGCCTACTAATTAATAATCAGAAACGAAATAATAAACAACCTACTTATACTAAACAAAGTCCTCACTAAGGTTTAATAAATCCTTTACTAAATAAAGGATATATAAAAAACTAGACGAGGAGTATTTAGACCTATAACGACAACCAGCGGACCGGCTAATAGCGACGATGAACCATAATAAACAAGGACCTAACTACGAAGGGCCCGTAGTGGAGGTCGTGGAGGCCGCAGAAGGGGTAACGGGAAGAGTGAAGGTAAACGGCTGCGCTCCCCAACTAATAGATCCAGCGACTCTAATAAGGGTAGGACGTGTACCGCATGCCTAAAACGAGGTCACCAGCTCTCTAAGTACTGGCTAGTCTTCCCTAATAAGTGCCCTGACCACATATACCGCGATTAAGCATTTGAGAAGCTTGTTACTGAGTAACTTAAGAATAACGAAGACCTTAATAAGTATATCTAAAAGCTTAAACTTATTATAAAATTAAATTAACTTATAGGATATTATTAAGCCCGTGTTTAAACTACTCTAGTAACCTCTTATAAAATATATTCACTTTATAGATTTATAATCCTTAACTCCGGAGCTATAATCCACGTTTTTAATAACCCATTATAGTTTATACAATTAACGGGAGTTACACCTAGTAACTGTTTCCAGGTAAGTACTCAATAAGTAGTAATTAATAACTTCGGAATAGTGGATATTCGTATTAAGGGGTAAAACGGTAAGCTACTTAGATTTCGCTTATATAATATAGTATTTTATAAAGGGTTTATGAATAACCTTATTTCTATAAACCATTTATACTAAAAGGGCTTTTAGTGGGATATTAACCCCGAAAATAACTATATTAGATGTATAAACCAAAACTACGTTTATAAACTAACGTGGTTCATCATCGAGCAGGACACCATCATTAACCAGGTGCGAAGGGCTGGTCCTAGGCCTTGTCTCAACCGAAAGGTAGCCAAATACTGTTTATTTCAAGCTGAAGAGGAAAAGGGTAAACTACGATATGGCGCGAAATCTCTGCTTCTTAGGGGGTGGGCGCTAGTGGGGCACCGGTGGGGCACCAGTGCGAGCACGGGCATAACCCGGGCATAACCACCGGGTTCGGCCCGTGACACCAGGACACTTTTCCCACCTTCATCATCCTCCAACTTCAACACATCTTTTCTTCCACTATATAATACCTAATACCTTATCCGAAAATAGGATTAATTTAGCGATTGAAATAATTCGATTAACTCCATAATTAAGTATCCAATGTATAGCGATCATTTATAACGTTCCTAAAGTTACCCTTTATACTAGAATAAATAATCGAATTACTAAAACCAATAATACTAATATACAATTAAATTTAATAAAAACCAAAGAGGAGGTAACTATTTAATATATTATTAACTTAGATTCTCGAGGGTTCTCGTCCCGATGCATAGATATAGAAGATATAATTAATACACTACTCCGGAAATGTGCTTCCCGACCGGTCGGGATGTGACGGGCTGGGCCCTCTTGGAGGCTTCGCAGCCTCTCAGCCATGGACTCCGCTTACCTAAGCCCAGCTTACCTAAGACGGATCAACCTTAGGCCTAATCAGAGTAAACGGGTCCTATGGGGCGGAAAACATTTTCTCCTTTTCTCTCTTATCTTAAAAATACTCATAGTAGTCGCTATAACTAGTTACAATATACGTACTTAGATTATTATATTATTTTTAAGATCTTAGTATCATCGGAGATAACGAGAGTACACTGGGTACGGAAATAATTATCGACGAAAGGTAAGTCTACAACCTTAATGAAAATAATAAAAAGTCCTAAACGGGTTAACCTAAAGGTCCCTGAACACTTAAAGTTAATTAGCAAAGTCTAATTAGGGCTAGGAGGTTTTAATAAACTCGAAAAAACGCATTCCGCGTAATAGAGTACCTCAATAACATCGATTAGTATACTACGATCACTACTAAATAAAAATATACAAAAAGAACAATAACCGTATTACAATAAAAAATAACATCGACCTATCCAAAAACCCATAATAACTAGTATAATTAATCGGTTAATTATTAGCCCAATTATAGGAAATGCGGACCACCTAAGCGGCCAAACAAAAGGCCCAACGAGAACAAATTCGAATACTACAATAAACCCTAGTAAAACCCAAACACCCAACCTTAACATTATACGAAGCCCCTATACCCTCTACGACGCCGATCCCACCCAATCAGGCCTACACACCACCTCTTAGATAACTAAGACACTAGATCCCCAATCCACCGAAGTTTAACAGATCACACAAAAGATTTTAATAATAACACCTTAAGATAAAAGGGAAAATAAGTGTGGACAGGGAAGCCTTTGGTTCAGTATCAGCAGTGTTCACCTATATCTACTCTAAACTAGAAAACACTATACAAACTATGGTGAACGCCTATTATTCACAAAGAGGAGCCGATGGGTCGAAGAACCCTGAACAATTTATGGAATACCTAAAGGGTTACTACGTAGACCCTAACACAGAAGTATAAGCCCTCGACTAATTAAGAACAATACATTAAAAGGAGAACGAGAGTTTTACCCACTTCCTTCCCAAATTCAAAAAGGAGCTCGTAAAAGCGGAAGGAGGACACTAACTGGATAACGTTAAGATCAACTACCTAAAAGGAGCTCTAAATATTACAATAAGAACCCCTTTAATTAGTATAATTAATAAACCAACGACCTATACTATATACACTTAAATACTCTTAATAATAAGATCAGAACTGGATAGTGAATTATACTAAACTCACCGTAAACATCAATACAGGAGATCGCTAACACCCAACTAAAACAAAATCAAATCACCAACTAGATAGGATAATCGGACAGGGTCACCTTAACCTAATCAGATGGATTAGGAACCCACTAAGGCAAGCTGGATAGCTAAGGACAAACTAGTCCGAAGAAGGTCAAACTAAGAGGAAACCCGCAAATACTATAATTACAGTAAAAAGGGGTATATATAATAGAGATGCCCTAGAGACCGGAAAAATAAAGAGACCAAAACCTCAAAAGGGAAGACCAAAGAGTAGAGCGAAATAGATATTAGCTTTAATTAGGACTCTGAAGAATCGGGAAAAGAGTAGCTCTTAGTGGAAGTCGTTATTAGGAGGAACAGGTTATAAAAGAATAAAAGGTTATTAAGAAGAACATAAACTATGACCTATTCTATATTAATATTAGAATTAATGGGATATAGTATACTACTACTCTTATTGATATAGGGTGTCTAATATACGCCCTGATTAGCGACACCTTCGCTAAGAAATTCCGCCTACTACGTATTAGTATCACCCCTCGGAATTTAATGTAAGTCACCACTATAATCCCTGGTGTAATTCGTTATATTACCTATGCTAATATTAATATTGATGGTTATAAACGACGATAGTTATTCTTTTATATTATCCTTAATCAAAAAAACGATGTTATTCTGGGTAGATCATGGATAATAGACGATGATGTTACGGTATACTTAGTTAAGGGCACCCTCTATATAGGTGTTATAGATTACTGGGTTTAAAAAAGGAAACCAAATCAAATATCATAAAACCCCGGTTTCCCGATCTAACAATAAACCGGAGTTGTATTTATTACCCTAATTAGGTGAACTAGACGTAAAAACTTAACACCTAATGAAGCAAGACCTTTGAACGTCTTTGTAGCGAGCCTCGCTGATATCGAGAAGGCATTTACACCTCAAAAAAAGACCGACCCGAAGACCAAGCTACTTATATATTACCATAAGTTCTTATACGTATTTAACCGCAATAAGGCTAATTAGTTACTATTATATTAAAACAACATTAACCACGTAATTCCCATCAAGAAAGACTCAACAGGGTAAGATAAGCTAGTTACATAGGGACCCTTATATGGGATGTTTAGGGAGGAGCTAATTATACTTTGATGAACCCTTATAGAACTACTAAATAAAGGCTTTATTCGTACTAATAACTCTCCTACTTTATTACCTATTCTATTTATTCAAAAACCCGGGGAAGGATTAAGGTTTTATGTTAATTACCGGGCTCTAAACGCTATCACCAAGAAAAATAAATATCCCTTACCCCTAATCAGTAAAACCCTAAGAGCCCTAGTTAAGGCTAAGTGGCTGACGAAACTAAACGTTATTACTATATTCCATAAGATTAGGGTTAAAGAAGACAACGAATAAAAGACGGCCTTTAAAATAAGATACGGCTTATACGAATAGATAGTAACTCCTTTTAGCTTAATAGGGGCCCCCACTATATTCCAGAGGTATATTAACCACACTTTACGGGATTTCCTAGACGAATTCTGCACCACTTATATCGACGACGTTCTAATCTATTTAAATAGCTCACTCGCTAATTATAGGGAGAAAATCAAAAAGGTCTTAAGTCGTCTAAGTACTGCTGGCTTATAAATCGATATCGATAAATGCGATTTCGAGACGAAGAGGGTTAAATACTTAGGGTTCATTATCGATACAGGGAAGGGTATCCGCGTTGACCTAGAGAAAATTAAGGCCATCTAAACATAGGAGGTCCCCCGATTAGTGCGAGGAGTCCGTGCCTTCGTTAGTTTTACAAATTACTACCGTCAATTCATACCGGACTTCTCAGGGTTAACACACCCCCTCACAACTTTAACGAAGAGGGATATCCTATTTATATAGAATAACGAGTATATAAAAGCGTTTAATAAGTTAAAGGCCCTCCTAATTAGTGCCCCTATATTAGCACATTAGGATCCTAATCGAGCCACTATATTAAAAACAAACTCATTAGGTTATATAATGGGTGGTACTTTATTATAATACGACGACGAGGGTATTTTACGGCCTATTACGTTCTTTTCACAGAAGAACTTACTAGCAGAATACAACTACCCAATACACAACAAGGAACTATTAGTTATAGTCCGTTATTTAGAATACTAGGACTCCGAATTAAGGAGTGTAAAAGAGTTTACTATCCTAACCAACCACCTTAACTTTAAGTATTTTATAACTAAGAGGTAATTAAGTGAACACTAGGTCAAATGGTCGGAGCTCTTATCCTATTATAACTTTACAATCCAGTTCTAACCCGGTAAACAAATAATAGTCCCCGATATACTATTTAAACGAGAATAAGACGTTCCTAACACCTAATAAAATGATCGACTAGAAGGACGGAGGATACAACTCCTAAAGGGGAAACGGAACATAGTTATAGTAAACTGGGCAACTCTTAAGACGAATCAAATAAATACAACGGAATCCGTGGAAAGCACTACAGCAGGCGATATAAATTAGAATAACGATCCTAAGGCTAATCAGTTAAAGCCCATCCTGAACCCCTTTAAAGAGGAGCCCCTAAAATCCTCTTAAACTAAAGGACTATAATCAAATAATCGTTATTAGCTAATTAGGATAATTATAAAAAGGGGGGACCATTAATTACCATTACAATAGAAGTTGCCCATAATACTATTAGAGTACTTAGTAAATAATAACGGTAAACTCCTTTAAAAGGAGAGGATCTGGGTCCCTTATTATGAACTTTTATAAACCTAATTAATCCAAGAGTTCCATAACTCAACACTTAGTAGCCATCTCAACAGAAACACGTTAAAGGCCTTGATTAGCCGCCGCTTTCACTAGCCAGGCCTGTTGCAGGATGTCCAACACTTTATGAGGAACTACGATGTCTATGGACGGGGTAATATATGGTGGGATAAGAAGAGGGGTTTTTTAAAGCTCTTACCCGTCCCTGATTAGGTCTAAATTGTCGGAATGTCCACGCCGGACTGGCGCCACCTGTTGCCGCCTATCGCCCATTGGCCCGGTTAGCGAGCCAATCAGAAGGCAGGAATCGGTTTTAGATCAGCAGCGTTAAATCACTGCTATAGGCCCGATTCCTTCCTTCAACAACAACAAAGCAAATACAACGAATATATCGTTATTTACCCACCTTCTACACTAGGCCTAGTAAAGTAAATCCAACACTAATTAGTAGTTGAATACCATTTCCGTAGATCAGTAAAGTAAACCTTTTATTAAAAGAGGTAATATTACGAAGTCCCGGGACGGAATAACCCGTCCAACGGATTTCACGATATTCATACTATAAGAAGAATTTACGATACCCTTAATTAGTAATACGATCAACGATAAGATACCATAAGAGCTTCTTAGGAGTTTATACAAAGTCACCAGAGCAACAAATTCTACTCGACGTAACGGAATACGGCCTTTGTGTCCATTATATACAGTTCACAACGAAGATCTCGTAATTAATAGTAATATAAAACGCCCTCGCATTTCCATCGCCAACTTTCGCTTTTAACGAAAAGCTATTTATTATAATTAATACCCCCTCCTTCTTTAGATATTACTCCGTTACCCCGTAACTACGGAAAACACCTCGGAATTAGTACTCGAAAAGCTAACTTTTACGAGAACCCTAATTTCACCATCATCACCATCGCCACTCACTCCTACCTCTAAAGTAGTGACCCTGAATATCTAGTAAACACAACACTAAAGATAATAACCCCACTTTCCGACTATATCCATAAAAAAGAGTTAGTAACCGATACCGAGACTGGAGTGACCTACTAAGGACATAATACCCAACGTTTGAAGAGCTGAATTCAACGAGAACCCCGATTTAATTATCGTTGTCCCTGCCCTTAGAGACGACCTAGACGTAGATATAAGACTAAAGACGACGTTAAAAAAAAGAAGACTCCCTTCCTATACTACTTATTAAAAGTAGTATTCTATAGATAATAAGTAGTAATTCACTTAATAAACGGTATACGCCCTCAAAACTGCGGCTTAGAGGAAATACCCTGTATTTAAGATGTCGTTAACCTTACCTTTATATACTAGAATATCTACTAAGATATCGGGAAATAACCTAATTATAGCGAATCCGACCCCGGAGGAGGTTTAGAATACTTAGGACCCTTTACGAAAAAAGATGGTAAGAGTATTAGTCCCCGCTAATACTTAGAGTTAAATAGTAAACAACTCCTCGGTCCCACTATTAACGAAGTACAAAAAGGAGGTTAACCTTTATAAATAGGGATTATAGGCTAGGTACAGGCTAGAAGAGGCAACTCTTAAGTCCAACCCAAAATTAGTAGTAATAGTAGTAGTATTCCTTATTAAGATATGGACCGTGGAAAGCATTATTAGCCATAACCTAAAAATAGAATTTAAATTAGACTTCGAAGATTAGACCTAAATTACGTTTAATATCCTTAAGACCTAAGTGGTGAGAAGACTATGCGATTTCTTACTTTACTATAGTATATTTATCCCTATAAAAAAACAAAGGATCCTAATTAAACTCTTTAACCTTAAGGAGACCCCAGCTTTATACTACTAGACCTAAGAAAAAGTTAACGAAATTAGCTTTAAAAGCCCGTTTTTTAGGAAGCTTATAGAGGACCTAGTTCTCTATAAGGAATTAATAAGGAAATGGGTATTACCATCGTTTAAATCCTGTTTAGAAGAGATCGTAGTATAAAAGAACTCCCCGTAAGCGCCGCCACCCTTAAAAAGAGCGGGAATAAGCTAAGCCTACACCGGGCTATACCCTCAGAATCGGCTACAATTACCCAGATAACCCATATTCACTTAGGAATTATCGGATTAGGAAGAACGTTACACTATAGACGAGATTAGCGAAATAGTGACCCCTCAGTAATAAAGTATACTTATTAAGGTATATACCAATAATATAAAGTATAGTAGTGAGAAATTCGATGTCCTTAACACTAAATTCCGCATCTTCTTTAAAGCCTATAGAAAAATCGGAGTTAACCATTACATAACGGCTAGCTTACTCCCTACAATACTAAAAAGGAGAGCTTCTTAGTTCTACTATGGCCATATTAGTGGTACACCGACTACTCGGTTAATAAAGGAGGTAGTTAATAAGTTACAGCGCTACTTCAAAGGAGACTAACACCGCTAAGCCTATATTATTAATTAGAATAAAATAGATTTTAATAAAGTTATTTAGAAGAACCCTGAGAGGACGAAGGTTAAGGCTCTAAAGACCCTCTTTAACGACCTGATAAATCTCTAATAAGCTCTCACACCATACTACTAAGGAGACTAGGTCCTAAAGGACAAGCTAATCGGAGTTATTATCTCTATAAAAGAGTACCACTCTACTAACCTAACTAAAGTAAATATAATAGAGGAGCTCTATAATACGATAAGGATGAGCCTCGACTTAGAGGAAAGAGGAAAAAACACCCACTATTAACGTTTTATATTAGAAATAGAGCTAAACGAGTAGTTCTGGACAAACTAATACTATAACGGAAAAGAGTAAAGTAACCACTATGGAGGTCGCCAATAATAACGAGGATACCCTCACCACAGTAAAAAGTGCTATGTTTGCGGCAAGGAAAGGTGTTAATCTACGAAGTATTCCGTAGAGGAGAGAAGTAAAGTGTATAAACACTTTAGGTTAAATAAGGACGTCTCCAACACCTCTCCTAAAATATATAACCGTTTCCTCACTAAATACAAAGGAAATAAAGTACTTAACGACGAGGACACTAGGGACAAAGAAGATCTAAGCTAATACCTCACCAGCGCCACCCTTAATGAGGAAAACGAGCATAACAACGAATTCCACATCTCATTCTTCGGCCACACCACTACTCTGGCCGGCGAAGACCTCGCTCGAACCCTGAATAACCAAGCCGCCTGCCACGCTATCACGGGGAAGGATATCTACGCGACAATCTTCCAGGGTATTATGCCTGATATAGGAGCAGCCGGCGTTTCCACGGCTGGATACCCTTAATTCCTCGCTCTACAAAAGATCGACACTACTATGAAACTCGATACCTCTAAAGTAGGCCAGACAAGCATTACCTTCGGAGATAACCCTCCAATACCCTCCATAGGACTAACCTATGTGAATTCACTCTTCGGACGACTACCCTTCCACGTTATGAACACTAATACACCATTCTTACTTTATCTAAGAGATATGGACAACTTAGGGATCCGTTTCGATAATATCCATAACTTCCTCCAATAAGGAAATATGAAGGTCCCTATTATATACAAATGGGGGTATCCGTGGATACTTATACACTCTCTAGAACAGAGTTTTACGTAGAATCACCTCATAAACACGGAATTACACAAAATTCACCGTCGTTTCGGCCACCTATTAGTATAAAGGCTCTATACGATCCTAAAAAGAGCCGGCAACGATGTGATGTTCAAAGTAATCCAGAAGCTCATAAAACATTACCGCTAGTACCAAATGAATGGACGAGCTCTAGGGAGATTTAAATTCACCCTCAGAGACGATATGGACTTTAATTATAAGGTCATTATTAATATCTTTTACTTAAAAGGGAATAAACCCGTGATCCACGTTATTAATATGGCCATTTCCTTTAATATAATTAGGTTTCTGGAAAATATTAGCACAAAGTACACCTAGGAGATACTATACGAATACTAAATCGATATTTACTTTGGACCCCCTAATTAGATTATTATGGACACTAGTAGAAACTTCAGCTCTAAGGAATTCAGGAATTCAACGAGATTTATGGTAATTAAAGTTAAAGAGGTGCTCATTAAAGCCTACAATAACATCGGGAAGGTAAAGCGATATTATACGCCCCTACGACGAATATATAATATTATCCACTAAGAATCCCCTTCTACGCCACTAAAGATCACCCTATAGAGTATAATTAAAATAATTAATAATACGGCTAGCCTAGACGGTCTTATTCCGACCCTACTCATCTTCAGAGTATACCTACGTATAAATACAAACTTACTATTATTACTAGAGATACGGTAATACATAGAAGTTACACGGAAAGCTATAGCAAAGCTACGAGAGATTTACATAGAACGTATAATAATTAATGCTTTTATGATGAGAAACGGTCTAAATACGGCCCCTATACGAGATTTACTACTATAATCGAAAGTTATTATTTAGTATAAGAGAAGGGGTTGGATAGGCTTATATATACTCCTTATTAACGAAAGTGAAGATTGTGTTATCTAATTACCCTTTAGACTAAAGACTTTTAGGTTTATTGTTATTAAACTCTTCTTAGAAAATGACGAGGAGAATATAGTCCTAGAGATACCGAGAGATAATGAGGAAGACGTCCCTAATAAGGAAGAGGAAATTTAAGATGAGATTGTTATCTAAACGGATACACTACCCCTAGAGGAAAAGTTAACACCACCACCTCGATACCCGAAAAATAGACCATAAAAGAACGCCCAGATTAACCTCCTAATAGAAGTTAACGCCTTTAACAACACTAAAAACGAGGCCACAACAATAACCGTATTTATAAGCACTAAAGAAGAGGCAAATCACGCCCTTGCACTCAAGCTACGTAAAAAGGGTATAATTAAAGCCCTAGGACCCCCGTTCAAAGAGTCCACTAAGAAGGAGATCGACGCCCTAATCGCACGAGGAGTCTTTAAATTCACTCAGTACAACAAAGAAAAACACAGAGGGATATATATATTCCACTCAAAGATCATCAACAAAATAAAGGGCAAAATAAAAACGCCTTATAAGAAGTCCAGACTTATTATTTAGGGATACGTAGACGACGGCAAGGAGGCTATCCTCACGCAGTCTCCAACTATTTAAAGCACTAATCAGAGACTGATTCTCGTCGTCGCTCCGTTTCTTATCCAGAAGGAGGGCTATTCACTATGGATAAGAGATATTACTTAGGTGTATACCCAATCCATAATAAAGCTCGAAAGGACGATCCTCGTAAGATTACTAGACTAAATAAAGAAAAATTACCCTTTAAAAACTATTATGACCATTATATAACCGTTATACGGTATCACAAAAGCCGGAACCCACTGGTATATGATATACAGTAAGTACCATAAAAAGAAGTTTTAGATAAGGACTTCTATGTACGACCCCTGTTTACTGTTATTAGATAACAAAAACGAGAATTTCGTGATGATTAGTATATAGATTAATGATATTATTGGCCTGAGCGACGAGACCTTCGCTCAACGAAAAGATGAGGAACTCCAGAAAGTGATGTTCTCGGTGAAGGAGAAATAATACTTTTCTACTGAGATACTACTCGTATTTAACGGAGGGATCGTCTTAACTAATAGAAAAGTTATTTTCCTACGCCTGAAGGGCTAGGGAGTGAAGATATGCTTGGTTAACGCTAAATCCGCTACTACGAAGGAGTAGTATGTTGAGCAGCGCACCAAAGGTGCGTACACCGCCTCAAAGTGCTAACCAAAGGCAGTGTTCGATCTATCCGCGGTAGCCTAGCACCGAGAAGCGACGCCAGAGCAGATCAAAGCTCTAAATTAACGCCTACTATAACAAATGGAGCACCTAAACCGAGGCCTCACTTACGTACCCCTCGATCTAACTACCACTAAGCTCTTTATCTTTATTAATAACTCCTTTACTAATAACAATGACCTAATATCCTAACTCGAATTTATGATCCTCCTCGTAAATAAGACCAGAGGAGAAAAGGACTTTATAATAAAAGGAAATATTATCCACTACTCCTTAATAAAATCTAAGAGAATTACAAGGAGTATCCTCGTATCCGAGATATATAGGATAATCGCTAATATTAATATAACCTACACCCTCTCCACGACCCTAAAAATCGTAACCAACAAACTCCAAATACCTATAATCCCAACCATCGTATATACCAACTCATACTCACTCTATAAATATCTCGTTAAACTTAGAACTACAAAGGAGAAACACCTAATAATCAACATTATAGCGTTAAAATAGTTTTATAAGAAACGAGAATTATATAAGATCCAATGGATCCACGGAGACGATAACCTTACCAACGGCCTAATAAAAGTTACACTAAACCAAGCCCTTACGAGGTTTATCGAGGAGGTAAAAATGAAGATTAGGATAAAGGGATGGGTTACAAGACCCTAAGGAGCACCTACGGCACCAAATAAGAGGAGGAATATAAAGGAGATCAGGGGATATAGGAGGAATACCATTACCGTCACCAGTAATAGCAAACCAGACTTTACCCGTAGCTAGCTATGGGATACGCTCGTTTCTACCGAAGACGGTATAACCGAAAACGGCACTTTTACTATTTCCGACCACCTTATACACTCGTTCCGTCTATCGATTTTTTTATCGCATTTTAAGCAATTTAGCGCCCGCGCCGAATAACGCTCAATTTTCACTTATTATTTAAGAAAGGGGCGATTTACGGCAAAAGAGATAGTTACCAGTGTCGGAATGTCCACACCGGACTAGCACCACCTATTACCGCCTATCACCCATTAGCCCGGTTAGCGAACCAATTAGAAGGCAGGAATTGGTTTTAGATCAGTAACGTCAGATCACTACCATAGGCCCAATTCCTTCCTTTAACAACAACAAAGCAGATACGACGAATATATCGTTATTTGCCCACCTTCCACACTAGGCCTAGTGAAGTGAATCCAACATAAATAAAGATATTAGTCGACTTTATTATAGGGCTACTATTAACCCATCGTATAGGAGTAACGAACATTATGGTGGTAATAGATCAACTATCTAAGAATGTGATTTTCGAGCCACTTAAGGATATAACGATGGACGTTGTGGTTACGGCGTTAATACTTAGCCTGATTAGACACCACGGACCCCCGAGAGCTATTATTTCGAATAGAGGCCCCTAATTTACTAGTCGTATATAGAAACAACTCTATTAACTATTACGGATAAAATAACGTTTATCTATGGCCTTCTACCCGGAAATAGATAGCACTACAGAATAAGCTAACTAGGTAATAGAAACCTACCTCTAAGCTTATACTTTGTATACTTAAAATAATTAGGATAACCTACTTCTAATAATAATAATAACTATTAATAATAGGGTTACCTCGTCAACAAACCTCAGCCCTTTCTTCACTACCCACAACTATAACATCGACCTAATCAGAGTAAAGGAGACTTTACGAACTAAAGGAAAGACCCCCGCAGCTCAGGTAGAGGCCCTAGTTTCGAAATTAAAAGAGGCCTCCGAATAAGCATAAGCAGCGATGGCCTCCGCCTAAGAGTAACAAGAAGCCTCGGTAAATATACAACGCTAACCTTTTAATTAGTTTTGATTAGGGGATAAGGTCTAATTAAAACTTAAGAACGTCCATTCTAAGAGACCATCTAAAAAGTTAAACTAAATTAATATAAAGTATATTATATTAGAAATAATCGGATCCCATACTTACCAGCTTAATACGCCGCCGGGTATTTATAACGTCTTTCATATATCCCTAATCAGGTATACGAGAGTTAACCCATTATTATCACAAGAACGAGACGACGCCTAACCACCACCTCTACTAATAAACAATGAAAAGGAATTCGAAGTCGAAGAGATCCAGGATACTAAGAAGATTCGTAGTTCCTAGAAGGTTTTAGTTAAGTGGAAGGGCTACGTAAAGCCTACTTAGGAACTAGTTAAGTTATTAACGGAGATTACAACTTTGGATCGTTACGAGGTTAGTTATGGACGAGTCCCTCTAAACGGGGAGGAGGGAGAGGGGGGGTAATTATAATGGGCTAGGCCCTCTTGGAGATTTCGTAGCCTCTTAGCTATGGACTCCACTTACCTAAGCCCAGCTTACCTAAAACGGATCAACCTTAGGCCTAATCAGAGCAAACGGGTCCTATGGGGCGGAAAACATTTTCTCCTTTTCTCTCTTATCTTAAAAATACTCATAGTAGTCGCCATAGCTAGTTGCAATATACGTGCTTGGACCGTTACACGGGAAGCGTTGGACAGAACGCTTCGTCCAACGACACCTAAAACTCAAAACGTGATTTTCTCGTGTTTATGATTATTAGAGAAGCCTCTACGAAGATCTTATGATTATTAAGCTTTATTTTCAACTTATAACTAATATATAATTGAAATACGGTATTATAAACAAAGATTTCTATAATTTCGACGAAACTAATTTTATAATAAGTATAATCTAACCTAGAATAATTATTATATATTCTAATTAGATTAGGAAGTTAAAAAAGGTTTAACTTAGTAATAGAGAATGGTTAACGGTGATTTGTTGTATTATTGGTGATGGTTATACGATGCCGCCTTTTTTGGTGGTTTAGGGCCGCTTCCACCTTGCGAGTTAATACTCTGAGGCCTGGATTCCGGATAATTGGGTAGCTAAAACATTTTCTAATAGATGGACCGATAATTAGATTACCCTCTAATAGTTTTAGTATTTCAATAAATACTTAAAATAGCAATTAAGAGGTATATATCGGATATTAGTCGTCGATGGCTATAAAAGCCACGTTAATAGCGATTTTAAGGAGTATTGCAAAGAGAATAAGGTTATAATTATTTGCTTACCTGCTTTTTCATCACATATAAACTAACTTCTCAATATTAGCTATTATAGTATATTAAAGTTGAGATATGGCTCTCAGATTAAGCACTTTATTAAAGCCCGGATTACCCATATCACTAAACCCAAGTTCTTCCTCGCATTTAAAGCTGCATTCCTTTAACCATTTACTTAGGAAAACGTCTATAAGGGTTTTAAAGGAGCTAAGCTTATTCCTTATAACTCTTAAACTATCCTTTCTAAGTTGGATATATAATTACGGACACCAATAACCCCGAACACCCCTATCAGGCTACCCGACCCTTGGGTTTCTAAGACACCTCAAACCACTAACGAGGCTATTTCTTAGTTTTCACTTATAAAAAAAAGAATCTATAAGTATTAGAAAAGCTTATTAACACTAGTTTATAAAATTACTAATACGTTTTTAAAAAGTTTATAATATATTTCCCATATAATTACTCTTATAAAAGAAGAGCTACGCCATTTTTAAGATATAAATATGGCCCTTAGTAAGTGCCGTAGAGCTAAAAGAATTAGACTATAGGATAGAGGGGCATTAGAAGGGTCTCAGGTAAGGGATATTATAGTTAAAAAGGGTATTATTAAAGAGGAAGGGTGTGAAGAGAGGAAAACGAGGGGTCATTAAAGCGTCGTCGGATAAGTTCGCGATATTGTAGTATTTATTATAAGACTAGCTATAACGTAAGAACCTGTCCAGAGGTTATGGAAATAAGTAGTTTAAGTGATTTCGAGTAGTTATAATTGATTTAATTAATTTTAGTTAAGATATAAAAGTTATTAGTAATAAAGGTGGGAAAAGTGTCCTGGTTAATGATGGTGTCCCGCTTAATGATGAACTACGTTATTTAAAATCAACAATTAAAATATTCTTAATTATAAACCTATAAAGGATAAAATAGCACTCATAATAATTATTCCACTCCCTTAACCTACACCAAACAAGCTCCCGAAAACCCTATAAATAAAACACTTTATAAATATAATAATCAGCAAACCTATCCAAGTAAATATAGAAAAATAGTATCAGAGACTAAAACACCTAAGGAGAAATACTCTAAATTATTTTAGTAATGTAATAAGGGGAGTAAAACTCTTTAAATCGTAAAGGTAGAGACCTAGTGAAATACAATATATATAAGATAATAAATATAATACACTAAATCCATTAAATACTAAGAGAGTTAGTTAAACGGGTAAAAGCCGGAGACCATTTGGTATTTAATTTCTATAACTATAATAAGGAATACAAAGAGTATACCTACCTTATACCTCTTTTTAACTAAACTTTAAGGTTAGTATAAGACTTTTACCTATAAAAAAGAATAATAAAGATAACTTCAGAAGTATTATTTGAGTTACTTAATTATTTAGAATACGTTTATAACACAAAGATCAAGTTCCTAGAGACTAATAACGAGCTTCTGAGATATCCAAGCCTCGTAGTGGACCTAAAGGGGCGTGGAATAACAATTAAAACATCAGTGCCTAATATGCAGGCTCAGAATAGAGGTGCTAAAAGGCTCGCTACGATTATTAAAGCTAAGGCTAGGGTAATAGCTATTATAGTTAATTTCCTAAATTACTTATGACCTAAGATCGTTAAAACAGCCGTATACCTTTATAATTAAACCCCATCATAAACATATAAATGGAAAACACTTTATAAATAGTTTTATAAGTAGTTTTAGAGTAGAGAAGATGAAATTTATATAATCTCTAACCTCTTCTACTTAACATTTTACGGTTATAAGGCTTGCGCCTTAACGGTCGACGCACAACTTAAATACTAACAGCGGATAAAACTTGTCCTACGTACGTAGATCGGCTTTCTAATGGGCTATATATTAAGTAATTAATTTGGAATAACGTACATGATAAGCGAGTGAAACAGACAAGCGAGTGAAACAGGTCCTTATCGCACCTTAAAGAGTACTTTTTTAAAAGTTTATTAAAGGTCTAATATAACCTTAAATAAAAAAACAATTTATATATGCTTATTGATAAGAGTTCCAAATATAAAAATAAATTTGATAAAATTATAACCGTAACCCTAGTCTTTATTCTCTTAAACTCATAATAATACATGCAGTAGTTTTAAAACTATTAGGGTCAGGGCTAAAATTATATTTCTTGGAATTTTCTTTTTAATCTTTATTCTTATCAGTAACTATCTATAGAAGCACTTACACTTTTGTTATATGTTAGACTTTTAATAAATATTTAAAAAAGTATTATTTAAGGTGCGATAAGGACCTGTTTCACTCGCTTGTCTGTTTCACTCGCTTATCAACCACGTTATAGAACCCTTTTAAAAAGACCTTTTTATAACGAAAGATATTGTATTTAACGAAAAGATGTACTTTAATGGGAACCTTAAGGGTACCACTAAGGAATTTCATCATCTAAACCTATAAGCAATTAAAGCATAAATTCAAGAGCTTATTAAATAGACCCAACTATAAATATTAATATAAAACACTAATAAGGAAGTAGAAGATGTCACCCTTACTCTCAAAATAAGTCCAGAGTATAACAAAAGTACTCTAAAAGTTGTCAAAAAGGGGGTGGTAGGCCACATGGGATACACGGAGTGCTCTAGAGGACGATTTCCGCCCTACTTACGTAAAAAGGGCGCTTAGTTATACGAAGCACATTAAAAAAGGGGCTTCCAGGGAGCGCAGAGGTCTTAAGACGGACGGAGATAATACACATAACGAATTAACCCCCGAGATTGTGCACATATACGTTTTCCGACAATTAATAATCTAATTACTTACTAATTAGCCAGCCTACGAACTAGACGAAGTTATTCGACAATCCAATTAGTCACTAAAAATACACAATAACCCACCTACACACCGTAGAACCTACGTAGTACACCTAAACTAAATAATAGAAGCAAAGGAATCCATCGTCCTTAATAACCCCACCTAATAACTTACTTAGTATAAGGTCTTCTAGGGTAAGGTTACCGACTTGGACGTCTAGGAGTAAGTGAATCCCAGCACCGAAACACCCGAGAAGTGGATACCGAAACTGGAGCCTCCGGCCTTCTCTAACTATAAAAAAAAGAATATACTGCGATATACCCACGGGTTAATTATCGAGGTATCTTAAATGCCCGATATCGAAGAAGTATAATTAAATAAGACGGCTAAACGCCTATAAGACTTCGTTAAGGAGGACTGCGAAGAGTATGTTCAGCTCCGGAATAATTATAACCACGATATACGGGTTTATAAGTGTAAAGTGGCCGTTTTATAAGAACTTCGTAATTAGGTTTTATCGACGATTATTATAAAGTACGTGGACACTTACTATAATCCCATGGAATCCCTTTATACCTAAATAGTGAAGTTAAAAAGTATAGTTTTAATTTTTAACGGGGAAAAGAAGAGCGTTATACGTAAAGAATATAAGAAAGTCGTTAAGTAAATAACTATAAAGTGGATAACCACAAAGGCCGAAATCGAGAAATAGCTCGAATAATGGGAAGCCGTAATACTAAAGGGCTAGGAAGTTAACCTAGCCTAAACTAAGGACTTTAGTAAATAGAATAAGGATTTTCTTAAAATAATTACAAAAACTACGATTTCCGCGTTCTATACCACTTTTAAAGTAAAGTTCTACGAAAAAGACAATCCCTTAATTAGCAAGGTCTCAACGGAGGTCCAGTGATATATACGAATCCACGTAAACACCATATTAACAGGACTAAGAGTCTCAAGGGGTACCTTTACTACAATAAGTATAGTAGACGAAGGACCCGAGGAGATTACACCCCGGAATGGGTCCAAGAAACAACACAAAGTAACCGATTCGTAGACCTAAAGTAACGTCCCTAAGTACTACGAATATGAAAGAAAAGGTCATATCCTGGTTAACTACTTTTACTGTTTCCCCGAGGAAATACCCAAAGGGTGGGAACCCTATAATAATATAATAAGAAAGGTCACCGAGCATCTTAAAAGTAACGACGACCTTGTAAACCGCGTAAAGAAGATCCGTGAGCAACACAAAAAGGAAGCGAAGTAAACCTAATTATATGGTCGGTGTATGGGATTAGCCAACACAATATAGAAGAAGTGGTATATAAACGACCATTTTACGTTTATAATCCAAACCGAATACCCCTTATATAACTCTACAATATATAACTCAGGATTATTGCTCCACGTATTCAACAACTACACTTAATTTACGAATTTCAGAATAACTGAAATAGGAGATTACTTATAGGTAGGAGCTTTATAAGTCCCCATCCTAGGCTACGGAAACGTAGACATAATAATAAACACCTAGAGAAGAAAAAAGGTGAGAATCCACCTTTATAACATCACTTACTATAAGGAATTCATAACAAATCTAATCTCTTATCAACTTCTATAATAACAAGGTATATAGTGGGATAACCACCTAGGCCAGAATTACGTATAAAAGGCTAATGGGACGTTTATCTATTACCTTTACAATCTCTATGGACAACAGGTCATCGAAAATAATACAAAGGCAGCGTTTACCACGTATACAAGGAAACACTAAACAACACTCTCACTACACAGAAAACTCACGGGAAGACCGTTCCACTAGCACCAAAGAATAGGTTACCCGGGTAAAGGGGTATTAGAGCACCTGGTCAACGCCTTACACAACGTAAAAATCATAGGTGACCTACGTAACAAATCATCTAACTACTCAGCATATAGGAAAGGGAAGACGAGACGAATCATTAAACGTGCACCACGCAAATCTATAATATAATTAAAACCAGGGTCGAGAATAGTATTCAACTTCTACTCAATTAGTCCTCAGAGATATAGAAGCTATACGTTTATGGTAATATTCTCAGACCAACTAATAAATTACTCATAGGACTACTACCTTAAGGACTATATAACAGAGACGCTCCTAAAAGTATTCAACCTTTATATAACCATAATAAAGACGTAATACGGTATACAAATCAAGATTTTCGAGTGTGATCACGAGGTCACAACAATTCATCAGCAAGTTACCGCCCACCTTTAATCTCAAGGGGTGGTCCTTAAACCCTTTACACCGAATACGCAGGCCCAGAACGGAGGTGCTGAGCGTATTACGGTAATCATTAAAGAAAAAACTAGAACCCTCCATAAAACTAACAAATTCCCAGAGATATTATGGCCAGAGATTATTACCACCATAACGTACTTATATAACAGAACACCGTCCACAGTACACAACTAGAGGACACCCTTCGAGTATTTCTATACACAATTCCAAGGCCCAGACCTCGGAAAGCCTCATCAAGCCCACCTTCGAGCATATGGTTATAAGGTGTACATACTCACAACGGATACCCAGCTTAACAAAAATAAGTCAAAAAAGCTCCAGCCGAGGGGATAGATCGGCTACCTTATTAAGTACAGTATAAACAACTCATACTGCATTTAAAACCCACTTATTACCCGTGTTATTACAATGTAAAACGTTGCGTTCAGAGAAACCGAGTTCTTTAACGGCGATATTAACGAATTATGAGATAACCTTAAAAACCTCAACGTAAATGAGCTTAACACTACCCTCGCGTAACTAGAGGTCTCACTAGTTAAAGTCGTATTTCCAGAGTATACTTATATTATAAACAAAGAATTCGATAAAATATAATACTTTAAAAACAAAGAGGCGCAGGAATACCCTACACCGCTATCGCCCAAATACATAAAATCATAATTTAAACTAATTACACTACTACAAATACCACCCACCTCCTTCTTCGTAGACCTCGAAGAGGTACTTAAAGTAAAGGGGTAGAGGAAGAGGTGTACTTTGATCGCCCGAGGAGCATTTTATACAAACAAATTAATTCATAAAAAACTTCTAATTACTACTCCACATACCTCCTAGGAGGCCACCTTCTTAAATAACACTAAAATAAGTAAACAACGAGTAAAGACTAAAAAAAAGGCGAGAAACGCCGAAAGTTACTTAGATATAATAGTACACAGGAATACTAAACTTAAAAGAATTACTATTACTAAAAATGGTAATAATCGTAGACTTACCCCTGGGCCTAGGAGACGTAGGGCTCCTAGGTGTAAGTTAGCCTTAAACCTCTATTAGGGAATAAACCACGTTAATTCGGGAAAAGGCCACCTTCTCTTTAAGATATTAGGATCTTATAACGGAGGGCCCGTATTAGGTGACGGGGGGCCCGTAGTCGTTAACCTAACCTCTAGTATTCTAGGAGAGGGCTGCCCTTTACCCCAACGAGAATTCTAAATTAGTATACTACTATTAGTACCTTAAAAGTATACTAATTTATATAACCACCCCTATAAGAGGGGATTCCGCGAAGTAGAAGAGAAGTACCTCGTAAACTATAAAGAGATAAACATATACGTTGTTATGGACCGGAGAGAAGCCGCCAAGCACCAGATTCTGGGTTGTTAGTGGGTATACGTTTATAAAATGGACAAAAAGGGAGTACTCTAGAAACTCAAAGTAAAAATCGTTATTCGTAAAAACTAATAAACTAAAAACACTTTTAAGGATATATATGCGGCGATATTTACGGGATAGTTGTTCTATATACTCATTATTATCACTACTCAGTAAAAACTTATATTACTATAATATAACATAGTTAACACCTTTATCCATACTCTAATTAACGAGGTGGTATATATAAAGTTCCCACTAGGTTATAAGTAATAGGGGAAAGTCCTGTGGTTAAAGAAGGCGTTATACGACCTTCGTAGGTCCCCTTTACTATAGTAACAGTATCTAAAGAACGGGCTAAAAATAATGGGTATAGAACGTGTTATAAGCGAGAATTACTATTAACGAAAGGGTCGTGTGCTCTTCTTCTTTTACGTCGATGATTATGTTCTTATATTTCCCCTTAAGTATAGAAACACTGTTAAGCGCCTCATTAACGGACTTAAAAAGAAGTACCACCTAGAAGGCGGAGACCCTCTTCACTAATTTCTAGGAATCGAGGTTATACGAAATCCAAATACGCGGAAAATCTGGTTATCCCAAGCAGCCTACGCGAAGAAGCTTGCGAGGCTTATTAGCAAAGGGACTACTGGAGGCACGCCGAAGCGCCGTATATAATACGCAACACCCATAATAAACAAGGAGCTATTCCCGTATAAGGGCATCGTAACGAAAAAGGAGATCACCATATATTAACACAAAGTTGGGTTAATCTTATACCTAGTGGTCATAACGCGGCTAGATATCGCCTTCACAATAAGCCGCCTCACAAGATTCAACTAGAACCCAGGTGATAAACACTAGCGGGCCGCTAATCGAGTATTATAATATATCGTCGATACTACTTACCTATGCCTCGAATACAACGGGCACGACCTACACTTCAAAATCATATTAAATACTAGTTTTACCGATAACTCCACTAATTAGAAGAGTTCTCAAGTGTATACCCTACGACTTACGGGAGAATTAATTGGATGGCGAGTAAATAAGCAAAATACGGTCATAACATCAACAATAAAAGCAGAGCTCCTCACACTCTCATAAGTAGCACACAAAGTAATCTTTATAAGCCGTTTACTAGCTGCTCTTAACGTTACTAGGCTAAGTGGAGGAATAACAATTTAGTGTAATAACCTACAAATAATACGTTTCGTCAATAAAGAGCTGGTCACTTTACGAACAAAGCTCTGTTACGTTGATATACATAATCACTAGTTAAAGTAGGAGGTCGATAATAGTATGATTAACGTTATCCATATACTTACGAAGAATCTTATAACCGACGGGCTCACAAAGAGTCTCGTTCAGCAGCTGTTTAAGGAATTTATAAAATAACTAAACTTAGTAATAAAAGAGATAGGACCGCTGCGTAAAGAGAACGACCTTCTTAAAGAGACTGTATAGAGCAGAGGGATTTTTAGAGAAGAATAAGGAGAAAATTAGTAGGCCTACTACCCTTAAGGGTAGTCTCCGCTACTACGTATAAAGTGCATAGGAGGCGCCTGTGGGAGCGTAGGAACACCCTAGGAATGAGATTTTGAGCTGCGTAAGCTAAAGGGGTGTATTAAAAAGGGGGTAGTAGGCCACATAGGATACACGGAGTGCTCTAAAGGACGATTTCCGCCCTATTTACATAAAAAGGGCGCTTAGTTATACGAAGCACGTTAAAAAGGGGGCTTCCAGGGAGCGCAGAGGTCTCAGGACGGACAGAGATAATATACATGACGAATTGACCCCCGAGATCGTGCACATATACGTTTTCCGACAAAAGTGAACTCTATTATAAAGATGTACTTAAATAAGTTAAAATAGTATAACACAAAGTACTTCGCACTATACGCAACACCTAAAGTGTTACCGCTAAGACCCTTATTATTTTTCACTATTTTAAAAGTAGTTCTAGTTATAAAGGGGTGGAGGGAAAGCGAAGGACAGGTATAATACAAAACTATAACCTCAGGCCATAATATAAGTATAACTAGGTATAAAGTCTCATTCAAATTTACTTTTTGTGGTGAAGCCTGCGTAACGAACAGAGTCATTTTAGTAGAAAGTGGCCTGTCTTCTAGAAGTCTAATTACCAGGCGAAGCCCGCTTCTAAATAGGCTATAAAAAGGGTGAAGTTATGTAATACGGGTCACGTACAATATCACGTGACTGGCTCTGCACACCGAACGGGCTGGTTCAGCCAGGAGGCTATCACGACACTTTTTTAATAGGAATAACTCTAAAGTAGAAACAGCGCTATAAAATGCAATTAATAGATAGTCTCTTAGACTAACATTTATAATCTGGCCAACTCAGCGCCCCTAATGAGATTAGTCGCCTTATAACTTTTAATAGAGATACATTAAATTAAAAGGCTAATAGGGAAGTGCTCTAATAGCGTAATCTTTCTAATGGGTTAAAAAAGCCTAGTTAAAAGAGGACTTTCACTAAGGGAAGTACTCCGGGTTATATACGTAGAGAGCCTTCTCCGTTAGGCTGTGAGGGTAGTGCACCCATAGGCACTCATTAAAAGAAACTACACCCTCTCCCCATATTACACAATCACTTAAAGGATCACCCGTATAGGGATAACTTTAGAATAGGTAAAATATGTTATTTAACTAGTTATAAGGACTCCTACTCCTAGGAGGAGGTTAGTAAAAAATAAGCACAAGGTAAACAGAGTCTCGGCTACTACTGGGTATATACCTATAAACCTAATAAGCATGGGAGGCTTATAGAATTCAAAGTACGCCTTATTATCCGTGGAGATTAATAATTAAGAGATAAGTAAAAAACGTATACTATTACACTTATAAGTATATCGTTCTGAATTCTTATTATAATAACTGCTCGTTTCGATATAAAGCTTTTATAGTATAATACGGTAAATGCTCTTATATATAATAATAAATAACGAGCAAGTATATATATAACTCTTACCCGGATACTAAAAAGCTGGATAAGTATTATACTTAAGAAAAGTATTTTATAACCTTAGGAGGTCCCCTCTGCTCTAGTAAATGTACTTAGAAAGTGGGCTCCTAGAACTCGGCTTTTAATAAGTTATCGGAGAGAATTATTATTAGTAAAAATGGTAAATCACATTATTTTTTAAATTAATAACTATCTTTTAACTTTCCCTTACAAGTTTAACAACGAGGTAATAGTATCAATGAATTAAATTTAGGAACGCTATTCTTTAAAAAGCGGTTACGAGTTATAGTGGCTCTTAGGAATTGAGGTTTAAGGGACTAAGTAGTTAGGAAAATTTAACTCTCGTAATTAGTATTCGCTGCGAAAGTAAAAAGACTCTTATTAGACGTTAATAAGTTATTTAAAGCGTAGTACGAGACCCCTATAATAATTATTAAGTTATCTTTATATAACGGGGTAATAGAACCATAGTAAACTAAAAAGTACTAACGTAAAGTTAGGATAATTATATATATAATAGTAATAACTCGCCTAAACATCGTATTCACCGTAAACCATTTTATACACTTTAATTAAAACCCAAGGCTAAGTCACTAATACGCAGTGAATCGAGTATTCTAATACCTTTACTGTCGCAAAAGTGGAACCACCATTACGGGACAGTAATTGTGGGCTATATTATGACACACCCCCCCAGACCGAGGAGAGAAGAGGTCTGCTAACTAAGGAATTAGCACCGGCTTATACTCACAGTTGATAAGTCCTTACTAACTGTTACTGGGTGCCAGCCGCTTCCAGCTGGCAAGTCTAACCTTCCATTTCGGTGACTTGCTGCTAAAGCGAGAATGGGTGAGTATAACGAGGCTCGAACGCATGACCTCTAGGTCGGCCCACATACTGCCACTTTAGCAAGGCGTTTAGCCATTCAACCAGAGGGCTCGTAGAGATAAGGGCTCATAACTGTCGCAAAAGTGGAACCACTATTACGGGACAGTAATTGTGGGCTATATTATGATAATATATTATTAGCTTATTAATTATACTAATAAGGGGGGCTCTTATTATGGTGTTCAGTGCTCCTTTAAAGTAGTTAATCCTTATAACGTCTAACCAGTGTCCTCCTCCTACTTTTACGAGCTCCTTCTCAAACTTAGGGAAAAAGTAAGCGAAAATCTTGTTCTCCTTTTACCGTATAATCCTTCGTTAATTATGGGCTTATATTTCTACGTTAAGGTCCGTATAATAACCCTTTAAATATTCTATAAATTTATCCGGGTTCTTCGACTTATCGGCCCCTCCTTACACATAATACGTGCTCATTATAACTTGTACAGTGTTTTCTAGCCTAGAGTAAATATAGGTGAATATAGTTAACTCTGAACTAAAGGCTTTTTTATTCACACTTATCTTCCCTCTTATCTTAAGGTGTTATTATTAAAACTTTTTTCGTAATCCATTAAGCTTCAGTGAGTTAAGAATTTAATATCTAGTTTATTTTAAAAGTAGTATATAAGCCTAATTGGGAGTAATTAGTATTATAGAGGGTATTAGGGATTAGTTTTACGTCGAGGTCGAGTACCTGGGTTCTATTAGGGCTTCCTATAATAATCGAATTTGCTCTCGTTGGGTCTCTTACTCGGTTACTCAGGTGGTCCGCATCTCCTATAGTTGGGTCATAAATTATCCGATCAGCTATACTAACTATTACGGGTTTCCAAATAATTCAGCGTTACCTTCCATCGTTGCGTAGTTATCACTTATCCTAGTGTTTTACGTCTAATAGTAACCATAGTATACTTAATAACATAGTTAAGGTACTCTACTATGGGTATATGTATACGTTTTTTCGAGTTTATAATAACCTCTAGGTCTAATTAGGGTGTACTAATTAATTTTAGACGTTCAGGGACTCCTTAGGTCAACCCATCTAAAACTTCTTACTACTCTTATATAGGTCATGGACTTTTATACTAGGCGTTCAATTAATTACCTTTAATAATCTTAAAAATAATATAACGATCCAAGTACGTATATTATAACTAGTTATAGCAATTACTATGAGTATCTTTAAGATAAGGAGAAAGGATGGAAAAGTCTGCTACCCCACAAATCCGTTGGGTCCTAATCAGGTCTACCTAGGCCTGATCAGGCCTTGGCCCGTGATAATACCAGCCTACCTATCAGGAAAGTAGCCCTGGAGGTAGTACACCTACGCTTTATAGTATACTTATAAAAAGCTAACTAATAATACTTATTAGTCCTAAGGCTCTCATAATAAGGGAGGTAGCAAACACAACTTTAATAAATAGTAGGCCTCATCTTAAGGGCCCTAAGTGTAACGGTCCAAGCACGTATATTGCAACTAGCTATGGCGACTACTACGAGTATCTTCAAGATAAGGAGAAAGGAAGGAAAAGTCTGCTGCCCCACAAATCCGTTGGATCCTAATCAGGTCTGCCTGGGCCTGATCAGGCTTAGTAAGCAGCGGTTGGCGTTGAACATGGCCGAGTGGTTCCGAGGCCTCTGATCGGGCCTTGGCCCGTGACACTAAGACTAATACTACTTTAATTGTAATATCTCCTAGGGTTATAAAGCCCAATAATCTTATAAACAAAGGAGAAGGCTACTAAGGTCTTTTAAAGCTAACTAAAAACCATCTTAGATAATCATATAATTGTCTTTTTAAACAGCTTTAAAGCACCCAATAAGGCTATAGGATACGAGTTCATTATTCATAAAAATAATAAGTAGATAACCCAGAGCTGTGGCCGATTTAGCCTAGTAGAAGTCTTTAATAAAAAAGTTAAAGAGGCGAGGGTAGGGCTCCGGCGAGCCCTCCTTACCTCTTAAGGCCAACCTATACATATTTATATCAACAATACTAGTATTATCCAGGGGATACGAGGTGAAGCTCCAGACTCCTCATAAGTAGCCTTCCTAGAGATCTACGAAGTGGCTAGGATATTCGATATATATACTCACTAGGCCCTAGGGTATTAGGGGATAGAAGGTAATAAAAAGGTAGACCGCCTAGCTAAGCAGAGCACAACACTCCCAGTGCTCTTAAAACAACTAACAACCCTAACAGGGATTAAATAACTCACCAAGAAACGGGCACAAGCCCAATACACACAATAGTAGCGTAAAGAGGCAACAGATCAATGCGTCTAACTAGGACTCAAGGCCACCCTATCCAGCCCCCCTGAACTAGCCCCTTCACGGACTACCCTACACCACCTCCTATAGGAGTAATCTGATCAGGCCACAGAGACTTTAAATAATATCACTAATATTTTAGGTATAATAAAGCCCTATTAACCTATTTATATAAGGAAATAAAGGAAGTAGACCACTTAGTTTATTATTAAAAGCCCTAACGAGGAGGTAATAATAGTTTACCCTCCACTTTTGCAGTTTATCAGAGCTCATAGGACCTATGGGATCGCTCGAGCGATACTTTAAGGGTCTAATCACTGTTCTTAAAAGCCTTGAGGTCTTCCTATGTATAACATACTTCTTTCAGAAGATCTTCCCACACTATTAGGTGCCAGCCTCCGGCTGGGCCTTGAGACAACCAACCTACCTTACTGAGGGGACCAGATAGGAACCAAAGGAACTGGAGGAACCAGCGGCATCCAGGGACAGATTGAACGCATAGTAGCCAGCAGGCAGGATTTGGAGGACGCTAATAAGGGCTCTGTACTATAGAATAGGTAGTCTGAGCCTGCGGCTCTCCACGCCACATACCCCTCGGGAGGTCTGCCGCAAGGGTGTAGCCCTTGCCGCCACGGCGTTAAATACAACAACAACAACAAATCCTTAACCCTTTAATGGTTGAGAATACTACAACACCAGCCAAACAGTCAAAAGAGGTCTGCGAAGGTGTCTGAAGTGTTGATGCCAGCGTTGTTTTGGCCTCAGAGTCATCGGCAGTACTCTGGTCAACTCCTAGGAAGAGGGCTGAACTTAAGGACCAGTTCACTCTATACAATAAGCTCGATGGAGACATCACCACTCAACAGCTATTATTCCAGAAGGTTACCAAAGACTAGGACGAGAGGGATTACCAACTAGCTGTAGCCCAGCGAAAAATCGAGGCGTTGGAAGCAGAGGTTGAAGTCACCAGGGCTAGGAAGAGGAAAAAGGTGAAAATGAGCCCTAATTCGAAGTTCGCCAACATTGTGGCCATCCGACAAGCCGAAATCGATGCTGGCGACGTCGACAGTAGCTCATATGAATCCAGCGGCATCGATTACCCTAGTGACGATGCCAGTTGTATTGTAGTTGCATCAGAACAGGTGGAATAAAAGCGTGCAGTTGATGCATCAAATAATGAAGCATCATTTCAGGGTGGCCCAAATGTGGGGGTGGCCGGAAAGTGGGTGACACACGTTACCAGTTTTGAAATCACTCATGTATGCAAATGGTTATCTCCGGCTCATTGCCCTTCGCCGGATCTAACATTGCATGAATGGTGACAGGATGCCTGCCACTTCCCGTTGAATTGCAAACTTGATCTTTCCTGGAATGAGACTGCTGCTATGACAGTCATGGTCCTAGTTCATCCTAATTAGATGCGGTGTGTTCAAAATATTACAACGACAAACTACACATCCTTCCCGTCTCCTTGTTCTTCGATCAGAAATGACATTGCTGCGGTCTCATATGTAACAAACTCAACGTGCTCACCCCAACTCTGCAACCACAGGATCATACTCTCAATACTTCCAGCAATGTGAGCCATTCCTGAAGTATCAGGGTGTAAAATCAGAGGGAACACAAAGTCGCCGGGGCCATCGCCATCTGGGCCGTGATTCCATAGCCAAGTGAAGCGGTCTCGCCACATTTTCTCAATGGACTGGGGTGAGACGTATCCATGCGAGTTTTCAACGTTGGGCAAGTATTGCAAAGGCGTCATGTCTTCCATGTACCAATTGCAGGGAATCTCGACTACGGTAGTCGGATGAGGTGGGACACATGGGTGCATCCACGTGTGTGCTGGCTGAGAGTAGTCAACAGGCACGGGAGCCGGGCCGCTGTCGAGTCGGTAGAGCTTGGAGTCGTGTCCACTTAGAGAAGAGTCGTAAAGAAACCCCTTCTTCTCTAGTAAAGCAGTCGTCTCCTGACGCAGTCGATATAGCGGTGCTCGGTAACCGACGGGCCGCTTTCCCGTGAGAGACTCTGCCAGCGCGATGCACTTATCAAATATGTCCTCTTCCTGTTGGACACTGAGCTTAGTGCTGTCCTCGTGGCAGTATCCGTGTAGTGCGATTTCTGCCCCTGAATCCACGATAGCTTTGGTCTCGGACGGGAATGTCTCCATGGAGTGACCGGGTATGAACCAGGTCATCTTGTCAGCCACGCCGAGAAGGGTGAAGAGACGAAGGAGGCGAAGAGCGCCAACTCGGCCCGCGAAAAAGCCCGAGGAGTAGTCTGCGAGACAGTTGCGAGGATGCTGTCCTGTACCCATCCATCCGGAAACTGCATCAAAATCAACGGACAGAAGCACCTGTACACGTCGAGAAACATCGGGAACGCCCCGGGGGATTCTGGCCAGGACTGGGGTGCGCTGTAGTTCTCCAATAAGTGACTGGAATGATTCGACAGCTCTAGGGTGATCATCATCCGGAGCGATCCGAACGCGAACCCCTCCAAGCTCGATCACTTGGCGAAAGAGTTAGGTGCGAGTGCCAGATTTCCAGTGGGTGCTATAGAACCTTACCTTGCTCCATGAGTCTTCACCAGATACTTAAGACACCGTAATGAAGAGTGCAATGTACCTCGCAGAGGCAATTAAGCATGAAGCGTTTGCTAGGCAGAAGGTACAGAGAACCAGCGTTGTGGGTTCCCTCCCCTCTCCTGTTTTGTTGACCTCGATGCGGTAGATACCGGTTCTCCAGCAGTGGTTATGGCTAGCCCAAAAGTTGGAGCCGCCTGTGATGAGCCTTCTACAAATCTGCACTCTAGCGGGATTTAGTCTGACAATTTTGGGCAAGGCACGGAGCACCCAGGCCTACCTGCTGGTTACTAGATGTACGAGCTACAGCTAGTGTGGATGAACGAAGAGAGAAAAAAGAAGCTTTGTGGGCAGTTTATTGTTCGGCCATGATGACGTCGCTTATGCAGGTAAATGGGCCAAGCATAGCCGAGGTCGCTGGTGGATATGGCGGTCAAAGCGGCAACTCGCCAGACCCCATCGTCACCTGAAAGTTCGCGATGGCCTCACTTACTTCTTGGCTTGCTCGCACCAGCCATCTGGGCTATTGCATATGCTGTGCACGAAGCCTCGCGTACTTTGATCTGTTTAGATGAGATAGATTGTGTCGGAACACCACCGTCCAGCTGGCGACACCTGTTGCCGCATATCGCCGATTGGCCCGATTAGCGAGCTAATTAGAGGTCAGCGATTGGATTCAGAATTGCGGCCCTTAGCGCCGCCTTTGGTTTCCGATTCCTGATAAGAATAACAGTAGATATAACGAATATATTATTATTTATTAACCTCTAATAATTAGGTTTGGTGAGGTGAATTTAATACTAATTAGTAGTTGAATATTATTTTTGCAAATTAGTAAGGTGAAATTTTGATTAGAAGAGATGTTTTTAAAGGATTTGCGAAGTAGTTAGTTTAATAGTTAATTAAATTAGAGGGTAATTACTGATTTGTGTTATAGGAAGTTATTATGAAAAGCTTTTGTGTACTAAGTAATAGGGTTATTATGGTTTTGTCTTAGGGAGTTATATTGAATTTGCTTAGAATTACTTAATAAGGAAATACGAAGGAAAATACGATTCCTATGTTTATTATGTATGATTTTTGATGATGACCCTGTGAAGGGATAATTATTAACGTTGTTGACCTCTTATTTGTATTAGATAATTAACTTCTCCTTCTCTTTTTCTTATAACTTATAAACGCTGTTTTTTTCTTAGTAGTTACAGAAAATATTTTGGAATTAGTGTTTGAATGGCTGATTTGTATGAGAATTACGTGGTATTTATATTTAGAACGTTCCTGTCCCTAGGAAATGATAAGATTGTAAAAGGTAGGTATGAATGAGAGGAAGAAAGAGATTTTGTATTATTGTGGAAAGAATAAGGTTATGGGAGTTTAGAATGTGCCCTTTTATATTAGACCCTATATTAGAGATAGTATTCTATAAACACTAAGTGGTAATTTGTTTAATATATTGTGGTGAAGCCTGCGTAACGAACTGAGTCATTTTGGTAGAAAGTGGCCTGTCTTCTAGAAGTCTAACTACCGGGCGAAGCCCGCTTCTAAATAGGCTACAAAAAAGGTGAAGTTACGTAATACGGGTCACTTGCAGTATCACGTGACTGGCTCTGCACACCGAACGGGCTGGTTCGGCCAGGAGGCTATCACGACAAGATATATATAGGAGATATTTTACGAATATTAGATTAATATTTATGTTGGACTACTTAATTAGATTATTATAAACACTAAAATAAACTTTAATATAGTAGAGTTTAGGAATTCTGTGAAGTTTATAGTAATAAAAGTTAAAGAAGTGCTCCTAGAAGTTTATAATAATATTAGAAAGGTGGAATAATATTATATAATATTATAATAAGTGTATGAGATAATCCGCCAGGAATCTCCTTCTACACTACTAAAAATTACCCTTTAGAGTGTTATTAAAGTATTGAACAATATAATAGGCCCTAATAGCCTCGTCCTAACCCTACTCATCTTTAGTGTATACCTATGTTTAATACTTAACTCTCTGCTATTATTAGAGATTTAATAGAGGGTAAAGGTTACTAAGGTTATAGCTTAATTACGTAGTTTTTATGTTAAGTAAGTAATTATAGATGCTCTTATGATGAGAAATGGCCCTAATATTATGTTAACTAGGGAATTACTTTTTTAGTTATTTATTAGAGTATAGTATAAAAAAGAAGGTTAGATACCTCGGGCCCAGGACCATCTCGCCGACGCCAACGTCCTGAATAACGAAGACTAACACCTACTTATCGAAATCAGAGACGTTCTAGAGCCCCTTTACCTTTAAACTATAAGATACCAGGGATAGGGCAAAAGTAACGGTCACGGCCAACTATGGGAGGTCATAACGGGTATGGAGTACCTTATGGATCGTCTTGAAAACTAGAAGAGACTATTTAATGAGCCTATGGACGAGGAGATTAATCTAACAGCCTCACAGATCACCAATACACAATCGTCAACGTTAATAGGGCCGTTAAGGTCAACACAGTTATCTCAACGAAATCGAGGGTTACAATCATAAATAGGATCCATTATTAATATCCCTAAGCACACCCATAGTAAATATATACCCCGTCAACGAATATCCTACCTCTAAAAAGTATACAACGATCACTTCAATTCCACTAATTATTTCCAACTATTAATACTCAACGAGTAATAAATATTAAATAAGTATTATACGAAACTCAGCGAGTCCTATTTATATTAGCCTGTTTATATTTATTATTTATAATAGTGAGATTTATGTTATTGAACTTTTTTTAGTCCAAAAGTGTTTTATATAACCATCGTAAAGTTATTTTATAATAAGGTCAATAATAAAGGAGGTTAGGAAGTAATACATAATAATAAAAAACTCCCTAAATCCGAAGAAGAGGTAACTTTGGATAAAGTTATTGTTTAGATAGATATATTACCCTTAAATGAAGACCTTATACTACTACCTCGACGTTTAAGAGGTAGACCTAGGAAGAATACGTAGATTAACTTCTTTATTAAAGTTAACTTCTTTATTAAAGTTAACTTCTTTATTAAATTTAACGATTTTATTAATGTTAATAGTAGAGTCCCTAAAACGGCCGTTTCTGAGTGTTAAAGAGGAAGTAGATTATGCTTTGGTACTGGAACTACGCTAAAAAGGGATAATTAACACTTTAGGTTTATTATTTACGGAATCCACTAAGAAAGAGATTAATGTTCTGATTAAGTGAGGAGTTTTTGAGTTTATTTAGTATGACGAAAAGAAATACGGTAGTATTTAAATTTTAAGTTATGAATTGTTAACGAAGTAAAAGGGAAAATAAAGACCCTTTATAAGAAATTGAGATTAGTTATCTAGGGATACGCTAATAATAGTGAAGAAGTTATTCTTATATAGTCCTTTATTATTTAGTGGGCTTGTTAGAGATTAATTCTCGTCGTTGCCCTATGCCTTATTTAAATGGGCTATTATTCCTTATGGATAAGAGATATTATTTAGGTGTATACCTAATTAATAACGAAGTTTAAAAGAATGATTTCTGTGAAGTTACTAGTTTAAATTAGACATAATTACCCCCTAGGAATTATTATAATTGTTATATAACTCTTATATGGGATTATTGAAGTTGGAACCTATTAGTACTCAACTTATAATAAGTATTACAGAGAGAAGTTTTAGATCCATGTATAACCCTTATTTATTGTTATTAGATAATAAAAATAGAGATTTTATGATAGTTGGAATGTAGATAAATGATATTATAGGTCTGAGTAATGAGACCTTTTTTAGATAAGAAGATGAAGAACTTTAAAAAGTGATGTTTATAGTCAAAGAGAAGTATTACTTATTTGTTAAATTATTGCTTATTTTTAATAGATGAATTATTTCGACCAATAGAAAAGTTATACTCCTATGCTAGAAGGGCTAAGGGGCGGAATTATGCCTAGTTGACGTTAAATTGCCCACTGCGAAGAAGGAATACGTTAAGTAGTATACTAAAGGGGTATATATCGCTTTAATTTGCTAGCCAGAGGTAGCTTTCGACCTGTTAGCAGTAGCCTAGTACTAGGAGGTAATACTAGAGTAGATAAAAGCTTTGAATTGATGGTTGATGTGGTAAATTGAGTATTTAGATGGAGGGTTTACTTATGTGTCCCTTAATTTATTTATAATTAAGTTTTTTGTTTTTATTTGTAACGGTCCAAGCACGTATATTGCAACTAGCTATGGCGACTACTATGAGTATCTTTAAGATGAGAGAGAAAAGGAGAAAATGTTTTCTGCCCTATAGGACCCGTTTACTCTGATTAGGCCTAAGGTTAATCCGTTTTAGGTAAGCTGGGCTTAGGTAAGCGGAGTCCATAGCTAAGAGGCTGCGAAACCTCTAAGAGGGCCTAGCCCATTATAATTACCCCCCCTCTCCCTCCTCCCCGTTTAGAGGGACTCGTCCATAACTAGCCTCGTAACGATCTAAAGTTATAATCTCCGTTAATAACTCAACTAATTCCTAAGTAGGCTCTACGTAGTCCTTTTACTTAACTAAAACCTTTTAGGAACCACGAATCTTCTTAGTGTCCTGGATTTCTTTGATTTTGAATTCCTCTTCGTCGTCTACTAATAGAGGCGGCGGTTAGGTGTCGTCTTGTTCTTATAATAGTAATAGGTCGATTCCCGTATACCTAATTAGGGATATATAAAAGACGTTATAAATACCCGGTAGCGTATTAAGCTAGTAGGTATGGGATCCGACTATTTCTAATATAATATACTTTGTATTTATTTAGTCCAACTTCTTAGATAGTCTCTTAGAATGGACGTTCTTAAGCTTTAATTAGACCTTATCCCCTGGTCGAAACTGGTTAGAAGGTTAGTATCGTATATTTGCCGAGGCTTCTTATCGCTCTTGGGCGGAGGCCATCGCCGCTTATGCCTATTCGGAGGCCTCCTTTAACTTCGAGACTAGGGCCTCTGCCCGAGCTGCGGGGGTCTTTCCTTTAGTCCGCAGAGTCTCCCTTACTCTAATCAGGTCAATGTTATAGCCGTAGGTAGTAAAAAAAGGGCTAAGGCCTGTTGACGAGGTAACCCTATTATTAATAACCATCATCGTTATTAGAAGTAGGTCGTCCTAATCATCTTAAGTGTACAAAATATAAGCTCGGAGGTAGGTTTCTACTACCTAGTTAGCTTATTTTATAGTACCGTCTATCTCCGGGTAAAAGGCCGTAGATAAACGTTATTTTATTCGTAATAGTTAACAAAGCCGTTTCCACATACGATTAGTAAATTAGGGGCCTCTATCCAAAATAATAGCTCTCGGGGGTCCGTGGTATCTAATTAGGCCAAGCATTAACGCCGTAGCCATAACGTCCGTTATTATATCCTTAAGTAGCTCGAAAATCACGTTCTTAGATAGTCGGTCTATTACCACCATAATGTTCGTTACTCCTATACGGCGGGTTAGTGGTAGCCCTGTAATAAAGTCGACTAATATCTTTGTTTAGACCTGATCAGGGATGGGTAAGGGCTTTAGAAGACCCCTCTTCTTATCCCGCTATATATTACCCCGTCCATAAACGTCGCAGTTCCTTATGAAGTGTTGGACATCCTGCGACAGGCCTGGCCAGTGAAAGCGGCGGCTAATTAAGGCCTTTAACGCGTCTCTGCTGAGATGGTTATTAAGTGTTAAGTTATGGGACTCTTAGATTAACCGGGTTTATAAGGGTTCGTAATAAGGGACCTAGATCCTCTCCTTTTAAAGGAGTTTATTATCGTTGTCCACTAAGTACTCTAATAATATTATAAGCAACTTCCATTATAATAATAACTAATAGTCCCCCCTTTTCATAGTTGTCCTAATTAGCTAATAATAATTATTTAATTATAATCCTTTAGTTTAAGAGGACTTTAGGAGCTCCTCTTTAAAGGGGTTCAGGATAGGTTCCAACCAATCAGTCTTAGGATCGTTGTCCTAATTTATATCGTTTATTATAGTGCTTTCCACGGATTCTATTATATTTATTTGATTCGTCTCGAGAGTTGCCCGGTTCACCATAACTATGTTCCGTTTCCCCTTTAAGAGTTATATCCTCCGTCCTTCTAGTTGATTATCTCACTGGGTATTAGGAACGTCTTATTCTCATTTAGATAGTATATCGGGGATTATCACTTATTTACTAGGTTAAAACTGGATTATAAAGTTATAATAAGATAAAAGCTCCGATTATCTGACCTAGTATTTACTTAATTACCTCTTAATTATAAAATACTTAAGATTAAAGTGGTCGGTTAGGATAATAAACTCCTTTACACTCCTTAATTCGGAGTCCTAGTATTCTAAATAGTAGACTATAACTAATAGTTCCTTGTCGTATATTAGGTAGTTGTATTCTACTAGTAAGTTCTTCCGTGAAAAGAACGTAATAGGCCGTAAAATACCCTCATCGTCGTATTATAATAAAGCACTACCCACCACATAACCTAATAAGTCTATTTCTAATATAATGGCTTAATTAGGATCCCAATATACTAGTACAGGGGTACTAATTAGGAGGACCTTCAACTTATTAAACACTTTTACACACTCATTACTCCATACGAATAGGACATCCCTCTTCGTTAAAGTTATAAGGGGGTGTACTAACCCTGAGAAGTCTAGTATAAATTAACAGTAGTAATTTGTAAAACCAACAAAGGTATGGACTCCTCATATTAATCGGGGGACCTCCTATATCTGGATGGCCTTAATTTTCTCTGGGTTAACGTGGATACCCTTCCCTGTATCGATAATGAACCCTAAGTATTTAACCCTCTTCATCTTAAAATCGTATTTATCGATATCGATTTGTAGGCCGGCAACACCTAAACGACTTAAGACCTTCTTAACTTTCTCCTTATGATCAGTGAGTGAGCTATCTAAATAGATCAGAACGTTATCGATATAAGTGGTACAGAATTCGTTTAGGAAATCCCATAAAGTATAGTTAATGTACCTTTAGAACGTAGTGGGGGCCCCTATTAGGCCAAAAGGAGTCACCATCCATTCGTATAAGCCGTATCTTATTTTAAAAACCATCTTCTATTCATCACCTTCTTTAACCCTAATTTTGTGGAATACAACAATAACGTCTAATTTCGTCAACCACTTAGCCTTAACTAGGGCTCTTAGGGTTTTACTAATTAGGGGTAAAGGATATCTGTTTTTCTTGGTGATAGTGTTCAGAGCCCGGTAATTGATATAAAACCTTAATCCTCCCCTGGGTTTTCGAATAAATAGAACGGGTAATGAAGTAGGAGAGCTACTAGCACGAATAAAGCCTTTATTTAATAGTTCTGTGAGGGTCCGTCGAAGTACGATTAGCTCCTCCCTAGATATCCTATATAGGGGTCCCTATGTAACTGGCTTGTTTTGCCCTGTTAAGTCTTTCTCGATGGGAATTGCATGGTCGATGTTATTTCGATGTAGTGGTAACTAATCAGCCTTATTGTGGTTGAATACGTATAAGAACTTATGGTAATGTATGGGTAGTTTGGTCTTCGGGTTGGTCTTTTTTTGAGGTGTAAGTGCCTTCTCGATATCGGTGAGGCTCGCTGTAAAGACGTTCAGAGGTCTTGCTTCGTTAGGTGTCGAGTTTTTGCGTTTAGTTCGCCTAATTAGGGTAGCAAATATAACTCTGGTTTGTTATTAGATCGGGAAGCCGGGGTTTTGTGATGTTTAATTTGGTTTCCTCTCTTGAACCCAGTGGTCTATAATACCTATGTGGAGGGTGCCCTTAGCTGGGTATACCGTGACATCGTTATTTATTATCCATAATCTACCTAGAATAACGTCGTCTTCTTAATCAGGGATAATATAAAAGAATAGCCGTCGTCGTTTATAATTATTAATATCGATATTAGTATAGGTAATATAACGAATTGCACTAGGGATTATAGTGGTGACTTACATCAAATTCCGAGGGGTGATACTAATACGTGGTAAGCGGAATTTCTTAGTGAAGGTGTCACTAATCAGGGCGTATATTAGACACCCTATATCAACAAAAGTAGTAGTATACTATATCCCATTGATTCCAATGTTAACATAGAATAGGTCACAGTCCATGTTCTTCTTAATAACCTTCTATTCCTTTGTAGCCTGTTCCTCCTAATAACGACTTCCACTAGGAGCTACTCTTTTCTTAACTCTTCAGAGTCCTAATTAGAACTAATATCTATTTCGCTCTATTCTTTAGTCTTCCCTTTCGAGGTTTTGGTCTCCTTATCTTTCCGGTCTCTAGGGCATCTCCATTATATATGCCCCTTCTTACCACAATTATAGCATTTATGGGTTTCCTCTTAGCTTAACCTTCTTCGGACTAGTTTATCCTTAGCCATCCAGTTTACCTTAGTGGGTTCCCAATCCATCTAATCAAATTAAGGTGACCCTATCCAACTATTCTATTTAATTAGTAATTTAACTTTGTTTTAGTTGGGTATTAGCGATCTCTTATATTAACACTCACGGCGAGCTTAATACAATTCACTATTTAACTCTAATCCTATCATCAAAAGCATCTAAGTGTATACAATATAGGCCGTTAGTTTATTAATTACACTAATTAAAGGGGTTCTTATTATAATATTTAAAACTCTTTTTAGGTAATTAATCCTAACATTATCCAGCTAGTGTCCTCCTCCCACTTTTATAAACTCCTTTTCGAACTTAGGAAAAAAGTAGATAAAACTCTTATTCTCCTTTTAATATATTATTCTTAGTTAGTCAAGGGCTTATACTTCTATATTAGGGTTTATATAGCAACCCTTTAAGTATTCCATAAATTATTCAGGGTTCTTCGACCTATTAGCTCCTCCCTGTGAATAATAGGCGCTCATCATAGCTTATACAGTGTTTTCTAGTTTAGAGTAGATATAAGTGAACACTACTAATACTAAACTAAAGGCTTCCCTATCCACGCTTATCTTCCCTTTTATCTCAAAGTACTATTATTAAAATCTTTTATACGATCCGTTAAACTTTAGTGGATTAGGGATCTAATATCTTAGTTATCTAGGAGGTGGTGCATAGGCCTGATTAGGTGGGATCGGCGTTATAGAAGGTATAGGGGCTTCGTATAACGTTAAGGTTAGGTACCTGGGTTCTACTAGGGTCTATTACAGTATTCGAATCTGCTCTCGTTGGGCCTCTCGTTCAGCCGCTTAGGTGGTCCGCATCTCCTATAATTGGGTTAATAACTAACCGATTAACTATACCAACTATTATGGGTTTCCGAATAGGTCGATATTATCTTCCATTATAATACAATTATCGTTCCTTCTACACATCTTTATTCAACAATGACCATAGTATACTAATCGATATTATTAAAGTACTCTATTACATAGAATACATTCTTTCGAATTTATTAAAACCTCCTAGCCCTAATTAGACCTCGCTAATCAACTTTAAACATTCAGGAACTTTTAGGTTAACCCACTTAGAACTCTTTACTACTCCTACCAAGGTCATAGACTTACTTTTCGTCGATAATTATTTCCGTACCCAGTGTACTCTCGTTATCTCCGATAATACTAAAATCTTAAAGATAATATAACGGTCTAAACACGTATATTATAACTAACTATAGTAACTACTACGAGTATCTTTAAAATAAGAGAGAAAAGGAGAAAATGTCTTCCGCCCCACAGGACCCGTTTACTCTGATCAGGCCTAAGGTTAATCCGTCTTAGGTAAGCCGGGCTTAGGTAAGCGGAGTCCATGGCTGAGAGGCTGCGAAGCCTCCAAGAGGGCCCAGCCCATCACATTATTAATGGATTACTTACTAAAAATAGTGATTTGATGTCTTAACTCGGATTTACTATTTCTTTTTGTGAATGAGATTTGGGGAGAAGAAGATTTTATGGTGGAAAGTAATATATTCTATTATTGTTTAATAAGATTTAAGAGAATTACGAAAAGTATATTTGTATTCGAGATTTATGGTATGGTCACTAGAGTTAATATAGTCTATGCTTTCTTTATTACCCTAAAGATTATTACTAATAGGCTTTGGATACTTATAATCCTAATAGTTATTTATATTAACTCTTATTTATTTTATAAGTATTTCGTAAAATTTAGTATTATAAAAGAAAAGTGTCTAATAATTAATATTATGTTGTTAAAGTAGTTATATAAGTGGTGAGAGTTTTATAAGATCCGATAAATCCACGGCGATGATAACCTTACCGACGGGTTCACAAAGGTAGCGCTGAATTAAGCTTTTGCGAGGCTCGTTAAAGATATAAGGGTGATGATACGGATAGAGGGATGAGTAACGAGGCCCTAGGAGATGTCTACGATGTTAGTAAGAGGAGGAATATAAGGGGAAAAGGGGGAATTATTGTCAACGTTATTAAGAACGTTAAGATAACTATAAACCCGTGGCTGAGCCTGGGAAATGGTTGTTTCTATTAGGACGTGGTATGGCTAAAGGGGGTAATTCTATTGCTTTTGACCTTTTTATACATTTGTTTTATTTATTGATTTAATTGCGTTTTTGAGTAATTCGACGCCTGCGTCGAATAACGCTTAAAATTGCTTATTTAGTGTTAGATGGTGATTTTGTAGTAAAAGAGAGAGTTGCTAGTGTTGGAACACCACTGTCCAGTTGGTGACACCTGTTGCCGTATATCGCTGATTGGCCCGATTAGTGAGCTAATTAGAGGTTAGGGATTGGATTTAGAATCGCGGCCACTAGTGCCGCCTTCGGCTTCCGATTCCTAATAAGAATAACAGTAGATACGACGAATATATCGTTATTTGCTAACCTCCAATAACCAGGCCTGGTGAGGTGAATCCAACAGATTGGGACTGCCTTTTTGCCTCGTAGTACGACGCAAACCTCACCTTCTGCTTTAACTATAAACTGACATTCATTCATCCATACCTGAAGCCTTGTTGAGGCCGTCGTGGCCCGATTCAAGATTGATTTTCGGTCAGTTTATCCCGTTAAATACGGCATCCAAAGCATTCTTTGGTCTTCATATCGTTGTAGTGCACTACAACATCGGTGGGTGTACTTCTTTAACTTGCCCTGTGAGCGTAATGCATTTATTGGATTGCTAAGACGAACAATTCTAGGGTCAGCGAGACGATTGTCAGGGTCCGAAAATAGAGTTTAGGGGCTAATATAAAAGGGTTGGAGAAGGAGATGGTACAGGCATGGGTTTCCTGGCATCCAGATTGGACAGCAGACAACCAGGGATGACAATCGGTTGTCGACGACGGGAATGAATCTTCTAGCCGGCTCGTTGCTTAATAGGGGCTCTATCGGGAGTAATTAATGGGCAATGTGCTAAATGGTAGACATTGACGGGCCACGAAAGAAGCCCGCCATGGCTGAGTGCAAAGTTTAAACATCTCATCTCTGCAAGCAACGTTACCAATGGGGCGGGAGAACCAAACGCAACAATCTGGGAGACCCGATCATACCGACAACTGGGTTATGCTACTACGTTCCAGGGACGAACCAGGCGGTCTGACTCGTGTCTCTGACACTTGCGTGTTTAGGACATCCCAGGTCAGAAAGCTTAGGAAGGTTTCGGCAACGGGCAAAGTCTCCCTCTTAGTAAGATGCCCCTTCCCATTAGGGGTTCAGCGAAGCACGCAACTCAATTAAAGTTTGGGAGCGCAAGTCATGCAACAGGGCTAGGCAGATCGGCCAGGAAACCCACGTTGAGATTCTAGCTCAAGGGTTTCATCTAGGCTAGGGTTTGTTCTGGGACTCAGGGACCATTGCGTGCCGAGGAGCTGGATCATCGAGACGGTTTAACGACAACCTATGGAAGGCAATTATAAACTCCGCAATAAGGGAGGGATCATCTCGTATTGGAATCCCGCCGGTTACGCCAGCTGGCCGCCCACAACAAGCTGCACGGTTAAAACCTTCCTGGCGTGGAAATCGAGGAAATGCAACAGAGACTGAATCAGCTCCGAATCAAAGAAGGTTTACGGCCCATGCGAGAATTTTGGAGACATATAACCGCGGGACCAGCAACAAGAGGTTGTCAATCTGTTGCCAAATATCTACCAATACTCCACTGGCAATCTGTGTGGTGTCGTTTGCCGAAGAAATCATTGGCAACAAGGCTGGCAAGATGTAAGCGTCCATCATATGTTCTCTACATACATTAACCTGCAGAAGGATATGGTGGCACTAGTCAAAATTAATTATTGCATATGCAACTGCCCGATGAGAGAGACGCTCACCACCGTTGTTTCGTAGGCTTTTTAACCCTCAGAGCAAGTACTCCGGCTTCCAACACTTCCACAATCCAAACCGAAAATGGCCCAACAAGGTTTTAAGCAAGCCTCCAATATGGTTGTCTACGGATCTTCGAGACGGTAACCAATCTCTCATTAATCCTCTGGTAAGACATTTCGGCACTATCTTACTCTCCCAGTCAAGCAATGTCACCGGAAGTACTTACTCCGCCTCCTACTAGACCGTTGAGCAAAAATGGGAGTATTTTCAAATGCTTGTCTCGATCGGCTATACGGAAATTGAAGTGAGCTTTCCAGCTGCCTCGCAAGTCGAATTTGACTTCACCCGCCGCCTCATCGAGACTCCAAACGCTGTACCAGACAGTGTTCGGATACGCGGCCTATCTCCAACTCGCGAGGACTTCCTAGCGCGCACCGTCGAGGCGCTGCGTGGAGCCAAACGGGCCTCTATCTGCACATACATATGCACAAGCGACAAACAATTGAAGTATCAAGGTTTCACTCGCGAACAGGCTGTCGAGCAGGCTGTGAGGTCGGTGCGCTTTTTAAGATCCATCACCAAGGACGACCCAGCATCTGCGGCAGTGACGGACTGGACCTTGGCCTTTGGCCTCGAGGCCTACAACGAAGCAGACCCTGAATTTTCTGTGCATATAACAGAAGCCGTTAAAGAAGCCTGGGGACCGACCGAGGAAGATCCTCTGGTAGTTGTGCTGGCTACCAGCACGGAAGTGGCCACACCCAACGTTTTCGCGGACCAAATCGAGCTTTACCACGCCTCCCTTTCCGAACCAGAGAAGATTAGACTCTCGCTTCATCCGCATAATGATCGTGGTTGTGGTATAGCGACAGCCGAGCTCGGTATGCTTGCAGGTGCGGGTATGGTCGAGGGTTGTCTCTTCGGCAATGGCGAACGCTGCGGCAATGTCGACCTGGTTACGTTGGCTCTGAATTTCTATTCAAGAGGCATCCATCCAAGGCTGGACTTTTCAAATATTTCGGAGATCAAGCGCAAGTTTGAAATGTTAACCGGCCTGTCTGTTTCCCAACGAGCACCATATGCCGGAGAGTTTGCTCTGCAAGCTTTCAGCGGGAGTCACCAGAACATCATTCGCAAAGGGATAACATGGCGAAAGGAGGCAACACAGAAAGGGGAGCGACCAATTTGGGACATCCCGTACCTTCCCCTCGACCCAGAAGACCTAGGAATACCTCTCGACCAGATCATCCGCGTCAATTCTCAGAGTGGGAAGGCGGCTGCAACCTGGATTCTCAACCGACAATGGGGTCTCGACATCCCTGCCGATTTGCAAGTCGATTTTGGTCGTCGAGTGCAGCTGATGTGCGAGGCCCTCGCCCGGGAGATCACCCACAATGAAGTGGTGAATTTGTTTATTGCTAGTTACGCCTTGTCGCCTACCGAAACGCAGAGTAAGGCAACCCATCTTGGCAACGTCAGTATCACCAGCGACGGAACTCTGCAGATTGTGAGGGGGGTGATCAACCCTGCTGATTGCTTCATCATCCGCATCGATGGATCTGGAAGCGACATTGTGTCCGCAGTTATCAGGGGCCTTCACTTTATGAAAAAGACGAATGCCACGGCTCAAATTTGTCACGTGCAGCGGCTCAATTCCGAGTTCGGACAAGGCAGACTTTGTGTGCTCGCTTCATGTGCGGAGGGAGACCAAGTCACCTGGGGATATTTCGTCGATGACGACGAGAAAACTGCCATGGTCATGGCTATTATCTCGGCAGCATTAGTGAGAATCCCTCTCCAACTACCAAAAAGGTTGTTTTTGAGAAACTAATTCCTCGCAGCATATGTACCGCCGCAAATTATCGGCGCTACCAATGAAGAAACACAACACGGTCATCAGAATCGATCCCAAGGCCGCACCCACTCAGCGCACTTAACCGATCAATTAATTCAGATATGGGGGTTGTTATTGACTGATTGACTGAATATACGGTCTCTGATTGACTGATTGGTCAGATATCTGATTGATTTGATATATATTGCCTATTCGGGAAGTCAGTGAAGCTATTGTGAAGTGCCCATGGGATCATACTCAACTTCCCTCTCGCCTAATTTTTCTTAGCATCCACTATTAATGAAATAGGTGATATACTACTAAGATCCTTAATAACTAAAAAGTCTTCACCTCTCCCTCCTAGAGCCCTCCCACGATGACCTCATAGTGTCCAGTGGGCACCGGACTATAGTAGGCCCCTCCGGCCGGCCCTGATCGGGGCTCTGGGTCACCTCCAGAGTTAACCCTTACCTTAAGGGCTAAGCACTACCGTAACACTGAGGCCCAGCTATTCCAGCCTAGCTTTGGGGGAAACTAGCTAATACTCCTGATGTAACCCCCTCTATGGCAAAGGGGCCCTTAAACGCAAGTGGGGTAGCCACTAGATCTATCCTAGCCGCCTTCGATGAACAAGCCAGACGCTATAAGGACCGAAAGGATGTCTTTTTGACTATCACCCAGTTTATTAATAATGTGGTCTCTAGTTTTAAGGGGCTAAAAAAGTAGATCACAAAAAAGGCGACAACTTATGTAATCTAAGCCTTAAAGAAATTAATAAATAACAAAGTTACTTTAACTTTAATTTAGAATTAGGTTATTATTATAGTATTAGCCCTAACCCTAGCCCTAGTCTTAGCCCCGGCCTTTACCCTAGCCCAAAACTAAGCCCCTACCTGTCACGGGCCAAGGCCCGATCAGAGGCCTCGGAACCACTCGGCCATGTTTAACGCTAACCACTGCTTACTAAGCCTGATCAGGCCTAGGTAGACCTGATTAGGATCCAACGGATTTGTGGGGCAGCAGACTTTTCCTTCCTTTCTCCTTATCTTAAAGATACTTATAGTAATCGCTATAGCTAATTATAATATACGTACTTGGACTATTACATTATCTTTAAGATTATTAAAAGTAATTAATTGAACACCTAATATAGAAGCCTACGATTTGTGTGAGAGTGGTAAGAAGTTCTAGATGAGTTGACCTAAGGAGTTCCTGAATATCTAAAGTTGATTAGTACGGCCTAATCAGACTTAGAAGTTATTATAAACTCAAAAAGATGTATACGTATATTCGTAGTAGAGTACCTCGACTATATTATTAAGTATATTATAGTTACTATTAAATATAAAACACTAGGATAAGTGATAATTATACGACGATGGAAAGTAACACTGAACTATTTAGAAACCCATAGTAGTTGGTGTAGCTAATTGGATAGTTTATAACCTAATTATAGGAGATGCGGACCACCTAAGTAACTAAGTAAGAGACCTAATAAGAGCAGATTCGATTGTTGTAGGAAGCCTTAGTAGAACCCAGGTACCCGACCTTGATAATAAACTAGTCCCTGACACCTTTTATAATACCAATTCCCCCTAATTAGGCCTACGTACTATCTCCGAAATAAATTAAATCTAATCCACTAAAGTTTAATGGATTATGTAAAAATTTTTAATAATAGTACCTCGAAATAGGAGGGAAAATAAGTGTAGATAGAAAAACCTTTAGTTTAGAGTTAACCGTATTCACTTATATCTATTTTAGGTTAAAAAACACTATATAAATTATGGTAAGTACTTATTATGTATAAAGAGGGGCCAATGGGTTAAAGAACCCGGATAGATTTATGGAATATTTAAAGGGTTATTATGTGGACCCTAACATAGAAGTATAAGCCCTTAATTAACTAAGGATTATATAATAAAAGGAGAATAAGAGTTTTATTTATTTCCTCCCTAAGTTTGAAAAGGAGTTTATAGAAGTAGGAGGAGGATACTAGTGAAACCGTGCAGGGGGAAATGCTTACGCTAAGCGGGTTTTTCCTTAGTCAGGCGACAGCGAGCTATTTGAGAGAGGGGAACTGGGGACGCATTTCTAGCGGAGGAAAAAACAACGGACCATCAAATAACACATTACGGAACGTCAGCAAGCATCGTTAGTTAGATAGACGTATTCAGAGCTCTTTTTACCCGTTCACTTGGATCATATACCGCGAACAGTACGGAGGTTGCTTTACCACCGAGCAAACAAGGCCCCAACACTCACCAGTGTCTACATCCAAGGCCGGAACCCCTCTTTGGCCCTGATCAGGTCTTGAGGTGTCTCCTTACCTAGATTGTAGCTTTAGTTGAGCGGTTTCGTACGAGTTAGTCACCTTCACGGACCCGGGACGGAGGGTGCACAACCTGTGGTCAGTAGAGTGTGTGTGTTGTACGATACAGCACATACTGTTCACTGCATCCCCCGCTCCGTTGCAACACCCAGATGCTCCTAAATATAAGCTTAGAATTAGACAGCGAATCCTACTAAGCTCGCCGTGAGCGTCGGTGTAGGAGATTGTTGACCCCTAACCGAATAAGAACTAAGTCCCCTCGGAAGTAGAACGGTCGATTACAGTCCCCTTAACCTAATTAGATGGAGTGGGAACCTACGAAGGCAAATAAGTTAGCTAAGGACGAGAAAGTCCATAAACGGCCAAGCTAAGAGGAAGCTCGCAGATGTTATAACTATAACAAAAAAGGGCATATATAATGGTAATACCCTAAGGATCGAAAAGAGACAAGGAAAACTAAGACTTCTAAAGGAAAAACTAAGGAACAGAGTGAAACGGATAGTAGCTCTGATTAGGACTTTAAGGACTTAGGAAAAGAGTAACTCCTAGTGAAAGTTGTTATTAGGAGGAACAAGTTGTAGAGGAATGGAAGGTCGTTAAAAAGAGTATGGATTATAACCCATTTTACGTTAATATTGGGATTAATGGGATATACTATATAACTACCCTTATTAATATAGGGTGTTTAATATACGCCCTGATTAGCGACGCCTTCGCTAAGAAACTCCGCTTACTACGTATTAGTATTACACCTCGGAACTTAATATAAGTCACTATTATAGTTCCTAGTGTAATCCGCTACGTCATTTACGCTAATATTAATATTAATGGTTATAAACGACGCCGATTATTTTTTTATATTATTCTTAACTAAGAAGACGACGTTATCCTTGGAAGGTCCTGGATAATTGATGATAATGTTATGGTTTACCTAGTGCGAGGTACTCTGCATATAAGTATCGCGGACTACTAGGTAATAAAAAGGAAACCGGGTTAGGCCCGGTAAGATCTAAAGTTCCTAATTTAGTAGTAGATTGGATTAGTATTCTTAACTCTAATTAGGTGAGTATAAAAGAGAAAAGAGACCCCTCTTAGCATATTTACCCTAAACGCGTTCTCCGTAAGTTTAGCCGATATCGAAAAGGCCCTAATACTAAAAATAAAGATAAACCCGAGGACGAAACTCCCTACGTATTACCATAAGTTTTTATATGTCTTTAACCGAAATAAGGCTAATCAATTACTATTACACCAGAAGAACATCAATTATACTATCCTTATTAAGAAGGACTCCTATGGTCAAAATAAACCAGTAACCTGGGGACCTTTATATAATATATTAAGAGAAAAGTTAATTATATTACGCTGAACCCTTATAAAACTATTAGATAAAGGGTTTATTAGGGCTAATAACTCCCTTATATTATCGCCTATTTTATTTATTCAGAAACCTGGAGGAGGGTTATGGTTTTACGTTAATTACTATGCCCTTAATACTATTATAAAAAAGGACTGATACCCCTTACCCCTAATCAGCGAGACCCTAAGGGTATTAGTAAAAGTAAAGTGGTTAATAAAATTGGATATTATTGTTATATTTTATAAGATCCGGGTTAAAAAAGGAGATGAATAGAAGATGGTGTTTAGGACGAGGTATGGGTTATACGAATGGATAATTACCCCTTTTAGTTTAATTAGAGCCCCTATAACGTTCTAGTAATATATTAACCATACTCTACGAGACTTCTTAGATAAGTTCTACTCAGCTTATATCGACGATGTCCTAATTTATTCGGACAGCTCTTTCTCTGATCATAAAAAGAAAGTTAAGAAGGTCCTCGAACGCCTAAGCGCTATAAGCCTATATATGGATATCGATAAGTGCGAATTCGAGGTTAAAAGCATTAAGTATTTAGGGTTTATTATTAATATTAATAAGGGAATTTACGTAGACCCTAAAAAGATTAAGGTAATCCAGGGATAGGAAGTGCCCCGATTAATGCAAAAAGTCCATAGGTTCATTAGTTTTATTAACTACTACCAGTAATTTATACCCAACTTCTCGGGGATTATATAACCCCTAATAACCTTAACCAAAAGGGATATACTATTCATTTAGAGCAAGGAGTGCACTAGAGTGTTCAAGGAGCTAAAGACGCTCCTGATTAGCGCACCTATATTAGCTCACTGGGACCCTAATCGAGCTATAGTACTCGAGACCAATTCGTTTAGTTATATAGTAAAAGGTACCTTATCATAGTATAACAACGAAGGGATCTTAAAACCTATAATGTTCTTTTTATATAAGAACCTACCTACGGAGTATAATTACCTAATATACGACAAGGAACTATTAGCAATAATACGCTGCTTAGAGCACTGGGATTCAGAATTGCAGAGTATAAAAGAGTTCACTATCCTAACTAATCACCTAAATCTAAAGTACTTCATAATAAAGAAATAGTTAAGTGAATATTAGATTAGGTGATTAGAATTACTATCCTATTATAACTTCACTATTTAGTTTAGACCTAGTAAAAAAATAATAGTTCCTAATATACTATTAAAACGCGAATAGGATATCCCTAGTACCCTATAGGACGATAGGTTAGAGGGTTGGAAGATTAAACTCCTGAAGAATAGGATTAACGTATTATGAGTTAATAACGTAGTAGTGATTAGAGAAGTGCAGGCCCGATTAGGGTAAGTAGAGAGGGATAAGTCTAATATAAGAGACTCCCCCGGAGACATGGATTAAACCGACGACCCTAGCTTAGATAAGACGGAACCCCCCTTGAACCCTTTTAAAAAAGAGTTATTATACTCCTAATGGGATAAAGTTTTAGATTAGAATAACTAATACTAATTAATTAGGGGGGTAGTATAAAAAGGAGACCAATAACTTCCCTTATAGTAGAAGTTACCGATGATGTTATTAGAATATATAATCGATAATAATAAGAGATTATTATGGAGGGATAGAATCTGGATTCCATATTATGAGTTTTTGAGGACGGGTTTGATCTAGAAGTTCTATAACTCTATGTTAACGGAATATCTGGGGAGGGACGTTTTAAAGGCCCTAATTAGCCGCCAGTTCTACTGGCTAGGCCTATCCTAGGATGTCTGAAGATTTATGAGGAACTACGATGTTTATGGACGAGGAAATGTATAGTGCGATAAGAAGAGGGGCCTATTAAAGCCTTTACTTATCCCTGGACGGATCTGAGCAGAGGTTTTTATCGACTTTGTAATAGTATTACCCCCTTCTCGTTGCGATGGGGCTATGAATGTTATGGTGGTGACCGATTATTTATTAAAGAATATAATTTTTAAGTTATTAAAGGATATTATAATGGATATAGTAGTAGACTAATTAATCCGAGGTCTAATTAGGTACTATAGGATACCTTATGTAATTATATTAAATAGAGGACCGTAGTTTATGAGTTTTATGTGGAAATAACTCTACTAGTTATTATAGATTAAATAGAAATTCTTTATAGTGTTTTACTTAGAAATAGACGGAGCTACGGAGAGGGTAAACTAGGTGATGGAAACCTATTTTAGAGTGTATATAGTGTATACTTAGGATAATTAGGATGAACTATTCCCAGTAGTAATAATGGTTATTAATAACCGGGTTACTTCGTTGATAGGACTTAGTTTGTTTTTTATTACTTATGGGTATAACTTAGACCTAATTAGAGTAGAGGAACCCCTGCGGAATAGTAATAAGACCCTTATAGTAAGAGTAGAGGTTCTAATCTAGAAGCTGAAGGACGCCTCTAAGTAGGCTTAAGTAGTGATGGTGGTAGTATAAGAGAAATAAGAGATTACCGTAAACGTAAAGTGCTAATTATTTGATTAGTTTAAGTTTAGGGATAAGGTTTAACTAAGGTTATGGAATATTTAGTTTAATCGATTATTAAAGAAGTTCGATTAGGTTAATACGAAGTATACTATCCTTAAATTAATTAGATTTTATGTTTATTAGTTAAATACGCTACTAAGGATCTATAACGTTTTTCTATGTAAACCTAATTAGGTATACTAAAGTTGATCCGTTGTTATTATAAAGTTGTGATAATACCTAGTCACCTGTGATACTGGTGGTTAATGGGGAGGAGTTTGAAGTTAAGGAGATCTGTAATATGCGGAAAGTATGGGGTGGATGGAAGGTCTTAGTAAAGTGGAAGGATTATACTTAACTCATTTGGGAGTTAATGGATATGCTAGTGGATATAGTAGCCTTGGACTATTACGAGGCTGATTACGGGAATATCCCTTGGGAAGGGAGGGGAGGAAGGGGGTAATTATTACGGGCTAAGGCCCGATTAGAGGTCTCGGAACTATTTGGTTATGTTTAACGTTAACCGCTGCTTACTAAGCCTGACCAGGCCTAAGTAGACCTGATTAGGATTTAACGGATTTGTGGGGTAGTAGACTTTTCTTTCCTTTCTCCTTATCTTAAAGATACTCGTAGTAGTCGCCATAGCTAGTTGTAATATACGTGCTTGGACCGTTACAGGTTGAGACAAGGCCTAGGACCAGCCCTTCGCAGTCGCTACTTATCCGGAGGGGAACGGGTAAGGGCTTAAGTAACCCCTTCTTAATTTACCTTTAAATATAAATACCGTTATATATATAGTAGTTCTTCGTAAACCTTTTAACTATCTAGGAGTACCCCAACTAGTAAAAGTGTTAGTTTATAATCTCGAATATGCTATTACGCCCCGGGTGACTATTGTAACGGTCTAAGCACGTATATTACAACTAGTTATAGCGACTACTATGAGTATTTTTAAGATAAGGAGAAAGGAAGGAAAAGTTTGCTACCCCATAAATCCGTTGGGTTCTAATTAGTTCTACCTAGGCCTAATTAAGCTTAGTAAATAGTGGTTAGTGTTAAATATGGCCGAGTGGTTCTAAGGCCTCTAATTAGGCCTTAGCCCGTAATAATTACCCCCTTCCTCCCCTCTTTTCTTAAGGGATATTCCCGTAATTAACCTTATAATAATCTAAGATTATTATATCCACTAGTATATCCACTAACTCCTAAGTAAGTTAAGTATAATCCTTTTATTTTACTTAGACTTTTTATCCACTTTATACCTTTTATATATTATAAATTTCCTTAACTTTAAATTCTTTTCTATTAGCTATTAGTATTATAAGTGGCTGGGCGTCGTTATAACTTTGTGATAATAATGGATTAACTCTAGTATACTTAATTAGGTTTACGTGGAAAACGTTATAGATCCCTAGTAGCATATCTAGCCGGTAAGTATGGGATTTAACTAATTCGATAATAGTGTACTTTTTGTTAACCTAGTTAAGCTTTTTTAATAATTAATTAGATTAGATATTCCGTAACCTTAACTAAACCTTATCCCCAGGCTTAAACTAATTAAACGGCTAGTACTTTGCGTTTACAGTAATCTCTTATTTCTTTTGTGTTACCGTTATCACCACCTAAGCCCACTTAGAAGTATCCTTTAGCTTTTAAACTAAAGCCTCTACTCTTATTATAGGGGTCTTATTATTATTCCGTAGGGGTTCCTCTACTCTAATTAGGTCTAAGTTATACCCATAAGTAATAAAGAACGGGCTAAGTCCTATTAACGAGGTGACCTGGTTATTAATAACTATTATTATTATTAGGAGTAGTTCGTCCTAATTGTCCTAAGTATACACTATGTACACTTTAAAATCGGCTTTTATCACCTAGTTTACCCTCTTTATAACTCCGTTTATTTATAAGTAGAATACTATAAAAAGTCTCTATTTAATCCATAGTAATTAGTAGAGTTATTTCCATATAAGACTCGTAAACTGTGGTCCCTTATTTAATATAATTATATAAAGTATCCCATAGTACCTGATTAGACCTCGGATTAGTTGGTCTACTATTGTATCCGTTATAATGTTCTTTAATAACTTAAAGATCACGTTCTTTGATAAACGATCGGTTACTACTATAATATTTATAGCCCTATTATAGTGGGAAGGGGGTAATCTTATTATAAAGTTAATAGAAACCTTTACCCAGATCCGTTTAGGGATAAGTAGAGGTTTTAATAGGCCCCTCTTCTTATTACGCTATACGTTTCCTCGTCCATAAACATCGTAATTCCTTATAAATCTTTAAATATCCTAGGATAAGCTTGGTTAATTGAACTAGTAACTAATTAGGGTTTTTAAAGTATCCCTCCCTGGATATTCCACTAATATGGAGTCGTAGAACCTCTGGATTAAACCCGTCCTTAGGGGCTCGTAATGTGGAATCCAGATTCTGTTCCTCTACAATAATCTCTTATTATCGTCAATTATATATTCTAATAATATTATCGGTAACTTCTATTACGAGGAACGTTATTAGTCTCTTTTTTATACTACCCCCCTAATTAACTAGTATTGGTTATTCTGGTTTAAGGCTTTATCCCACTAAGAGTATAATAACTCTTTTTTAAAAGGGTTCAAAGGGGGTTCCGTCTTATTTGGGCTAGGGTGATCGGCCTGATTTATATTTCCAGGGGAGTCTCTTATACTAAACTTAACCCTTTTTACTTACCCTGATTAGGCCCGAACTTCTCTAATTACTACTACGTTATTAACTCGTAACACGTTAATCCTATTCTTTAAGAGTTTAATTTTCTAACTGTTGGATTCACCTCACCAGGCCTGGTTGTAGTGGGTGGGCAGATAACGATATATTCGTCCTATCTGCTGTTGTTATATGAGGTAGGAATTGGAAGCCGAAGGTGGCGTTAGTGGCCGCGATTCTGAATCCAATCCCTGACCTCTGATTGGCTCGCTAATCGAGCTAATCGGCGATATGCGGCAACAGGTGTCGCCAGCTGGACGGTGGTGTTCCGACACTAACCCTCTAATTTGTCGTCCTATAGGGTACTAGGGATATCCTACTTGTGTTTTAATAGTGTATTAGGAACTACTACTTTTTTACTAGGTTTAAATTGGATAATAAAATTATAACGGGATAGTAATTTTAATTACCTGATCTAATATTTATTTAATCATCTTTTTATTATAAAGTATTTTAAATTTAAGTGATTAGTTAAGATAGTAAACTCTTTTATACTCCGTAGTTCTAAATCCCAATACTCTAAGCAGCGTATTATTACTAATACTTTCTTATTGTATATTAGGTAATTACACTCCGTAGGTAAGTTCTTATATGAAAAGAACACTACAAGTTTTAGGATCCCTTCGTCGTCATACTACGATAAAACACCTCCTACTACATAACTAAACGAATCGGTCTCGAGTACTATAGTTCGATCAGGGTCCCAGTGAGCTAATACAAGTGCACTAATCAGGAGCGTCTTCAGCTCCTCGAACACTCTAGTATACTCCTTGCTCTAAATGAATGGTATATCCTTTTTAGTTAAGGTTATTAGGGGTTATGCGATCCCTAAGAAGTTGGGTATAAATTACTAGTAATAATTAATAAAACCGATGAACCCATGAACTCCTCACACTAATCGGGGCACTTCTTATCCCTGGATTACCTTAATTTTCTTAGGGTTTATACGAATTCCCTTACCAACATTAATAATAAACCCCAAACACTTAACACTCTTAGCCTCGAATTCACACTTATTAATATCCATATATAAGCCTATAACACCTAGGCGCTCGAGGACCTTTTTGACCTTCTCTCTATGATCAGAGAGGGAGCTATCTAAATAAATCAGGACATCGTCGATATAAGCTAAGTAGAACTTATCTAGGAAATCTCGTAGAGTATAGTTAATATATTACTAGAACATTGTAGGGGCTCTAGTTAAACTAAAGGGGGTAACCATTTATTCGTATAACCCATACCTTATCCTAAACACCGTCTTCTATTTATCTCCTTTCCTAACCCGGATCTTATAAAACATAATAATAATATCCAACTTTATTAGCTACTTCGCTTTTACTAATACCCTTAGAGTCTCACTAATTAGGGGTAAGTGGCATTAATCCTTTCTTATAATAGTATTAAGGGTATAATAATCGACGTAGAACCGTAACCCTCCTCCAGGCTTTTAGATAAACAGAACAGGTGATAATATAGGGGAGCTATTAACCCTAATAAACCCTTTATTTAATAGTTCCGTAAGGGTTTAGCATAATACAATTAACTCTTCTCTTAATATACCATATATGCCCGCATGGCGCAGTGGCGTGTGTCTGGCAACCCCTTGACCATTTCTATCACAGGGGGCTGGTTCGATTCCAGTTGCGGGCACAGGAGCGTTTGGGGTGCGCTTCGCCATAGGCAATAGTTAAGCCCGCTATATACGGGCCTTCAGGTCTCCCCTACCCAGAATAATGCGGGACCGGCGGCCGGTACGTCGTCAACGAGACTAATTAGACTAATCGGTGGCCCGGGGCCACTAATAAAATAGAATAAAAAATCGGTGCTTATTAAGGGCCTAATAGGATAGTAATATCCGCCTAATAAAGGGGAAAAAAGAGGTACTTATTAAGGGTCCTCTTAACCCTATAAACAATTAAGGGTTTTTAGCTTTATTCTTATATAACAGATCTATACTAAGTGTACTATAAGTGTATAAAATATAAGTCTAATTATTAGATTAATAAACTTTATTTATTACTAGTTTATATTTGAACTTAAGCCGGGTAATACAATAGGGCCTAGTAATATAGTATAATAGTTATATAGCTATTAAAGCATAATTTGGAGGACGCTAGTATGGGTTCATATACTGTATAGTACATAGCTTGAGCTACAGCTCTCCACACCATATACCCCTCGGGAGGTCTGCCGTAAGGGCCCACGGCCCTTACCGCCATGGCGTTAAGTACAACAACAACAACAACAACAACATAGCATTTGATTCATTTCAATTAGTCGCTGTCCTTAGTACAGGTTGTTGGTGGCCTCTTCATGCGCTATCACACATTGACATGGACGTTCTCCTGCACTGGCCTCCGGAGTGTTTCTGTCGGGTTATGCCTGCCGACTCAAACATGAAAATCCTGGCTGACAACGAATAAGGACTTGTTAGTGTATAGAAGTGCGTATGCATTCTCGATTTGGGGCACACTTTCGCTATTACAACATGTTGAATGGTGCGGCAGTCATCGAGGGAGCGAGGCTCGGGGAAGAGGGTTTACTTGGGCTGGCTGCAGTTGCACCACACTCCGATTGGAATGGACCCCGCACGTTCCGTGGCCAGGTAGCGGCTCTTGAAGGTCGAGTCGTGGATCCCGTGAACGCGGTCGAGATGTCAGGTGGTCTAGCAATATATGCACTTGGCGCTTACGAAGTTCGCCAATATCGGAGAGAGGATAGCTGGAGCCGCTCGACTATGCTGCAAGATATCGAACATCTTGACCGGTCAGTACGTGGCCCTGGCACTGGGTAGGTGGCTTCATATCTACAGAGACGCAGGTTCAGCTGTCAGAAATATGCCAAGCCTGTGTGGATGGCTTGGCAGTGGCATTTCAGGAACATGGGCCCCGTGGGTGGTTTGGGCAAGGAATCACATAATGACGCCAGGGTATGGCAGAAAAAGCAGAGCCTAGAGCATGCCCGGTTCCTGCAGTAATCAAATGGTGCCTGTTGGCTGGGCTGGTCGCGAAGTTTCGGCATGGGTTTGTCCCTGGTATTTCGTGACTTTGTGTCACGGGTGCTTACAGAAAGGCCAAGTCGTTCGCGGCCGCCGAGAATTTCTCCCCAGAGATTAGACTTCGTTAGGACAATTAGTCCATGTGGTCAGTTGCGAATGTGTGTGTTCATGTTGTCTTATTTCCTGCTAAACCCAGACGGCACATCTCCCTGGTCGATCCGAGACTCCCCATGCTAAGGCTCGGACCATTGTTACCGGCGTTCAGAGGAAGCATTTGGCATCTTTCAAGGTATATCTATCTAGGTAGTGTTGCCGCCTTTTGCATCCGATCGAATCGGCTGAGAGAACCCGTCAATTGTGGCCATTTCAGGGTCTGCGGGAAAAGTTCATGGCGAGCTGCATGCTCAACTTGGGGCGGATCATTGTTCAAAAAGAAGAAGCAATTCTTCCAGCTGCGTCAACAGTCCCGTGCTCCTGTCATTTACCCGCATCCCTGTCGGTGATCTGTATTTGGACGAAGCGGAGTAAACAACCCCTCCGTCACTGTTGCATTTAGAACAGCTTGGACTGAAGGTCTCCGCTGGACAAGCCCATGTCCGGGAAATTCCCCCGGCTTTCAACTCCCATAGCAGGGAGCACTGGCCCGGTCCAACGTCCATATGCCGCCAATGGCGTTGTCGCCTACGGTGAGGAGAAGAGCCGGCGCGGCGGAGCCAATAATTCCCATCACACGGATGAACCCAAGATCCAGGGACCGCTGCATCGGTGAAATTTGTGGTGGTGCCAGCGATCCTCCCCCCGCGCATGGGAACCCCTTGTTTGGTGGGAATAGGCTCAGACGAAGCCGCTTGAGAGTTGCCGGCCCAGCCCTATAGCGCCGCTTGGCACAAACCGTTGCGTCCTGGCGGGAAGCTCGGGATATGAGATGAGGACTTTGCCAATAGATGAGCCGGCCAGGACGGGACGAGGCTTCCTCATGCTCGGGCTCGCCCCACCATCATGGCATCGTCGGGAGGGATGCCATGACATCCCATGGCATCCAGGAGATTTAGACTAGTTTTTAAGATTGTTCTTCCCCCCTGGGGACGCTCCAAAATATTCTGATGATCTTTACTGATCTTCCATGTCACCTTCGGTCGCCTCATAGTTCTTCTTTGCCAAACCCCCCAGTCGTTCTTTTCCAGGCCTGGCATCATGAAGGCCGCTCTTTTCTCCATCGTCGCCGCTCTCGCGAGCGCGGCGAGCGCCCAAGTCCAAGGCAAGCCGTTTGGTTTCGCCGCCGGCACCACTGGCGGTGGCTCTGCCACGCCCCAGACCCCTTCCAGTCTTGCCCAGTAAGCAGTGAGGATCTCTGAGGAGGTCCCTCCTGATGACGATACAGAACTGACAGACGTCCAGGCTCAAGGAGTGGCTCACGGACAGCACGCCGCGTGTCATCATGATCGATCGCACTTGGGACTTCCGCAACTCCGAGGGCACGACCACGGGCCAGTGCTGCAGCGATAACCGCACGACCAAGTGCCCCGGAGGCACGTCCAAGGGACAGGCCTGGATCCAGGACACATGCGACGCCGCCAGCGGCACCTGGGTGTCCTGCACATACGACAACGCAGCCAGGACCCCCATCGACGTTAACAGCAACAAGAGTCTCGTCGGTGTCGGCACCAAGGGCATCATCATCGGAAAGGGCTTCCGCATCCGCGGCGGTAAGAGCAACGTGATTATCCAGAACATATGGATTCAGGTACGTTGAATCACATGCAACAACTCTGTCACGGCGCGGAAGACTGACCATCCACAGAACCTGAACCCCCAATACGTCTGGGGCGGCGACGCCATCACGCTTGACGGCGCCGACAACGTATGGATCGACCACTGCAAGATCTCTCTGATCGGGCGCCAGTTCATCGTCTCGGGCTGGGGCGCGGCCGGCCGGGTCACCATCTCCAACACCGAGTTCGACGGCACGACGGAGTGGTCGGCCGGCTGCAACAGCAAACACTACTGGACGCTGCTCCTCATCGGCTCCAAGGACTTCTACACCTTCTCGGGCAACTGGCTTCACGACGTCTCGGGCCGGGCGCCGCACATGGGCACCACCTACACGCAGAGCGAGAACTTGTTCCACGGCGTCAACAACTACTTCCAGAACGTGGGCGGCCACGCCTTCGACATCGACGCCAACACCTGGGTCCTCCTCGAGGGCAACTACTTCGACACCGTCACCACCCCCGTCACGCCCGCCACCCTGACGCTCGGCGGCAACGTCTACATCGTCAACACCGTCGACGAGGCCTCGCGCTGCACCTCCTACGTCGGCTACATTTGCGAGTGGAACCGCGCGAGCAACTCGGGCACTGTCAGCTCCCTCACCAGCACCGCCGCCCTGACCAAGCTGGGTGGCTACAAGTCGTCCCTGATCGGCCACATTGGCGTCGCCGACGTCCCCGCCAAGGTCAAGGCCAACGCTGGTATTGGAAAGACCACGAGCACCAACTCTTAGGGGGCCGCGGTTGCCTTGCAAGTAGCATCCCAGAGACAGGCCGTGTGCCTGTTCTGTCGGATTGTTGGGACACCAGTGCCTTGTTTGACCTCCCTCCTGGCCTCTTGACACTGGTGGATGAGCAGATCCTCTTTGGAGGGCTCTCGACAATTTTGCCTTTCGTCTGTATTTATTCTTTAACTCATATATATGCTTCAGCGACCGCAGTAAATAAGAGCTCCTTCCCCATCGACGGGAAGTTGTCTACATGAACATTGAACGCTACTCGAGTGTCGACATGCGTATCCGCTGCCAACTGTCGCTGCTAACTGTACAAGCTTCACCTGTGGCGAGTCCCCTCTAGAGAACTACGGGTATCCTTGATATCACACGTACGCTCAACTCTCAGCCAGCCCCGTCCCTAACCAATCCGTCGCAAATGTCTGTTAAGAAAACGCCGCACGCCCTGCGCCGTCGCATGAAGCCAGCATCAGAACCAGAAGAACCGAACTACCAAACAGAAACTTTTATGTATCCCGGACGAAACCAATCCAACCCCGCTTCTCCTCTCACGACTCACTGTAGGCCCATTCCTGATGTATTGTCGGGTTCTGCACCGCTTTGCCTTGGCCCGAGAGCCAAGCATGACAGGCCTCGTAACGGGGGTGATCGATCCCCTGCCTGCCAAACACCACCATGCGGTCAGCGACGTCAAGTACGCTGCGGCCTTCGACGTCGCGGGCTTGGACGTTGGCGCCGTGTTGCGTCAGCGTGCGCATCGCGAGCTTCTTCCCCCTGCGCACGGCGATGTGCAGGGCCGTCTCGCCAGACCGGTTGCGTGCGTTGACGTTGGCACCGGCTTCGATGAGGAACTCGAGGATGGCGACGGGCTTCTTGTAGTCGTCGTCCTCGGGCAGCTGGGCGACGAAGGCCATGAGCACCGTGTTGCCGTACTTGTCGTAGTGGTTGGGGTCTACGCCGGCTTCAATGAGATTTCTTACGGCACTTTCCCGCGCTGTGAGGCGCTCCTTGGAGGAGTCGGATAGAGTCTTCTTGAGGAAAGGCTTGTTGTGCTTGCGCTTGCGGCTGACCGGAGACTGCTGTTGGTCTTGTTGCTCTGCGGGACGGGCATTGGGGAACTTGGCGAGGAGAGACTCCTGGCTGAGGATGGCATCGGCGAGGCAGTGAAGGCCGTTGCGACCTTGCGAGTCCTGCAATCGGGGGTTCACGTGGGCATCGTTGACGGTCTTGAGGAGAGCGGCCTGTTGTTCGATGGGCGAGGAAAGCTGGCGTTGAGTGTGTGCGTTCCAGGTCGGGGACATTTCCTCGCCCATGGCGCTGGTGTGGGCTCGGCGGACAGACAGGCAGGCGGGTGCGGACTCGGGAATATTTCCAAAGGCGTCACGGCGGCAATATAACATGGCGTCGAAATACTTTAGCAGAGCGTTCTTTGTCTCCTGGTTTATCAAGTTTTGATCCTTGGCGTGCAGAATGTGACAGAAATTGCGACCGTAGACGTCGCAGGCGTAGAGATCGAAGTCTGTTCGGCGCAGATACTGCAAGAGTTGGAAGAGGGGCCCAGCCTGGCCTGAAAACCAAGAGTCGTTGAGGACGTGCATGAAAGTCTGTCCAGCGCTGTTCGTTGCCGAGGGGTTACGGTGAGACGCGATGGCCTTGGAGAGGTGAGCATGAGGGACGTCGCTGGCTGCGAGGAAATGCAGGACGGTGTTGCCGAAGGCGTCGCGCTGCGCATAGTTGCCGTCCCGAGGAGGCTCGCCGTACTGGAGAAGGTGATGGGCGAACGGGGAAAGCCCTCTAGCCGACACCCAGCACTCATCCGTGAGCTCGTCCCTGACGTGGCAGTAGCAGGATCGCGTATCATGCTCCGGCAGTCCCGGGAAGCATGCGTTGCCCTGTCTCTGCAGATGACGGTGCAGGGTCAGAAAATCGCCGGGAAGTGGTCTGACTTCGGTCTCGGAGCTTCTCTGCGGCGCATCGTACTCGAAGATCCACGAAGCGGGGTTCGAATCGGCGGTGCCGGGGCGGTCCTCGTCGACAGGCGAATGGTTGAACATGGTGTTTCTGGGCATGGTGTTGCTGGGCATGGTGTACCGCTTCAGCAACTTGTTGACTTGGCGTATGAAACCGGTCGAGTACTCGGACAGCACATCCTGCAGGGTGTGCGTCGTGGTCGAACGGTGGATTCCGGCTTCGGGTGGTGGAACAGATGCGGATGCGGATGCGGATGCGGACGCGGATTCGGGGGTCACCAATGTCGGTAGCGGCCCCGCGGCCCCAGGGTTCCACCCGGCGGACGAGGCGCGAGAGTGATCGTAGGGTTGGAAGTCGTGGACGGTAGGACTGTTTCCGGCTTCATCCTTGAACTCGCGGTTCACGCTGAGCAGCGACCTCGATCTGGAAGAAATGGAGCGAGTGCAGCTCGGAGAGAAGGCGGTCTCGGGCGGGGCTTGGCGGGTCGGGGAGCTGTCCAGGGCCTGTATGCGACGATCCATGTCGGTTCGGGTTCGGGGGTGAAGCCATCGCGGTTCCTTGTCCAGGATGGCGTTGAGCTTCTTGTTGGCAGAGTCCTTTCTGTGGTTTCAAAGTCAGCATTTGCGCCGGCGCAAAGCGAAACCAGCATATGGCAACGCCAGTAACAATGGCATACCCTGGACAGTCGCGGTTCCCCGGGGTGGCTTTGTGGACGACCTCGACGATCTTAACCAGAGGCAAAGTTGTATAGACGTAGAGTCGGGCCAACTTGCGCTCGGCGGATTCAGTCCATAGCGACGGGCGGCCAGTCTGGGTGGCGTGGGAGCTGGAGGGCGATTCCGACATTGCGCTTATCGTGGAGGCTAGCGGCCACAGCCTTGTCACGTTGGGTGGTGTAGAGCGTGTAAGTGAAGGTCGCGAAGGGTATTGACTGGATGGGAGGAAACAAGCGCTTTTGACCAAGAGCCAGGCAGAAAATTGAAGCAAACGGCTCGGGGAGTGAGGAGAGGCCGGGGGCGCGCAATGAAGAGTGTCGAAGGGGGCCCTTTTGGCGATGGGAAGTGAGGGGGGCACAACCAGGCTATCAATGAGCTGAAAGATGGCGCGCACCGCCGTGGCGCCCCCCGGTGCGAGCCTGGAGGGAGGATGAGCAGAAGCGGGATCCGGCACAGAGCAGCTTGAGAACGTTGGCTGGCCCCCAAGACGGGCCGGGGGGACGGGGGTCGGTTGCACAGCACCTGGAGCCTAGAGAAGGAGGTCTCGAAGGTGGTCTGGCGGAACCCGACTCGCCCAATGAATCGAGAGGGATGCGGGAATGGTGGTGGTGCCGGCGGTAGGTTGGGTGCAGGGGAGGGGGGCTCAGCTGTGTGCCTTGGGGAACAGCCAGACTTGACTCTTCTGGGTCGAGTGAGATGATGGATGATGGATAATTGACAATCGACTGCAAGACCCAGGACGGATGGCCTTCCCGCGGCGGCCACGGCACACATGGAACCAGGAGGCGTTTCGCGCCGGGCCTAGCCGCGGGCAAACGAGAGTCGAGTCGGTCAGGAAACAGCGCCAGGTGAAGGCATTCGCGGCTCTAGCAGCCTGTATGTGTGTGGTGCTCTGTGCTCTGTAAGGCTCTGTAAGGTGTTGTGCTGTGCTGACGAATTTTTTCGGCCGGGACGGGATGGGGCAGGTAGAAGGAAGCGCCAATAAATGTGCGCTGGGAGGCACTTTGGCAGCGAGCGAACCCTTGCTGGCGTCCACAATTCAAGGCATCAGCAATCCAATACCAATACCAATACCAATACGTACCTTACCAATACCGGCAATGCGACCCCGTCGTCGCTGGATTGCGACAGTCTCTCTCGTCTCTGTCGCTCAATGGCAGCCGGGTCGTCTCCTCCGCTGGGCAGACTCGATTGATGGCCATGACTTCATTTCGAGCGGTCGGATTGCACAATGACGAACGATATACGAGGAAGCGGTCGCTTGTTGGGCCGCCAGCAGCTCAAGCAACAGGCGCAGGCACAGTCGCAGTCCTGTCTCATTGTCACTCGAGGAAGAGAACGCGCAGATGAGTGGAAGAGAGCAAAAAACAGCCCTGTCAGGCATATCGGGAATGCTGTGGCAGTGTTCCAGGCCTCCATGCGCTCCGTGCAAACAGCAAACAGTACTACGTACCTACCTATCCGCAGGTACGTATAGGTGGGCCGAGGGAGGAGTGACGTGCTGTGCTGGACCGCTGGAGGAAGGATACGTACCGCCCTTCCCTTTCCACCAGCCCCAGCCTGGTCTGTCTCCTAAAGGTGAGCTGAGCTCAGTCGACCGAGGTGAACAGGTTGACGGTGGAGGCAATGCCATTGTTAATTGGCACCCGGCCATGCAAAGACTTGCAAAACCAGAGAGCCAAAGACTACCGGACCGTTGAGTCATCTCATTGGGATTGGCATCTGATGTGTCGTTGCTACGTCAGTCGAGTTGACCTCAACCAGGGGAATTTTCCATTTCATCTCCAGTGCTGGGTAATGGGCCCAGCCCTGGGGCACTGAATGAATCTCAACAACTAGGTAGGTACCCAAGGTACCTTAACCACTCCTGGGTGCTACAGAAAGCCACGGCTGAGGAGAGGAGCCAGAGGCAAACGGACAACGTTCCTGCCAATGCCTTCTAGGTTGTCCCAGCATTCAGGGTCGGAACGCTCCCGAGTCAACTGGACCGCGCTGTGCCTCCAGTCATGCAGCCATCTTACTGCATAGCATGCCCGTACTACATAGTAGATACCTTGATACACCAGAGGTAATGCTACCCAGAATCCTTCCGCAGCCACAGCCACGGGTCATATGGATACCCCAGGTACTGACGGCGGCCTCGATTACCTCTGCATTTCGACTTCGGTCGGCTTGATGAGCCCAAGCCACATCTGCCCCTGCTGCGCTGCTTACACCTACGGGGGCCGCCGGCTGCCAATGCAATGGTGTGTGTGCATTGGCAGCGCCGGATGCCTCTCCGCCGTCGCCTGTGCCTCTGGTTCCTCCCAGCATCCTGTCTCGTGTTCAGCAACCAACACCACCATCACCGTGTTCGACAATTGCCCCCGCCTCATGGGCGGCAGCGTCGAGATCCCTCCTCCTTGCTGCCTGCCCTGCAAATCATCCGCCGACCAGGCCAAGAACTCTTTTCCAAAGCCAAGATATCGCTCACCCACACCCAGGGCCTGGCCCGACATGCAACACACACTTCGGCTCTACCACGATCTGCGCCATCGCTAGCACTAGCCCTCGCTCCTCACAGGGCGTCGTTGGCCTCTGTTTCATGTTTCTTCGGCGCCCTCTAGAAGCCTACTTACCTTACTACATAGCATGTTAGTCAGATCCAAGTGGCGAATCTACTTGGCCATGGGCCCCGCGCCGCCTGTGCCAGCCCAACCCACGCACACAAACCAGGATCCCCTTCTCCTCTCCCGCCCGCTCCGGCTTTTATCCAGTTACCTTCGCTGTATTCCAACTTCACCTCCTCCGTCTGCTGTCGGTCCCTGATTCTTTCTCGAGGCCCGTGCCATGTGCCCTTTGCTATGCAGTACGCTATCCAATTTGCTGCCCAAATGATGGCGGAGCACGTTGATGCCTGTCCGAGTCGTTCGTCTCCATCTCATCAGCGATATTTCGACTTTGCGATTCCTCACCATCCCGTCATCGCGTGCTAGTTTCACACAAACACGACCAACGCCATCCATCAAGACCAATTTTGTGTCCCTTCCAAAATGGACAATGCTAATTTCCCTTTTTTTTTTCGCGATTACGCTTCATTTTTTCTACTTCCACATGGCCGTTGACTTGTTCTTCCCCAGACTGCGTCCTAGATGAATCAATTCATTTCTTATACATATAAGAACCGTCTCTTTCGTGATGGAGTGATGGATGTTGGCGCCCACAACAGACCCAACCAACACGAGCTCACAACTTTCAGCATCACCAACAATATCAAGTAGTACATTCACACACACAAATCCCGCATCTCGCAGCCATGTCCGGATCGAGCTACCAGTACCAGCGCGTTGCCTCCAGGTACCACATCTCCGTCCTTCCCCTGGTCGTCCCTGTCTAACACTTTCCAGCTACCCGCAATCATCTTACAGTCTGTCTGCCAACACCGGCGGACGACCCCGCGATACTACATCGGTGCAGACGCCCTCTTCCTCATACGCATCGTCGTCCGACCGCATGGAGAGGTTTTGGGTTACCGGACAAGGAACGGGAAGGTCAGGCCAGCACATGAGTGGTCGGATGAGCCAATGGGACCAGCAATGGAGCTACGCCAGCAGCCGCCGTTAACGAATCTCTCCGATTGCCTCACAATGGCACTCTCGCTGTACAATATTCCCTTACTCTTGTATCATTAGTCAACCGATACCCGAATGAGATCATTTCATCTTTGATAGACTTCCTTCCCGTCGTCTTGTTAGCCCAGGCATCGCTTCACGTCGCCAAACCTCGAGTTGAGCCCTGACCCCCATTCCACGACTTACAGGCCCATCACCACACACGCCTCGCGATACGCAAAAAGCAAAAGAACTAGAGACAGTGAAGTTTGTGCTCCTCCACCTGGGCTCGAACCAGGGATCTCCCGATTAACAGTCGGACGCCTTAGCCAACTGGGCCATGGAGGATTGAGCAATGACGAGGCTCGTCGACTGGGTGTGGGAGGCGGCGGGGCGCAATTGCTAAGGATTCCACCACGGGGCGGGCCAGGCCCGACGAACGCAGCGGAGTGGAAGGGGTTCGCGATGGAAGATTTGTCCGAGGTTGCGGATCGTCATGCTGAGTTGTCTTCTATTAATCCCGCTGGATGGAGCGAGCCGCTGTGACGAGACTTCAAGGGTTTTTCTTTTTCCGCCCGCACAAGGGAGATGCAGGCTGCCTACATGTATAAGCGGAAGAAATTCCACAACCGTCATCATGAGACTCCAAGAAGGTTCAGGGCTAGCGTTTCGATCCATGGGACCTGTCATCTGTTGATCATACCGATGTGAGACGGTGTGCGGCAGCCTTGACTTTGGACCTTCAGGCGATCGCTCCAGTAGGCCTTTGAATAGCTTCAGACGCATTTGACGCCAGGCCACATCTCGACCTATGCCTTGGCCGATCGACAAAGAATGTCAATTGGAAGAAGCTTGCTATCGAGCCAGAAACGGCCATCCGGCCATTCATGTCCTATACAAGTCATTCCCAAGCTGTGATGGCAACAAAGAACCAAGTCCAACCCCGCACCTTTCCGCACCAGGTAGGGCTGTCCCTTGGTTGGCATCAATCGGCCAATAGCACGATGGCGAGGACGAACCGAGACGAAACCCGTCGTTGTCGCCAGGTTGTAGAGCAGTCCGGATTCGTGTATGTAGGCATATATACAGTACATACATACAGTACTGTCTTGTTCATACCGGGCCCTCCCGCAGTCGGACCATTAGCCCCGGCAGTTGCGGTCTCGCCAGCCTGCGAGTATGTGTGAGCCTCAACATCTTGGCGGCGGCTGAAACTGTCATCCGCAACAGAGTTGGAACAGACTCAACGGACACCCAGTAAGGCTAGGTAGGGTCGCAGTGTGGGCAGTGATAATAGACGGGAGTCGGGATGGGGGACGAGAGGAGGGAACTATAGCAGCTTGGTTTCCGAGGAACCGAGGTGACAGGTCTCATGTTGGTGGCCTCTTTTTTCATGCTCCGGGGGGGGGGGTTTGTTTTCATGCATTTTTGATCCCATGTTCCGATGCGACCCTAGATCTCGAGCGGCCCATGTCCCGTCGCGGGTTTCCATGGTACATGGCTGGGGGGTTGGGGCCTTTACTTGATCCGGAGGCGACGAAGCTCGCGCCAGGCCGTGGCCGGTCGACTGCGTCCATGACCAGACGCAGACCATGCCTTGCCCATAGCCAATACGCCGTACCAGACCATGTTCTTTACCCCGCCAGCGCACGAACCGGACTCGATCTCACCAAGACACTACACTGCACCACACCGCGCTCGCTCACTGCCCATCGTCACTCCAGTGCTTTCCCGTTCCTTGCCTTGTGTTTTCGCCAGCCTGTTTCTCCACCTGCGGCACTCCTATTTGTTGTCGCTGTCCATCAAATGAAACGACATGACCGAGACAAGTCTTCGCAGAAAGCGGCTCGCAGAGAGTGAGGACGACGACGAAGACGAGCGCCAGAGCCCACACAAGCGCACACGGGCGGGATCGAGCGCCTTCAAATGGCTGTGGTCGCCCTCAACACCACCGTCATCGGCCAAGACCCCGTCGTCACAGGGCCTATGGGCCGCCTACTCGGACGGCGAGAGAGACCGTGACGGGACGCGGTCCTTCTCACTGCCGCCAGAAAACACGTACAGGCGCTCAAGGCGACGCGGAGCCATTTCCGTCACGTCGCCGTCGCCAAGCGAATTGGATCGCCATCTCGCCGTGCAGCTGCAGCAGCAAATCGCCATCATACGGCTCAAGTCCGCCACCAGAGACCTGCAGGACGCAGCGAGCGACGACGATGTTGAGCACATGCGACGTGAGCTCGAGGACGTGCAGATCGACGCAACCCTCCCGTCAATCCTGGGCATGTCATTAGACTTTGACCAGAAGCTCGACCTCGGGTCCAGTCGTTCGCCAGACGGGCCGGAAAGCGGAGGTGAGTGAGTTCCAATTCGAGAACTGCGGCCCAAAGCCATTTCCTTCCTTCCTTCCTTCCTTCTTCTCTTCTCTTTTCCCCCCTCTCTCCCGTCGTCCACGAGTCAAGAGGCCCTATGTCTTAGTGGAAAGAACCACCTGTCAACCGGCCACAAACGGGTGATGCTGGCTGTCGATCAAACAAATCCCAACGGAGAGGCACGGCATGTCTGTGTGTAATGAGTTGAGTTTGTGTGTCCAACTTCTAACACGGCCCCGCCTAGAACTTGGTTCGCCCGCACATGCGGATGCGACGGGCGCCAATGCTACATGCTGCGGCTGTCTCTGGGAGTCGGGCAGAGCCAAATTGGGGGAGAATGCGAGTCTGCGGCTGCGGCAACCGGCTGGAGGGTGTGGTGTCGGCGACGTCGTTCATGTAAGCGGCCGCGGAGGAGGAGGAGGAGGCGGCGGCGGAGGAGGGGGAAGAGGCAGCGAGAGCCCCTGTCTTTGGAGGAGGCCTCGCACTTGAGATCAAAACAAACTCTGCTTTGCCAAGCTTTCGTCCTGGAAACTCAAGACATGGATCCGGCGGCGCTCACAGGCACGACACACACACACACATACTAACACTTACCCACACACTCACACTCATCCGATACATGCAAAGCAGGCTCTGGGAGAAGGATGAACGAAGGCAATGAATGACAACTGGCGCGCATAAATGTCAAGAGGCAATAATACTGTTGTGTATTATATAGGTGTGTTGTTCGGGTATCATAACCCTGAAGAATTAATAACAAGAAGAGTAATAAAGAACGTTATTTGTGCGGGTGCATTAACCATACTCTCGTCCAACACCGGTTTTTATCTGTCTCCCCGGCTGTCTCTCCATCGCCGAGTAATAATGAATGGCTCCGTCTGTTACCTGCCTGGCGGCGGCGGCGAAATCGACTTCGCAAAGGGCCAGTTTGGACCCTTCTCCCCTGTCGGGCTGTCGACCAGGTCCCCAAACGGGCTCACAGTCTGCGTCCGTCTCAGCCAGCCCTTGCTGCCCTCCCCAAACTCGGCGTCTTCCTCGTCTACCCTCCCCAGCCTATCGTAGCTCGGGGCAGGTCCTGCGGCTGCACCTGTCGCCGCAGGCGGAGAAGGCATCGGTTCTCGATTCCGAGCAGGGGCCGGGGTGGGAGGCAGCGCCGTATTGGGCGGGCCGTCTTTCGATGGTGGTGGGAAGAGCGAGAATGTCTGCTTCTTGGGTGACGGTACCGGCCTCCTCGTCACTGATGGCTCCCGCTGTATCGTCTGCATCCCGCTCGGGGCAGTGCTGCTGACAAAAGTCGTTGTCCGCGAGAAGTTGGGCGCCCCATCGCCAAAGTCGCTCACGGCGTAGCCCATCCCGCCGGATCCAGTAGTACGCGCCGTGCTTGGCCGCGCGGGTGATACTGGCCGTTTGACGTCCGCCGGATAGCCGTTGTTGTTCATCGCCGAAGCGTTGGTCGTCATGAGCGTGTCTTGCTTGGGGTAGCTTATCTCGCGGCGGAGCTCCCGTGTTGCGGCGTCTTTGCGCTTGTTGCGGCGGTAGCGGGTGAAGATGTAGAAGCCCAGGATTGTAAGGAGTGACGAGCCGATGATGGCGCCCACGACGGCCAGCGAGGCCTGCGTTACCGACACCGCTGCTCCCTGGGCTTGTGAGACCCTCAGATTAGCGTCGTCCTGCGAGACGTGTTAGTTGTATGAGCAACACCTATAATGCCATGTCAGGTGAAGGGAGAAGAACATACCCTCGCGGCCTGTACCTGCTGCTGCGCCGCCTGCTGAGCACTCTGGACCGCGGCGCTCGCCGACTGCGTGGCGATGGCTATGGCGCTGGCGGCGCTCGCACTCGCGCTCGCCTGGATACTAGCGATCTGGGAGGCCAGCTGCGTGGACGCGCTGTTCGTCACAAGCTGCAGGTTGTTCGCAATGTCTCTGCTCGCGCTCTCCCGTGCGGCGTTCTGGGCGTTGGCGATACCCTCTCGCGCGCTCGCTTGCGCCTGGACGACGGCGTTGTTGGCCGATATCGATGCCCGCGTTGCCGCGTCGTTGGCCTGCCGTGCCTGCTCCTCGGCCTGCCGCTGCCGTTCCTGGGCCTGGCGAACTTGGTCCTGGGCCTGCTGGACGGCCTCTCTTGCGGACTGGGACGCCGAGGCGATGGCCTGCTGGGCCGAGCGGGAGGCTTGGTTGGCCGCTTCGATCGGGTTGAAGCTCTGCCGGCCAAAGAGGGCCGCCGGCGTGGGCGTTGTCAGTACGACGCGGTCCTCGAGGGCTGCTGGCTTGTTGATATCCGACGCTGGCGTGGGTGGCTGTGCCCGTCTTCCCAAGAGGCGGTCTATCACGATGTGCCTCGCTGCCGCTCCTCCTCCTCCTCCTCCTCCTCCTCCTCCTCCTCCTCCACTGTCTCCATCTATGTTTCTCCTCCGGTGAGGCTCTGCTGGTGACCGAATATCACCCCCGTCCAGCCATCTCGCCCATCGTCCCTTGCGTCCTCCATCCTCCGCCGCCGGCGACGCGGCCGCTGCCGCTAACACGAAGCAGATCCAAGCAGAAAGCAGTAATAGTCGTGGGAGGCAAGCCTTCACCATGATTTCATGTCGGATTATGTATGCCTCCTCTTCTTCGCTGTAAGCATATTATCTCACTTTCTCTCCCAACGATAGGCGTCCTCTGATCACATCGACCGGCGGACAAGACGAAACGAACAAAAAGGAAAAACACAACAACAGAAAGACCAATCCAGGAGAAGCCAGAATCAAAAGACGCCCTTGTCGGCGGCCCTCGCCCATGTTATGGGCCGCTTTCGTCTTAATTGTCCCAACGAAGCAAGCCCCACGCCGGCGACGCTGCCGTGCGCTGCCTTACCTTGCGTCGCCTTACAACGCCTTACCTGCTTTGGTGACCCCATCATTCCTCCCGGCGACGCTGCCGTGCGCTGCCTTACCCTGCGTCGCCTTACAACGCCTTACAACGCCTTACCTGCTTTGGTGACCCCATCATCCCTCCCGGCGTCTTCACCCTCGTCGCCATCCAGTCGGCTTGATTGGGAGCCCGCGACGGGGCCACACGGCGTCCTGTCGTCGACGACGGAGACGGACGTTGCTGATGATAGATCAGATTGGTGCCGTCGCGAACCGTCCCATCTTCTCATTCGGTCAGACGCCCAGATTGCTCTGGGTGTAATGCACAGATGGTTTCACAAGTCAAATTGGAAACAGGGCTGACAGAAACGACAGAAAAGTTTATGCCTGCCGCCGGCGCGCGTTTGCTATACCTCGCGGCATCAATACTCGGTTGCGTTCCGAGCTTGGTGGTGTCTCAAAAGCCAAAGTCGGTCTGGATCCCCGGCCTTGTGCGGTTCTTGAGAGAGGGGGTTGCGATTGCGGGATCGGCCTCTAACAGCGTCGATCCTCGAGCTCTTGGTGTCGCATATCCCTGTCCGGTCACTTGACTCGGGGCCTGCCCTCGGCCAAGGTCCAGGGCGCCGGAGGAACCCAAGGGGAACTGTGAACTCTCAAGTGGGACGGTGACCTCATCACCACCAGTCGCCATGAGTCGCCCGCCCAACCACTGCCAACTCAAAAAGAAGGGGGTGTTCCTTCAGGGTCTTGTCTGTCCTTCCCAATTGGGAAATGACAACGAAGGAATGCTGTTGTAGCGTGAGTAAAACACCTCGAGCAGGGACCGACCTCACTCAACGAACTAGAAACAGGATCATGATTTCGGAACCCGGCGAACCAACCGAAGCCACGAGTCATCCACGCGCTTGTCGCCGCACCGAGTGCGCGGGCGGGTCGAGGAGAGGAACCGGCGGCGGCAAGGGACTGAATAAGGCGCGCGTTTTTTTTTTGGAATTTGGAAACGTTCTTCACATTGACCATCTATATACCAGTGGTGCCCCGGTCTCGTTTTCTTTCCTCTTCGTCCTTGGTCTTGTGTCGATCTGTGGGAAATCATCAGCAGTTCGACTGACACCTCAAGCGTGACCGACGACTGGCTGCTGGCGCCGCCCATGCATAAGATAACCGTATCTCCCAACGCCAGCCATGCATCCATCCATCCTGCACGGAGAAGATGTACCGTACCCTGCCCGCCTGTGGCCAGCTTTTTGTGCGTGCCTGATAACTGATGTGTGTGTGCGCGAGTCTGCAGGTGTCTGTATGAGTGTGAGTGTATGTGTGTGTGTGTTTGACGAGACTGGACGAAAATCAGGTCATGGGCTGCCAGAGACTCCGATGGAGCTCAGAGGTTCTCTACATCCCATGACTCTCTTGCTCCGCGTCGCCGCCCGCTGGCTGGCGGAAGTTGCCAGGCTGAGAGCGCACGAAACACACTTAAAGGGATGGGAGAAGAGACTTTAGACGGGCAGCTTGAACTTCTTGCCCTTCATCACCTTGGTGTAGTAGATCCAGAAAAAGTCGCTGTACAGGACGGTCTGGATGATGCCAGCGACAATGGCAATCCAGTCGACCTTGTGGTTTACCTCGGTGAAGTAACGGTAGATCCAGTTGGGGATGTACAGGGCGCGGTAGATGCCGAGGGCGGCGAGGTAGTGGGTGGTGATGGTCTCGGCCTCGCCAGTGCGCTGGAGCATGAAGAGCTGCGGCAGGATGGCAACGGCCTCGAGCCAGATAGAGAACGCCCACATGATCTCCCAGAAGGTGTAGTAATAGGGGAAGACAATGGCCAGGACGGCGGCGCCTCCGAGCAGGTATTGGACGCGGAAAGTGTCCTGGTTGGGGTCATTGGTCGGCTTGTAGGCCGTCGTCATCAGGTAGACGATATAGCCCTGGGAGGTGATGAAGAGGATCTTGAAGACGAGGTTCCAGAGGCTGGAGGTTGAGAAGAGGTCTGCAAGGGGTGGGTATTAGTGCGCGCGCAGCCAGGAGGGCGAAGGGAAGAGCAATGGGCGTACCAAGGTATCTGGTGACGTAGACTAGGAAGTAGAGAGCTTGCGACTTGAACGAGATGCCGGAGCAGCTCTGTTGACGGGTTAGACAAGGGGGCCGAGAGACGGCATGGAGGGCATCGCGATGCTCACATTCATCTGCACCATCTTGTGGAGGAGGATGCCGATGCTGGCCAGGTGGGACAAGTCCCCTGCGACGCAATGTCAGTCATTGAAGCATGGCACGACGAGGCCAGCGTCACTGGGCGGCGCTGCGCGGTAGATTGCCGGCGACACGTACCCAGAATACGGAAGAGGTTGAGCATCGTGGCGGTCTGGCTGGCTGTAGCGCAGGGAGCAATCGCAAGGCAATCGACAGCAGAGAGAGCTTCGGTTCGAGATGGGAGCTTGGAGCTGCCGGGGACAGCAAGCGGCAGGGAGTCGTAATCAAGCAGGCTCGTATAATCGCGTTATCGTCGTCGCCGTCGTCGAGGTGGTGTGTTGGGTCGTGATGCAGGCGATGATGGGATATATTTCCAGGGAGAGAGCCTCAGCTGCTTTCGGCAGAGCTGGGAGCCTTTTTTTTTTCTTTAGTCCAGTGGTTCCAGGAGGTCGAAAGGACACGAACGCGATTGCAAGCTCATTGGAAGCTGGAACCGACAGCCCAAGCCACAACCCGGCCAGCTGCCAGCTTGTTTTGGCTGTGTTTACCTAAGATAAAACTGGGGCATGCTCCCTGGTTTCAGCTTAGGTAAGGCACGGAGCGCCTGCAGCTAAGGCCTGTTGCCGCTTCCGCGACGAATCCACAGCGACCAAGGGCCCCCTACCCCTAACTGCCTTAGCCGCCAGGAACAAACCAAGCCAAGCACAGGCCTGGCGCGGAAGCAGTGACGCCGTTCCAACTACTTCTACATACCCACTTTACCAGATGCAAGATTGCTGAGGTAATCACATCAGAACCTCCGAGGCTTTTCCGACGGACGGAAGCTAGGTAAGGAAGGGATAGGCTCGGACCCACCCCTAACTCCAGGCCCGACGGACGCCGGAGTCCACCTCCCCCAGACGTGACGTATTACAAAGCTGCCTGCCTTACAAACCTCCGGACGGCCTCACCGGTCGCCATCTGCGCCTCGTCCACTCAGTTTCCCGCACGTTCTGCCACAGTCATCGCTGTCGCATATAACACGAAGAGCCTCTGCCCTTGACACCGGGTTGCATCCAACTGACACCATTTCCGAAGCACCCACACAGGAGGAGCAGGCCCAAACGTCTACTTCAGACTACCTAGTTTCAACACTTGACGACCCCACCAACATGGCTGAAGCACATCACGAAGAAGCGTTAGACTACGACTCCTCTGAGGAAACGATCTTCATCACCCTCACCCACCGCAACACCTCCCACACGTTCAAGTTCCCTAGCGACGGCACCATCACACATCTTTCCGAAGATGTCGAAGATGTGCTCTCCATTCCAGCCTCAAATCAGAAATTCATCGTTCCGAAACTCGGCCTGCTGAAGCCGCCTTTCAAGGACCCGGACATGTCTCTCGCGAACCTTCAGAACAAGAAGATTATGCTCATGGGCGTTGAGGCGAAGGAGATCGCGTCGTTGCAAGCCGCATCCGAGTTCGCCGCGAAACGAAACGCCGCCCGCAGCGCCGCCCGCAGAGCGAACCGCCCCTCGCGGAGAGACCAGGCACGCGCCCAAGCTGACAGCACATATACCTTCCTCTCCGTTCGTCCGCTCGCCGGGCTGCCACACCCGGAGCGGTCCCTGGCGTTGCTCGAGAAGCTGAAGGAGGACCCAGGCATCCGCGCCGCGATGCGCAAGCACAAGTTCAGCGTCGGCCTACTGACGGAGATGGAGCCCCTGTCCAACACACAGTCCACCCACGAGGGGACGACGAGGCTGCTTGGGCTTAATCGTAACAAAGGTGAGGCTATCGAGCTAAGGCTCAGGACAGACGCGCATGACGGGTACAGGGACTACAGGACGATCCGCAAGACGCTGTGCCACGAGCTTGCGCACAACGTCCACGGGCCCCACGACAGGAACTTTTGGGACTTGTGCCACCAAATTGAGCGCGAGGTCGATGCCGCCGACTGGAAACATGGCGGACAGACCGTTGGGCAGTCGTCGTCATTCTATGCGGCGAGGGAGGAAGAGGAGGAAGAGTTCGAGGACCATGGGGGTTGGGAAGGGGGTGATTTTGTCGTCGGTGGGAATGTCGCTGATAACAAGGGTCTGAGCCGACGAGAAATTCTGGCCAAGGCTGCCGAAGAGAGGATCCGGAAGATGAACATGGAGAGAAGGGACGGTGGTAAACCGGACTCTGGTGCATCGTCCTCATAGTGCTGACCTTGGAGACACTGGGCTGCTTTTTTTTTCCCCTCTTCCCTTTTTTTTTTATGGATTTTTTTGTTCAATCAAGCATTGCGACGGCGTTAGCATAGGTAGACACGGATCATGAAGTGGCATCACTGCCTAGGACGGATAATCTCTGCACAACTAGTTTACGTTGAATGTTCAATTGGGGAGGATATGAATGCCTCCGTTATTTTCGGGTATCTTGTGTTGCACATACACAATCTCACCAACCGGCCATGCGATCAACTCCATCGACGTGGCGACTCGCTGCCGACCAAATCTACCCAACGGGTGATGCTGCTGTCTATCTTACAGATACTCCGTCTTCGTGATCATAGTGGTGCTGTAAAAAGAGAGAGAAGGAAAAAAAAAGGAGGAAAAAAAGGAGGAACGTTCGAGTGTCCTCCGCGACCGAATCCTTGATCCTAGAACACCTTAATCTCATCCATGCCATGCCATGTCCGGAACGCCACCCATGCATGTAAGCGTGCAAAAACGCAAAAGACTGCCGCCAAAAATGCCCACGTGCTTTTGTAAAAAAAAAAAAAAAATAAAAAAAAAAGGCAAACGTAACTCGCAAGTCAACGCTTACGCTCGATCCAATTCCAATATGACCGTTATGCTGGCCACTCAACAAGACAATCCGCTTAGTGCTGTGTCTTTTGGTCGTCGGGTTGCTGGACCTTGATCCACTCCTTTTGCTCAGGCTCCCATTTGTGTCTGCGCCGTGTTAGTCCATATTCTAAACATGGGCAGGAGCCCAGCAACCAAGCATAAAAAACAGGGGCTCAAGGCAGATCTTCCGATAAACTTACTCTTGCCATTCGGTCGTCACCAAGCTCTTGGTGCCATACTCTTCGGATAGAATGCGCTCGAAGCTGTATGGAATGGTGGCAGGAACACCCTCGAACTCGGTCTCGCGCATGGGGAATAGATCGGTGGTGCGGTAGCGGTGGTAGTTCTTGCAGCTCCAGACGCCCGGGAGGCTGGATGGGTCGCGCTCAGCTAGGCCAGTGATGTCGATGAAGGCACCGTTGGCCATGTTGACCCAGCGCGCGTCGATGATGTTTTGGCCGTCGCCGCGGTCCTTGTCAGTGCCGTGGGGGTTGACGTCGAGCAGGTAGCGCTCCGTGCGCGACTTGCCCTCGGCGTCGGTCCATTCATACTCGTGTTCGGTGCGATTCATGTTCTGGCCGAGCCAGTAGAGGGTCGCGGTAGAAACCTGGACGTCGAGGTCGTAGTCCCAGGGCATGATCTTGCCGTTCCACCACCAACCCAAAAGAGTGCCGTGCGCAAGCCAAGTTTCGATGTTGTTCTTCTTGGTGATGGTAAGGTAGGAGCGGATCAGGTTGCGCAGGACGACGCGATGTTCGTCATAACCGACGGCCTCCTTGAAGTAGCGGATGTCGTAGTGGCCTAGCTCCTCTCCGCAGCAGGGCTCGTGGAAGTACTTGGTGTCTGCGCGCTTGGCCAGGACTGGTGATGAGGCCATGTCGCCGCCATCTCTGGGGGTTTGAGAGGGTGCCGTGGCAACTGTGGATGCGAGGCCCAGGAGGGCTAAGGGGATGGCGAAGGTGAAGCGCATGGTGACGGTATTTGTTGATATTACTCTCAAGAGTGTGAGGAACCTGGTGCCGAGCTTGTTTGGCAGGCCGTCGATCCAAGTGGGGGGAAAAAAGAGGCGGGAGCGAAGGCCGTTTGCCGTTTGAGCGGGAGGCCTCGTAATGCCAAGGCGTCTTTGAGCGTGTTGGGAGCCGATAGAGCAGGTAGTGTAGTGCCAAGGTAGTGCTCAACCGGACAGGAGCTGATGGGTCGTTGAAAAGGCGCGGAATAAACCAAACTCGAAGGATATCACTGCGCAGTAAGGACTGAAAAATACGACAAGAATCCGGTCGATGTTGCGGGACGGAGCACTCGCGGTCGTTGGTCCCGTTAGGGCCTGGGTGGGTGGTTGTAATGAAGCAATGCCGGCGAGGCTTGTAAGACAAGCGAGGGATGTGTGAGAGGCGGCGACCTAAGGGCGACGAGAGGGACGGTGATGAGTGGAGAAATAGGGAAGGAGGACGTCCCTGCAGTAGAAGAGGTCGGGAGGTCTATTGGCGTTATCTCAAGTAACGGGGACGTTGGAAACACGCGAGTGCCAAGAAGTGCAAGGCAGGAGGAAAGACCGGAGCAAACATGTGTGATGCGCGGCAGGGCGAGCCAGAGATGATATGTAAATGTGGGATGGATGGCTGTAAGGCGGAGGAGCGCGGGCGGGTGAGGCAGGGCGGGAGTGGGTGAGACTGAGGGAAGAGGGAGTGAGAGGAGCAGGAGAGGCGTGTAGTGCAGGATGCCAGCGCCAGCGTCCAGTCGGGGTTCGCTGGGAGGTTCCCATCCCGAGTCCCGCCATGGCAGAGAATCCCCACGGACAGGCTTAGGCTTGTTGACCTGCCAAGACCCTGGACGCTGGGCTGCCCGTTTTTCTGATCCATTCGTTCCGGGGCTTCCCAAGTTCCTTTTTCCCTGTCCTTCTCCTGTGTTTGCATGCTGTCTTGAATCCGGGCTCTGGGCGGCGTCGGTGTCAGTCAAGGTGCACAAATTACTTACCTACCTACCTACCTATGCAATATACACATCCAAAGCCCTGCCTCATTGTACAGATACAGAGGCAGATGTCATCAACTCAACACAGCAAGTGCGAGGAACACAAACAGGGACTGCTGCGCCGAGGCAGAGTCGTGTCTCGTTACTTACCCAGCACGCTCTCGCCTCGCCTCACTCATATGGTGGTACGTAGGCCGCTGTACGTACCACGTCGACAGACATATTAAGGTACATGCTACGAAGCACTGCGAACTGAATGCCGGCACACTAGCAGCGAGAAAGAATGGAGTTGTTCTCCCACATTCCTTAGTGCGAGGTGCGCTAAAATAAAATACAAGAAAAAAGCGAGTTTCCGCGCGTGTGCCACGATAAGAGGTATACGTAATCCCGCGTAAAAAGGAGGCCCCGGAGGCACGGCCCACGCGCAGGACTGAGGTCAGTGTGGCCCGGCCGCAAGGACGGCGCACGGGAGCCAGTGACAGGCCGCCTGTCCTCTGGTCGCGCAGGCGCTACTGGGTTGTTCGTACACGAAGGTTAATTAAAAAGATGACCGAAAAAAGAAGCCCCGGAAAAGACAAGGACGGGGGAGGGAGGACACTGGGACTGGAGCCGGCACAGGGGCTGGATCGCCAGTTTCCCAAGGTAGATGGGGAGCGCAGATTTTGATATTCGGGGGGTGGAGGTGGGCTCCTGTGGCTGTGAGTCTGCGACCTCCAGTGGGTGTCCTTCACTGCAAAATGGTCGGGTCGCACTGCTGTCGCGTGAGCGGACAGCCAGGCGGCAGGCCCCGGCTACCTTCAGGGGGATGCGTTATGTGTCGTGTGCTCTCCTTCTGCTTCCTTGGTGTTTCTTGGCTGCCAGTCGCCGCATAAGCCGCTAGCGGGCTTGGCAGCATAACGAGTGGCTTCGGTGTCAGCGCCGCCGATTAGGTAGGTACTTAGCTCGGCAAGCATAAGTCGCTTATCCGATAGAGGATAGAACTGAAGCCATCAGTCTGGGGAGCCGACCTAAGTACCGGTAAAGTGCCGATCCTCCGTGATGCACTGCCGTTTGCTCTGCTAGTCCCGGCCGCCTGGGCAACCCCACGGCGGCGTCCTGTCTCCGACGTCTGATATCAGCAACCTTGTGCAGGTCAGAAGTCAGCCGCGAAGTTAAACGTATCCAAAGTAAGGTATACCGCCCGACGTAAGATAAGGAAGGGGCGGATAAGACGGGACGAGCTGTTTTGAGCTACCTTCTTTATCTGCGTAAGAGGTATGTAGTAAAGAGATGCGTTTCATCTATGCATGTAAGCAGCCCGGACTTGGCGGTGCTGACATAGCCCCCCATTTTCCGGATCGGCAGGCGAGCACCTGCCACCACTGGCAACGTCACAATGGGACCTTTTCCCAAGCCCAAGGCCCCTGTCTACCACCTCCCGGCGCACAACAGGACATGGTATCACCGAAATCACCACAACCAGAATATCGATGACGGGCCCATTTCGGTCGCGGCGAATGAGACGCCCGCCAATCGACCGTCGCATGCCCGTCGCTATTTCTGAGTTCTCGCCCCCCAGCCATAATTATCCCGCGATCCATCCGAGCCAGATTGGATTCTGGTCAACCGCCGACCACCGATTCCCTCAGGTCGCGCCCGGAGTGTCTGATCCGCCGGGTCAGCTCCCGAAAACTGCATATATGCTTTTTGCAGATGTGGCCGTGGTACACGAATATCTTCTTGCTTCGATGTCGCCCCAGACAGTGGCAACTCAGCCACGCCTCCAGCACCGAGATGGGACAAAGCCGTTTGTCAAAGTACCGTCTCGCGTGTCTCTGACAGTCCTCAGACGGATACCGGCTGCAGACGCCATTTCCCTGAGATTGGTGCTGTCTTGGGCGTCTCAACCCGCCCCTTTGGCAACAGTTTGGCGCCCTTCAGAAGCTGAGCCATTGCGCTTCCCGTCCAATGGCCCGGGCCCCCGCCAGGGCTTGCCAGGACCCTGCTGGGCGCCACGGACATTGGCACACTGGCCACTGGACACTGAAGTCTCTCCCACTGCCTGCCAAACCAAGCACCGCCATGACACCCCAACTGCTGCAAACCCCGTTCCGCTCCTTGGCTTGCGATTTCCCGTGTCAGACTGGCTGCATCTTCTGCATACGAAACCAAACAGCATGTTGAATACGAGTTACTCGCTGTTTGTCATCTTGCGTCTGTCCCGGCGCCCCCCGCCGCCTCACGAAATCTTCATCCCATGCCCGAGCGGTCCTCTCCTAGGTATGTACCACATTGCCTTTTACAGGAGACAATCCGCTCAGTCAGGGACCACTCACCCTCTACGGCGATCAACGTCTGAAATGGGCGCCCGAGACATGAGGTGACGAACGACCCGAGTCAATTCGAATCGTCCGAACCCCCCGACCTCTCAACCCCGAACACTCCAGACCACAGACCACCGTTCCCTACCAACACTCGGTTCATACCACAGCAGAGCACCGGAATTGGATGGGCAGCAAACCCAAAACCCAGGCAAAGCAACTCCAGCGTCAGACCCTGTCTCTTGGCATTGGCAGTCGACCAGCCAGGTTCCACAGTGACGCGTGGCCCTGCTCCCGTTCCCCCCTGTGCCCCCTACGGTCTACCCCTTTGGGGACAGTGGCAGTCTTGTCCCAAGTCGGGAAACGTCCGATCCAGCCTTTTCTGCCCGTTATTTTTCTTTTTGATGCATAAGATTGACTTTCCACCGCCAATGTGGCGTAGCCACGGGCGTCGGCGTCACGCAGGGCTTCCGCTCCGCCCTCTCATTGTCCGCCTCCGGAGAAGATGCTCAATTGTCGTCGGAGCGAGGAGAAGAGGCACAGCCTCGCTCTCTTGGACTGCCATCGCTAGTCCCACGGGCCCCAGGCTAAGCAGCATGGCAACCTCTGGCGGTTAGCAGCAGCAGTATTCGTGGCCTGGGTTTCAGGTCCTCCCGCTGACCGGCTGGGACTCGTCATTGGCCGCGTGGATGAAGGAACTCGGCACCGCTACTGCCCAAAGGCTGGAAGTAGCGGAGAGCTAGCAGTCGTGCCAACGATGAGCAAACCTTTGGGAGACCGTCTGATATTCCTCTACCGTATAAGGTCGCCAAGCCTATCTTGAAGGATGGCGATGGTGGCTGCATCTTCGGCACCGAAGCGGCGTAACCGGCCAACCACCATGGTGACAAAAGTTGCAGCCTGCTGGGCAGCCGCGGCGCCCCTCACCGCGTCTGCGTTGTCTGTAAGCCGACATGGTCGATGATCGACCTGTCGCGTGCTTACATTCCTGTTCGACAGCAAAGGCTGGGGAATCACCACCATACGTAGTGCTCTGGTTGGCGGCTGGAGATTGGCATTGCCTTGGCTACTTGCCGGTCTGCCGGCTCAAGTCCAAAATCAATGCAGGCACGGGTACAGTCATATCCACTGATGCATATCTCAAGTGTCGGGCGAAGTGGAATGTCTCGGCTACACTGACAGAATCCTTCGAGAGGCTATTATCTTGGGGCTTTTGATTCCGGGGTCTCGAATCACGAGAGAGTACGGATACACTCCATGTAGGCATCTGGGCACTGAGTTCTGCAGGGCTGGGCTTCCACGTCCTCGATTTGGCGCTCACACCCACTTCAGCACTCTCAGCCAGCCGCTGTCGCATCTGCCCCACCCCGCAAGTCACACTCGTGCAGTGTCCCTTCCTGCGAGTACAGTTTACAGGCAGCCAGGTTGGGGAGCGACCAAAAACAGCTTCAGTGCTTGGGGCAGGAGCCTCTAGTTCGCTCACACTCGGGCCACAGCATAAAGCCACTGCTTGCGTAGTATAGTAGGGAATCGGACGACTGTTCAGATGTGGCACCGCCGCCGGCCGGCCGGCCATTTTAGAGCCCACAACCCGAAGCTATCACACAATTTGCAGATATTAATTGCGAGATGGCCCTATTGCGCAAGCCCGCCACACCGTGATGTGGGCTGGACTGGCAGGGATGGCTTCCGGGCTTCGGGCGCAGCCGTCGGCGGCACCGCCTACATCCCGCGCCGGTGGACGCCATCCAGTCCCGCCCCGCCCTGGATGATCCTGCCGGGCCTCCGTGTCTCTGATAACCCGCCGCGCAAGCACTGATTGTGGAAAACGGCCGGCTGGCCGACAAAGTTACCTGTTGCGGAGACATGCCAGCCTGGAATGAGCGCCGGCCGCCGCCGAGCCTCTCGGCTCGTTGTTATTCTGCCTGCCAGTCTGCCGCCAGCCCCATATTAGAAGTGTTACCCCGGTGTTTGAGCCAAATCCTAGTGATGGTCGTTTCGACAGCATGCATGTCATGATCGTCCCCAGAAGCTTGTTTCCAAATGGTGCTTGGCCTACCTGGCTCTGTCTTCCCAACTCGGCACGGCAGACTAGTCATACGCGACATCTTGAGGGCTCCTCTTATCCCTTTTCTTTTTTGGGTACGCAGACTTTCTAACGGTGGACAAAATAGCCGTGTATTCCTCCTTGTAACCATGAGCGACTCAACCCTGCCAACAGAGGCCGTGACAACATTGATGGAGGAGTCGGTCAGTTATTATGTGGCATTTGGTCTGAATTCACAGCATCTGACTGGCTCTATCCAACGCGGCGAAACAAACCTCGTGCAAAACGGATAACGCCATGCAGTATGCACCCGAAGCCCCGCCTGGTATAATACCGCTATTGAATTTTCCCCCTATCCCATTACTATTCATGGCGTTGCCCCAAAACGCGAACCTAACCGTCATTCATAAGCAGTCGTCCTTCGCTCCCCCATTGACCAGATATCACAGGGTCAGAGCCGAATGTTAATGTCCAGACACTCCACACGCCACTCTCTGCGTCCCAACAAGCTGCGCAACCATTCGATCCCAAGGCCGGTCCACTCTTGTCTCTGTCGCGCAAGCTCGTCAGCAGCGGCACCGGCGAGCGCACTGGCCGTAGAGTTGATGACCTCAACTACCGTAGCATTGAAGGAGGCATTGGGGTCGATTTCGGGTAGCGCTGAGGAGGACGGGGAGAGCGATGTCGGCGGTCGGGGTTGGAACCAATTGCTGCTAAAATCGAAGAAGCAGCGGTCGGACCAGTTGCACGAGGTGAGGAAGAGGATCAGCAGCAGGAAGCTACAGTAGACGCAGGGCCGGTTGAGGAAGTAAGTGCAGATGAAAAAGAGGAAGATGAAGGCGGGCGACGCGTTGGTCGGGATGAAGAGGAGCGGGAGCCAGCTGGATACATCTGTAGTTAGCGACTGTGTGGTTGAGCGTGTCGTGGCCAAGTGGAAGAGGAGGGCTAACCTGCGAAGACAGAACATGGCGACGGTGCCGGGGCCGGTGACGTAGATGAGGATGGAATTGCGATCCTTGACAGAACGATGGGCGCAGTTTTCCTCCCAACGAGAGCTCCTTGCGCGTGGACGACGAGAACGACGGTGTTCCAACTTCCGAGGCGCGGCTTTCAAGACGGGCCAGATATCTTTAGAACAGCCGGTCGCAGACGACGCGGGACTGCAGCCAGAAGACCGGCTGTCTGCTGGCTACTTTGGCCTACCTTGGGATCGAACGGAGCCTCGTGGGTCCAAGGTACAACAGCTTCGCCTCGTGGGTTCGGGTCGGCGGAGTCGAGGGGCTCGAGGGATTCGGTGCAGGACCCAGGCCGGTTGCAGCAAGACGTGCGCGTTTAGTGCTGGATAAAGAAGCTGGATTCCTTAAGCACCGTCGACTTCGCGGCTGGAAGGCAAAGCGAGGCACGGCGAGGCGAGGCACAGCGAGTTCTATGTGCGGTTGCGGTTGCGGATGCGGATGCGGACGCGGTTGGCGTTTCCCCTGGTGCACCAAGCCTGTCGTTCCTCGGTGGGGACCTGCTTACATCAGGAATTCCGATTCTGCAAGTGGGACAGCGGGACAGCGACCAACCAACACAGAACAGGCTCCAGGTGTCCGGGGCCAATGAGCGCTGCGAATCAGGTACGTGCCGACACAGCAAGGTCAAGGTACCTGCCACGTACGTACCTTGCCTATCACCTTAGGTACCTTTGGTACGTAGATAGATAACTGAGGACGGCAAGGCAGCTTCAGCCTTTTACTTAGTCCAAAAGTACCTAGCTGGGTAGGTCCATACTAACTAAGTAGGTGCCCTGCAGCACCTATTCCAGCATCGCTTCAGAACCCCAAGTTGCCCGCACTAGTGCTGCAACACCCACTGAACGGGCTCCTTTTGGCACGCCGGCGCCACCCTGAGCTCAGTCGCTGCGCTGCAGAAACCCGCTAAACGTACCTACCTATCTAGCCTTGAACCCCCGACGAGGCGCCTTCCCGACCGCGGTGCCCGTCCACCTCGGGCCTTTCTTGCTTCCGGGGCTTCCAACACGTCACCCCCCTGCACCTTTGCTGGCGCTGCAGGGTTGTGTTGGGTTGGGCTCAGATTCCAGCCTCCCAAGTCATCCATTCCGTCCCAAAATTATTTTCAATACCATTTTTCCCCTACTTCCACCTCCAAACCAACAATCAATCGTGTACCGGCGAAAGGGTCTCCTTGTCAATTGTCCCTCGTTTCCCTCGTCGAAACACATCCCCCCCGGCGCCATCATGGTGTCCCCTATGCCCCCGGCTCCGACGCCTCCCGGCGGCAGTATGCCCTCAAACGGCGATCGCACGACCAATCTGCTGAATCTGCTCAAGTTCAGCGGCGCAGGTCAGACGTCTCAGGCCCGCCAGGAAGCCGCGGGCTATCAACAGCAGCAGCAGCACGAGTCCCCGTCTCAGCAACAGCAACAGCTTCACCAGCAGTCACCGCAGCAGCATCAGCACCCGCATCCGCATCAACAGCTGCCCTTGCATCAATCGCAGCAAGGCCATGACCCTTCGATGACGATGCCCTCGTCCATCCCGACGCAGATTGTCGCACCTGCCCGCGCCCCAGCCGACCCCACCGGCCTGCTCGCCGCTCTGATGAAAGGAGCTCACGATGTCGAGGAGTCGCGCCCCGAGCCGCCCCAAAACGGCTCCTTCTCGGCCTTCGGCGCATCGTCGCCGCCCGAAGACACGCGCGCCTATTTGCTGAACCTGCTGAATCGCCCGAAGCCGAGCCAGCATGACTTGCTTCTGAGCGAGACGTCTCGGTCGAATCACCAGCCGGGCGAAAACATCCTCCAAAAGGTTCTCGCCGAAGCCGGACAAGCTCCCAATCTCTCGCAGATGTCCTCCAGCTCCTTCGAATACGACCCCAACAACTACGCTCAGTCGAGCGGCAATTACGGCACATACTCGTTCCCTTCCACCCAAGAGTCGACTCTTCAAGTTGCTCACCCCCAGCAACAACAGTACGGACATGGCTACAATTCAAATGCCAGCAACAGCTTCGACGATGCCCAGCTCACATCGCCGCAGAACCGGACACCCAAGTCTGGTTCCATCTCGGGTATCGCCCCACCCCATTCTACTGGCCAGTCACCTGCCGGTCCAGCTTTCCAGATCCTCAAGAAGACCCACGACTCACCGAGCTCCTATCACGGAAGCGAGAGCAAGCGCATCGGTAACGAGCGCAGCCCTCTAGCCTCCCCCGAGCGTGTCCGCCACAGCCTTGGGCACGGTTCTTCCCCGGCCGACAAGCTCGCTAACCCCACGCCTGGCTCAACTGCCTCGTATGCGAGCATCCCCGCCGCCGAGAACAACAGGGAGACTGTCTCGGATGCCATTCACGACATTGCCGAGCAAGCGGACCTCGAGGCCCAACAGGCTCTGGCGCGCGCTGAGGAAGAGCAGACGCGCCCGGAGTACCTGCAGGACCTCGAAGACATGGACACCGCCCGGACTGAGAGAGAGTTCGAGGAGAGCGCCCACCACGCCGCTCAGGCTATCAAGAAGGAGCTCGACCGCGAGGAGAATAGAGATCTTCTCGAGAAAGTCGTCTCTGCTGAGGTGGCCGAGGAGGTTCGAGAGATTGTCGAGGAAGCGGCCGCCCACGGCATCGCCGACAGTTGGGAGAGTGCCGACCAGGATGAGATTGTGGTGATTGAGGAGGAAACTCCTTCGCCCGTCAAAGTCTTCAACTTCCCAATGAAGCCTTGGATCTCAATCGGTTTGCAGGACGGTGCCACCGAGCCTCGACCCCAATTCCGCGATGAGGCCATCATGGATATCGCGCGTCTCAAGAAGGAGTTCGACCAGATCGACCGCAACCTGTACACCGCCACCGAGCATTACATGGCCTATGGCATGTCCAAGGCGGGCGGTCTTCGCGTTATCCGACAGGATGACGGCAAGGACGCCAAGATCTTCACTGACACAAAGGATCGCATTTTTAATGTTGCTATGTCTGTCACTCCCCCCGACCACACAGGCATCCACCGCGAGGCCATCATCGGCACTGGCATTAGCGGCACGGTCTACTGGGTTCAGATCAAGAGCGGCGAGAAGGATCACATCGAGGACGCCCACCCCGAGCAGTACGGTTTTGCCTTGCCCCCAATGGCTTCCCACGAAGGTGGTGATGCGCCTGGCGGTGTTCTCAAGACCCGTGCCCGGACATCGACCATCCACCCCGAGTTCTTCGCCGTCGGCCGCGGCAAGTCGATCAACATCATCTGGCCAACATTCATCATGCAGCACAACCTGTTCAAGCCTGGTCACGACCGTGTTGTTGACACGGAGAGACTAACCAAGCAGTGTTCGTTGAAGATCAATACTGGTAAGGCCGGCAAAGACTTCACCTTCAGTCAGGACGACAGCGTGATAGTGTCTCTTGACAAGTCCGGACGTGTCAAATTCTGGGATGTCCGCGACCTCACTGCAGCCAAGGAGGGCAGCGACCCGCGCTTCCCTCTGCCGGCACATACATCTCTCGAGATTAAGGAGCCTCTCATGACGTTGACCAGCACTCCCGAGGGCGAGAAGGCCTGGCCGACGTCCGTTCTTTTGGTCGACAAGCTCCGGCCGTATCAGAAGCGCTGCGCGCTTCGCTACATGATCATCGGAATGAAGCAGAACCACACTCTGCAGCTTTGGGACCTTGCGCTTGGCAAGCCGGTTCAGGAGTTTAACCTTCCCCACAGCAAGGAGTCTGACGCCGTCTGCAGCGTCATGTACCACCCGCCCACTGGCATGCTGGTCATTGGTCACCCGACCCGAAACTCCATCTACTTCGCGCACCTTTCGGCTCCTAAGTACAACCTCAAGAGTGTGTTGCAGGTGGATTACATCCAGCGCCTAGTGGCGCAGGATTCGACAATCCCCCAGCCGGACTCGACGGCCGTTATCAGCGGCGTCCGCGAGTATTCGTTTGCGAACCGAGGAATCCTTCGCAGCCTCGACATCCTGGTCAACCCAGCCATGGCTCAGGAAACTGACGAGCCAACTCTCTTTGAGCTCTACGCCATGCACTCCAAGGGCGTTGCCTGCCTTCTGATCAAACAGGTGGAGCTTGGTTGGTCGAAGGACAACAAGGTCCTTGCCCCAGTTGATGCAGTGGACGCTGGTGTCGTGACCATCTCTAAGCTCAAGCCTCCCGCCGCCCAGCCCGCCGATGCCTCCCACCAAAACACCGACGCCGGTAACCCTTCGGCTCGCAATCTTGCCAAGGAGTCCCTCCTCCAAACCACGCCTTCGCAGGACGACAACACTCCACGCCGTGGCCCTGAGTCTGTTACCCCGGTCAAGATCGCGAAGGCCGACACGAAGGACGACGAGACACCTGCCCCTGCCCTTCCTGCGAAGGAAGAGAAGCAGGAGCGGAAGAGCCGAAAGAAGAAGGCAGCAGCTGCCGCCGCAGCCGCTGCTGCTGCTGCTGCTGACCCGCAATCCAACGGTTCACCTCGCGTGGGTCCCTCGAACAACAAGGACTCCGCAAAACAAGCCTCCAACGGCATCACGCAGGAATCTGTCGAAACAGCAATCAGCAGTATGGAGTCTCGTCTGAAGAGCAGCTTCAATGGCCTGCTTGATTCGTCGTTTAAGACGCTTCATGGCCGAATCGACGATGGTCTGCGTGCCCGTGAAGCCGACTTTGACGCGCGTCAGCTGAAGCTTCTCAACATGGTCTCCGAGGTTCTCAACGAAAACACTCAAAAGGTTCTCGAGGCCCTGATTCAAGAGCAATTCAGCAATGCAGTTATTCCTGCCATTTCTGACGTCGCTGGCAAGGCGGTTTCTGACCAGTTTGCGAAGAGTATGAACTCTCAAGTTTCGCACTCTGTTCAGAAGGAGATTCACAAAGCCCTCCCCTCGGCGACTCAGCAGGCCCTGCAGAATGGCGACTTTGTGAAGGCCATCTCGGATAGAGTCGGAGCAACGGTCGCCGCCAACGTCCAGCAAGAAGTTGTCAACTCCCTGACGTCGCGCCTTGGTCCTTCCTTCACCAACATGGCTGTTCAGGCATGCCAGCGCGTCGCAGGGGAGCTTCAGAAGCAGCACCGCGCCGAGATGGAGGTGCTCAACGCCCAGCGTCTCGCCGAGAGCAACAAGGTCGACCAGCTGTCTGGTGTCGTGACCCGCCTGACTGCGACGATCTCTAGCATGATGACCTCGCAGGAGCAGTTCCAGAATGAGTTCCTCAAGTTCCAGCAGCAAATGATTCGCGTCCAGGCTCAGGCCCAGCAACAACAGCAGCACCCCCCGCCGCCCCAGGTCTCTCACCATCACCCTGCTCCTTCATACAATGCTCCTTCCGTCGTCAGCCAAGTCCCAAGCCAGATTCAGAGCCAAGGCTACAGCAACGTCCAAAGCCCCGACCGCGCTTCGCACCAGTCCATGGGCTACGGCGGTCACTCTCAGGCTCTTACAGTGGCGAAGCCTAACAACGACTACGATGCCGACCTCCAGGCTCGCATCTCTGTCATCAACCAGTCTATGAAGGAAGGTAGGGCTGAAGAGGCTGTTGTCCGCTGGATGCAGTCTGGCCGTGAGCAGGAGGTGTTTGAGAAATACATGTCGAAGTACAGTCCGGAATTCGTTCGCAATCTGCCCCACCTGGTTCTGTTGACGGTGACTGCCACTGTCAGCTTGAATCTGGAGTCATACACTCGCGAGAGGATTTCCTGGCTCGAAATGGTTGTTCACAGCCTCCAGGTCTCCCTTGGTAACATGGTAAGCAACAAATGTGGCGGTTCATTTTTGCGGTAGCTAACAATTCTCTAGGATGAGGATGCTCGCGCGGTTACACCAAAGATTATGGGTATGCTGGTGGCCCGCGTCGAGGGTCTCTTCGTGCGCATCAGCAGCACCTCGGGCAACGACCCCGTCCTCAAAAACCTCTCGCAAATCATCGTCAATGCCAAGCGTGTTATTGACGCGTGCCAGGACGAGGCTCAGTATGCTTGAGCAACGAACGGATGGTTGGAATGAGATATTTCTGGCACCGTGCCTATGACGACGTGACGATATCAAGTACATAAGACATTTCAACACCATACACTGCAGGATGGCTTTGCCCTTATGCGAGGCCAAGATGTTGGGGAGATATGGCTTCGGGGAGGAGTGTGGGCTGCGAAGGGCATGATACCCAACGGCAGACAGTGCACATATGGCCGCGTTTCCTTGGCTTTGGAGAATGGGGTTCGTTGCGTTTCGTTGGGAGGCGTGATCCGGGCATGCGAACGGCGTAGCTTGGGCTTGATGGAACTGTGGTGGGGCGGTAAAAGTCCAAGTTTTTTTGTCCCTTTTTCTCTTTTCATTTTCACTCCTCTCTTTCTCTTCTTCTCCTAGTTTTAATAAGGGATGGGCGGATGGATGGCTTGGGTGTGGACCAGGGAGCGAGCGTTTGGACACCAGCCCAGAGTCTATTCTTGGGTTTGGATGTTCCAATTAGCGTCTTAGATAGGAAATGAGGTGTGACCTCGCGTTATGTGCTGTTACGGAGTGGCCGTCTGTGTCGTGTGTAAGCTGCGAGATGATGACAGAATTATTGCTGGCATCCGGCTTTTCCAAACCGGTGAGTCGATTTGCGGTCATCCATAAGAAGGTCCATGGATGTTGGTTGAGACAGAGGCGACGGCCAACGAGGTGAGATTAGATAAGCACGAGTCGCTACACATCTTATCTTGCCTTACCTAATCTTCAGTACTTAAGTAAGGTACCTTAGACAAAGTCGTGTGCCTCGTGCCCCTGAAGAGAAGACGCAACCCTGTTAGTTTTATTTGATGCCTGACGGCCTCACGCGCCCGTTGGCCTGTCTGATTGGGCGAAAGGTGGCGGCAAAGCAGGACACCTGTGCTCGAAGAAGCTCAGTCACAGGGTACTTAGCGCAGAGAGGAGAGATCCTGCGTGTGTGTGTGTGTGCTCCCAACAGCCACTGGACTGGGGGGATACCCCAGGCTGAACCTGAGCCAAGGTACAACAGAACAGCAGTTGAGCAGCAAGAGCAGCACCACCACCAACAGCGGACTGGCCACCTCAGCCCTGTCTCTCCTGCCTTCCTATGCGGAAAAAAAGCCACTCACGCGAACTGACGACGAAATCTCTGCGGCCACCCATAACGCGACGCTTCAGCCTTCGTACGACCCATTTCGTCTGGTCTCCCGCTCGCCTCCGAGAGAAGCAGCTGCCATTCCGACTCACCGAAGCCCCAGAACCCCCCGTCGCCGCTGGGCCAATTGCGTTGGGCAGAGTGTACTGACACTGACGCGACAACACAAGCTCCAATTGACCAGGGGGCCACAGCTCCAACCACGACCAAACCACGACCACTACCTACCACCACACTGCACACTACTGTCGTCCTAGTTCCGGGCCCAAGGTCTCGAATCAACGACTCCGACGACACGCCCAGCACGTCGACGACCAAGAACAGCCACGCCAGGTCAGGCCGCCGCTCGACGAGCCTCTGCCCCCAGCCATTGTCTCATTGTCAAATGTAACAGACGAGCACGATTATTCTTCTCCGAACACCAACGGCGCAGTTGCACCAGCGGGGCGAGCACAGAAAGCCGAAAACGCCCCCGAAAGCTCCATCGGAACGTCCCAACGAACGCCTGCTAATCCAACCTTAACCTCACGCTCCTCCACATCTGGCGGCAGTGCAGGACTGCTAGCTGGGGACCAGTTCCCCTTGTGCGCGTATGAGCTGGCAGGTGATTTCGGGCATGGGGACGAACGTAGGAAACGGCATGGGCGGCGTGCCTGGGGGGAACGAGATGGGCGGCGCGATGCAGGGCAACGGCTCCGGTCAGCCACATGCGACCGAGTATACACTGCAGGGTATGTTTCCATGAAATGCATCGCATGGTGCACGATGCCGCCCTTTTACTGACCATAGTGCTTCCTCTCTAGGCGTTATGCGCTTCCTCCAAACCGAATGGCACCGACACGAGCGCGACAGGAATGCTTGGGAAATTGAGCGCCAGGAGATGAAGGCGAGGATAGCCGCCCTCGAAGGTCAGGCCAGGAGGGCCGATGCCACCCAAAAGGCTCTCAAGAAATACGTCACCATCCTCGAGAAGAAGGTTAAGGACCAGTCTGCGCAGCTCAAGGGAGGCTCCAAGGCGGGCGAGGAGGCCGCAAAGGCTGAAAAGGACCGCGCCGCCCTGATCCAGGAGAAGCTCAAACGTGAGTACGCGCACCCCAAACAGCCAACCGACTTGCTAATAACCGCACGCAGCCTCGAACAAGAAGCCAACCGATGCTGTGGGGAACGAGATTGACATCGAAAAGGGCGACGACGAGTCGCAGCGCGCCGACCTCAAGGCCTTCCTCGATCAGTGCCAGGCCGAGTTTACCTACCTGATGATCACGCCAGCCAACCCACTGCCTCCGCGAGAGTCACCTCCACTCCCGATCCTCGAAGACTTACGCGAGGGCGAGCCTTTTGCAGTGCCGGGCGGCAAGCCCTTTCAGGATCCGCCATTCCCCTTCGCCTCGTCCTCTCTCGTACCGCAGAACCATGTGCGAGAGGCCAACCGCCCAGCTCCCGCCCCGAACCATGCCCCGCCGATGCAACGCAGCCAGCCGACGAGTTTCCCCGTGAAGCCCCCCGAACAGCACCAGCAACAGATGGCACCCCCGAATCCTGAACCTGCGCCTCCCATCATGTACGCTGCTGGAAACGAGTGGCCGCAGCCTATGTCGGTGACTGCCCGCATGCTGGACGACAACATGCAGCGGCCGAATCAGGCCGTTGAGTCTGTCAGCAGTGTTGAACCTACAGAAGAACCTCAGACAAGCCGGCCTCCCCCCGAAACTGATGGGTGGGAGTTCCCCGAGGGAGCCTTCCCTGAGTCGAATTCTTCACAGCCTCTCCAGCAACACACAAACCGACCCGATACGGATGCTTTTCCCACCGCGGACAACCTCCCCAAGTCGCCCAACCGTGGACCGAGTTCTCATCGCCGCAAAGGATCCATGTCTAGGAGGCGTAGCGCTGAGCACGAACTGTCTCTGAACGCAGTCGCCCAGAAGGCAGAGACTGGCAACTTCAAGCTGCGCTTTGGATTGCGAGGACACTTGGATACCGTCCGGACTGTCATTTTCTCTGGCGGTGGCAGCCCCGGTGAACCTGAGATTTGCACCGCCGGCGACGACGGCATGATCAAGCGCTTCCATATCCCCCGCGTCGACAACCACGGTCAAATGCCGAATGCTGCCTCCGATCTCGACGTGACGGCCAACTTCTCACACCGTGGCCATGCTGGTGCAGTGCTTTGCCTGACGTCCTGGTCACCATCCCCCAACTTCTCTACTGGCGGCCGCGCTCAAGGCGACGGTTGGATTTTCTCTGGTGGTCAGGACGCCACTATCAGGGTTTGGGAACGGGGCAGAGTCGACCCCAAAGCCACCCTTGAGGGCCACACCGATGCCGTCTGGGCTTTGTGCGTCCTGCCAACTACCCTGGGCACCGTCTTTGGCCAAAACAACCAGTATGGGAGCCCCGATCGAATCCTGCTCGTCTCTGGAGGTGCGGACGGATCTGCCCGTCTATGGGCTGTCAGCGCACCCCCTCAGTTGACGTCTCCTCAGCCGGGTACCAACAGGAGCGGGCCGACAGGTAGCAGAGGTCGTGTGCGTGGCAACTCGATGAGCTCGGGCAGCGCTTTCTCGAGCACTCCGCAGCCCAATATGGCGTCAAACTCTCCATTCAACCATACTTTGGTTCACAACATTAAGAGGTCTGACGGCTCTACGGCTAGCCCCACCTGCATCACACCTCTCAGCCCCAACGGTGACTCTTTTGTTGTATCCTACTCAGACGCGGCCATTCTCGTCTACGATACGAGGTCAGGTGAACAAACGGGGACCATGGACAGCTCGGAGACATACGATGGCTCGATCAACACCAGTGTCAATGCTGTTGTTGCGACAACCGTCGGTCTGGAGCAGCCTCAGAGCGGCATGTCTGAAGAGGACGGCGGTGCTGGTGGCGGGCCTACGGGCGGAGGCAGGTCGATGGCCGGATCCGGTGTGGAGGGTGTCATTATTTCTGGACACGAAGATCGGTTCGTGCGGTTCTTCGATGCCAACAGCGGTCAGCAGAAGCTATTTTTCCCCTTGGAGCTACATGCTAACTAACCTTTAGGACAATGCACGTACAACATGCTGGCGCACCCCGCATCGATTTCGAGCCTGTCTCTTAGTCCGGATGGCCGTGAACTCATTAGCGCAGGCCACGACGCCTCGCTCCGGTTCTGGAGCCTTGAGAAGAGATCCTGCACGCAGGAAATTACGAGCCACCGTATCATGCGTGGCGAGGGTGTATGTTCCGTCGTCTGGAGTCAGGACGGCAAGTGGGTCGTCAGCGGCGGCGGCGACGGCGTTGTAAAGGTGTTTGCGCGGTAGAAGGGGAGGCATATCCGAACATGGGAGAAGAATATACAGCTGCAGCATAGCGTCTGTTGAATGGCGTCGTTGTCTTTGGGTCGCATGCTCTTGGGACGGGCTTCCGATAACGGCTGCCTCAGCCTAGTTGTCGGGCACGGGATGAATGGCATGTTTGGGACATTGCGGGACGTTTGGGTTTACGGGCGATATTGCCTTCGGCTTGAGCGGTGCAGAAGTGGACTGGCGCGCTGGGCAAGCGGACATAAAGGGTGAATGAAGGGAAGAGAGATGGTGAGGGAGGAGTTGCAGGATACGAAGATGGGCTGGGATCACGGTCCACGTCCTGGTGTAATATGTATTGGGGCATTGTTCATTATACTTGTCGATACCCTCCGCTACGCCTGTTGTGAATTTTCAATGTTGGTCGCTTCGCCTTACATAGTAGACTCAATGAGAAGACCATCAGCCTGCATGGCATTGGCAACGCTAAATGCGGATGGGGATGACTTGCTCCATCAAATTGCATGTGCGGTTCATTCGTGGACTCGGGGTCGCGAGGCTAAGCTAGAACTCTAGCTCCTCGACTTCCATCCCGCACCCGTTGCACTTCTTGACCGTCATGCCGTCCTCGTTCTCCACGGCCCGGCCCCAGTCGTGGACGTGCTTGCCCCCGCCGACCGAGTCCCCAAACTTGCGCGGGCCTGCGCCTGCGGCGCCTGCGGCCTGCTGCCGCCGAATGGCCTCAGTGCGTGTCTTCCTCTTGAGGTCATTGAGCTTCTCGCGAAATTTTGCCTCCTTGCGCCGCTTCTTGTCGGCCTCGCGGCGCTCGAACTCTGCGTCGAGCTTCTCGGCAGATCCCCACTTGGTGGTGAAGGCATACTCCTCGACCTGGCAGCGGAGGAAGAGCATCATGTCGTGCCAGTGCGACTTGTGCGGGTTTGGCCTGGATAGATGAGGAAGCAGGTCGGCGTCCTTGAGCTCCTCGTCCGTCAAGAGGTAGTCCTCCTTGCATTCCGTTTTCGTGAGGAGAGAGTACTTTTCTGGGTGCCCATCCTTGCAAGCGTTGCAGACCTGGATTCCAAACACCTCGTCCCAGACCCAATCTATCTCGAAGGAGGCACACTCACCGCACTTTTTTCGGGTGGCGTCGTCTGCCAGCACGCTCAGGCCGGGCTCGAAGGGGCCCGCCTTTTGGCGGCGGAGTTTGCGGAGGAGCTGGAGGCGCTCCCATTCCTGTGACGACATGCCCTTAGGTTTTTCTTCCATAGGAGGACCGCCGGGCTTGATCTTAGGCACGAGGGCGGTATTGTGAGGGTCGTCTTCGGCCGTGAGGAAGCCGCCCTTAGTATCTGTCATAGCGGACATGTTGTAGTCGACAAACTTTGCGAAGTTGCGCGCCGGGCGCGGGGCGGCGCCCGTGTCGCGGGCATCTCTGTTCGTCAAGGGATGTTGAGACTCTGCCGCCGATACGGTGGAGATTGAAGCGTGCGGGCGTTTACGGGAAGCAGAGTCGGCGCCAGCCTTGGTGATATGGACCGAGTCTGTGGCTACGAAGCCCGACGAGGTCTTGGGAACGCCGGGGGCGCCGGATGCGGCAATTTCGGCGTCAAGATGGTCGCGCAGGGCTTTGGAGCGTAGACGAGATTCTTCCTGAGAGCTTGTTAGGGAGTGAGGGCTTCGGGATGGGGAGACGAAGATAGCGCACCATGCGACGGGTGACTTCGGGCGTGGGAGGCGTTCCGGCAGGCGCGGAGGCCCTGGGTTTCGGTGGAGGTGTTGAGGGACGCTCCATGATGGTCTTGTGTTTGGAAAACAGCCGTTTGGAGGTTCTGGGAAGCCGTGTTGTGCGAAAGCGAGTCCTGCCAGGGCGATTGAGGATGGGATGCGTTAAAGTGGTTGAGGGGCGAGTTCAGGGAACCAATTATGTCACCAACGCCGCGCGAAAGCACGTGCCCTTCGGCGCTGGACCGAGCCACACCGAGAGCATAGAAACGGAGACAGCAAAGTATGCCACTAGATTGTGATCCGAGTTAGAGCGCAGGTGCAGCGGCAGCGCTCGAGGACGCCAACAGCTTTCTGGGTCAAGGATAAAGAATCAAGGCGGTGGGCTGGTCAACGGGCAGAAGTTACGGATTGGTGTGCAGTATCTTTCGAGGTTAAATATCTACACGTATTTGCCACTCCACCGATGCTTGCGGAAATCCATCTCCAAGCAAGCATGACCAGCGCAGCAGAATCGCGAAGGACGCAAGGCGCACAATGCATGCAACGCGGAAACCCCCCGTGTATCCCAGAAACTTTCTTATTTTACTCCTGCCGAGACAAGACATGCTGCTTACTCCTCCTTCGCACCACCACGGCCAGCGCGCTCGGCAGCCTCGACGGCCTTCTTGTCGCTCTGGGCAGGGCCGGACTGGAGACCCTGCATGAAGCCAGCGGGGGCCTTGAAAGGGCGCTTGAGATCGCCGGAGGCAGGCTGGCCGAAGACGTGGATCTTGACAAGATTGCTCTCGAGGGCGCTCTTGAGGGGAATGATGGACTGAATGAGGAGAGGGTTGGTGTACTTCATGTAGAGGTGCATGAAGGCCATCATAGCGATGCCCATGGCCTGGGAGCGGAACGCCTGGCGCAGCTGGGTCGAGTCGTAGGCGTGGATCGTCGTCGTGACGAGCTTGCCCTCCTCGGAGGAGCCCATTGGGGGAGGCTCAACATACTTGAGGGTCGTGAGGTCTGCGGTCGTCAGTCAGCATGTTTTGATCTAGCCCCGTCATGTTCTTTCACCCGTCGGGTGTGGTGGCAGGCATACCCTTCTTCTTGTTGATCTGGGCCTGGATGTAGAGGTACAGGATGGCGATCAAGATGTTGCTCGCGATGTAGCCGGCGCGGCAGAGGTTGAGGACGTTGGGGTCATCGAAGGGGACCTTGCGCGACACCTGGACCATGCCGAGCATGATGATCAGGTTGGTGCTGCGAAGGTAGTGTCAGCATCGAGTACTTTGGCGCCAGATCCGGGTCTTGTTCGCGGAGGCGAAGCAGAGACTGCAACGTGATGCCATGGCCAACGTACATCTGAGGGCTGACCATTTTGGCGGTTTTTCCGGAGCGGGCGTGATGGACTGTCTTTGAGGAAGAATTGACGACGGTACAGTGGCCCGAGAAACCTCTGCAGAAGCAAGGAGGGAGGCTGAAGATGAGGAAAGGGGAGGGTGAGGTGACTGGCAGGATGCAAGAAACAGAAGGCGAGGCGGCGACGGCGCGACGTGGAGTTGGCGAGTTTTTGTAGCGTGCTGCAGGTGGCAGTGAGGCAGTAGCAGTGGTAGTGGGTGAGGGCCCTGAGGGTGAGGTGGTCGAAACGGGCGGGCTGGGTTAAGGTAGGTGGAGGTGGAGTTTGCTGAGGTATGGATACTGTGACCTACCAGGCAAAAAAAAAAGGTACATTGCGCGGTCCGATTTGCGGCTTGTCGGGGTCCAGCGGGATGGCGAAATGCGAATTGGCACGAATATTGGCAGGCGCTTTTGGGGGTTCTGTGGTCTTCTGCGGGAGTCTGCAGCCAGATATGGAGGGCACCTTGTGTACCTAAGTTACCCAGGTAAGTGCCCACCACGAAAAGTACAGTACCTAAGGTAAGTAAGGTAAGTAGGTACCTTAGGTACCTTAGGTAGGCAGGCAGGTAGGCACCTTTAGGGGGAACTTCATGAGTACCTCCGAGGCTCAGGTGCCCAAAACCTTCTTCAACCACCCCCATTGCGTCTCTGAGATCGGGCTCTCCAGCTTCTACCACCGCAGCAATCAGTGAACTCCAGCAGGGCATGTACAATTCCTCAACCCCCTCCAACTCCACTCGACACAAGTCCCTCCGACCATGCTGAATACACATAGTATCTTGCCCTTGTGCATGCCACGTTGGTCGTGGCTGATCCGCCCGGCTGCCGGCGAAAGCAACTAAAGCTACCGGCAATGTGGCATCCGACCTCTCTAGTTCCCCGCGTCGGTGCTGGTGAGCACCACCTCAGCTGCGCTCCTAGTGTACGGATGGGATGGATGCGCATTTAGTCAAGGTACCTAACAAAGAGAGGGACGCAAAAAGGACACGTTCGTATAAATTGCGGCGGGGATTCCTGCCCGCCCATATCCACCGCTCGAGCCACCTGCCTATCGGAGGCGGCTTTTACTTTGCCTCATTCTACAGCTGAGATTTTGTCATGCAGGGCATCAACACGACGCAATCTTCCGAAGCCAGCCCGAATGACGCGATATCCGTACTCGTCATATTCCAGATATGTACATAGGAGACTGAAGCGTCACCTGACGAAATATTCTACACGATGAAATTGACCCAGCAGCCAAGGGTCCCGGACAGGACTTCAGCAGCGTGTCCTAGTGCAACCGCGATGCTTGCATATCCCCCATACTGGTATCAGGTATCCAACATGCGCGTACGGCGTACACTGTACACGGACAGACCCGCATCCCGTCGCCGGCCTCGGTGTTGGTCCCGCTTTTCCCGGTCCTCGCACTCCGGGCTTCAAGCGAAGATCTTCAGCACCGGCAGGTAAGTGTTGTACGCCTTTCCGCTCGTCGGCTCCATGCTGTACATGTAATCACCCCACCAAGGGCCGGCTGCCCACCATAGGCCACCTGCGGCGTAGACGCGTTAGTTTGATGGTGATGCCCTATAGAAGGATATTGGACTTACCCTTCCAGACATCTGAGTTGTCCGCGAGGTGCTGGAGCGCACCCTTAACGGCCGTGATGCATTGGTCATTGACTCCGGCGCCGATCTCGCCCAGCACTCCCTGCTTTTTGTTATCCTGCAGCCACTTGGTGGCCGTTGACAGACGCTCCGCGCCTATGGTGCTGCTGACGCACGCCTCGTTGGTGCCGGAGCCGTCCGTGTCGAGGTACTGGTGCATCTCGTAGAAGAGGAGCTTGCCGGTTGAGTCGGACGGGTCTTTGAGGTCCTTCAACGCGTCGCCGGAGCCGCTCTCGATCCAGTGCCAAGCACCCGAGTACGAGTTACCTTCGATCCAGATGTACTGCTTCGTGGCACCCGCCGCGCGGATGTTGTCGATAGCCGCCTGGTTAAGGTCCGCCACGAGTTTGTTGTCCATGTCGTGGTATTCGTTGTTGGTGTCGAAGATGACCTTGTCATTGTCCTTGAAACGGGCCGCGACCGTCTTCCACCAGGCGCCAAAATCACTCGAGCTGGTGATGATGTTGCCATAGTATCGGCCGTAGTTGTGAGGGTCAATGACGGCATAGGAGCCCCTGTAGGTGGTAAGCCTCGAATTATTACCGTCGGCGGAGAATCAACTGTGACGCGCTACGCGGAAGACGGGGGTGTACGGTTGCTCACTTTGACGTCACGTCCTTGACGAGCTATAACCGAGTTAGTTTGCTTCTTTCTACCTTTGCAGCATAGCAACTCACGTCCTCCAGCCCAGAGAAATACGTCTCGTTGATGGTGCCGGTCAACTTGTCGGGAATGATCCGCTCCCTAATGCGACATCAATACTCAACTCAACCTTGCAAGGCAGGCCGATACTAACATCATAGTTCCAATGCGGAACGTGTTCAGGCCCTGTGACCTCAGAGTCTGTGTTTCCGTCAGTTCATGTCCCAAGCCATCCCATACGCCCCACTCACGTCAATGGCAGTCTTGTTGGGCCATGTGTACTCCTTGCCCAGCTGGCCAGGCAGCGTGTTCTGCCCAAACTCGCCGCCGGACTCGTTGACGCCGGTGAAGAGGAACTTTCCAGCGCGCTTCTGTTTAGAGGCGTTGTCCAATGGGGCCGCCAGGACCGACGCGACGGACGCAGCTCCGAGAGCCAAGTTGGAAAACTTCATATTGGAGAAAGAACGTAAAATGGAGTTAGACTAGAAAAGAAGGTAGGAAGGTCAGATGAGGTCCGGAAAGCCAAGACCACTACCCCAGAGCAGTCCAGAGGCCGTGGCTGGCTTTATACCCCATGGCCACCACCCCTCTCATGTCTCGTTCACAGGTTCAAGGGGGTATGGGTGGTCCGAACATTCGAACTTTGGGGCAGGCGGCACGATTTCTCCAAGGCCCATCGTGACGGAGTTCCTTGCTCCGTCCCATGTATAAAGCCGAAAACGCATTCTGATTTGCAGAAATTTGGGGAAGCAATCAACAGGCCCTGGTCAGTGTGCGTCTGATGCAGGCTCGCGAGCGGCGAGCCTCAGTAGCTTAGCTTGCTTGGCATGGATGATTTGCTGTGTGGGGTAGACCCGGCAAGGAAGGGCAGATCTCGGGATGTAGACTTCATAGGGCGCGCTCTCTTGTGCCTTGCAAAACGTCTGGTTCCTGGTTGCTGGTGCCGATAGTGCCGAGCATTGCGGCTGCATCGTCCTCATAGTGGCTTGAAGCAGTAGCGCCTGAGTTAGATTGCACGCAAGTTATCCACGAGAGCAACAATCAAACCGTTACACTGCATGTACCTTTGCCATGTGCTCTAATTGTACATTGTGCAAATTTGAGCCGGTGCATGGTACGGTGTACCATAATGCGCAAAAGGAATGTCGGGAACTTGCGCCAACAAGATTCACATCGGCCATCGACTGATGTTGGTCCAATGGATGGGGAAATTCCCTCCGCGTGGTATAGTGGCCTCGAATTAAGGGATCGCGAGCTTGACCACTTTCCCCACATTGATCATCAAGATGGGAGCACAGAGGGGCCAGACTGAGCTGCGAGACCGGGAGGAGGGTGCTAGCACGGTTACAGGATAAATGGCTTTCATATGCATGTCCGGAGACGGCTGGCAGACTGAGAGACGGCGGATGAATCGGCGTTCACTGCTAGCCAGGAATGACGTTGTTTGATGTGACATGAGACGACGGGGGGCCCAGGCCGGATTGGGCAATTAATGAGATTCTACCGAGCTTTCTTTCTCTTCAGACCGACCTAGGGATTGTCCGCCCGACAGGGAGCTCCTCGGACGCCGCGAAAGCCTAACCGAGCCGTTTCAATGCGCTCGTGGATCAGGAAACAGCCCAACGGGAATGAGAGTTCTAGTGGCTGTCGCTGTCTGAAACAGGGCGGAATGCCCGTCCAGTGGTTTGCCCTGCTCTGTGTTTTCTCCCTTATTTCCTCAAAGCATAATGGCCGTCATCCATTCTCGCAATCACGAGAGAACGAAAATTAGGTGAACTCACGAAGGTTCATGAAATGGGTGCCGACATGGTCTTCTCTGATCCGACTCGATCCTCCCTAACATGGGCGGGGGCCGGGGAATGCGGCCAACCCTCAGTGCGCCGTGGCGGGTCAAGTCCAGCCGGTGCAGTGACCCGGCAGCACGGACGGCGGGGTCCGCATCACGTGATGCGGACAAATTCTCGATCTCGGAAATTCTATCAACCCAGTAGGTCGTCCCGGTGTCGGGTGGTTCTCGGATCGCGACAACAGCAGCAGCTACCATCAATCCCAGTCAGGGCCATCGCCTCCGCAGAAAAGGAGTTGCCAAAATGCAGCCTACGAGGTGCCTCCTGAAGAGATCTGTGTGGAAGGGTAGGTCGCCGCCGTTGGACGCATTGCATGGGCTTGGAATTTGCGAACTGACAGTTGTATCTTCTTAGGACCGCACATCGTCCCGTAAGCAGGACTCCTCTGCGAAGCAGCCCCTCGATCGACCAATTGTCTCGACTCTGACCTTTTATACGAACAGACTCCCTATCGTGCGGCCGGTGCCCGGCCAGAAGGTCCAGCCCATCAGGACACAGGCCCGGTCTGCCACCATCCTGCCCAACTTTGTCGGCCTCAAGTTCCAGGTACACAACGGCAAGCACTACATTGACGTAACCATCACCGAAGAGATGGTCGGCCACAAGCTGGGAGAGTTTTCACCGTAAGTGGCCTCTACGGCAGGTATTGGGGTTCAATGGCGCTAACGTGAGGGTGCAGGACGAGAAAGCCTTTCATCTGGACCAAATTGTAAAAGGGCCTCTGCTGGGCTGCATTCAGACGCCGTTCCTGGCAGAGTGATGGGGTGCGGGGGAAAAACGACATTTGTACAACACTGTCAATGATACCAGCGATACACTGTAGCATATAAATCCTAGGCCTTGTGCCGTTGATGATGAACCTCAGCTACTATTTATGAGTGGTTGTCTATCGTCTCATTCTGTGTGTCATGCTTGTCTTGCCCGCCGAAACCGTAAATCTCCCAGCCATATCCGTGGCTCCCAGACGCCAAAGCAAACCATCCAACGCCGTGATATATGTACACCAACCCGGGATACGAAGGACTGCCCTGACCGCACCAAGCGAGGCTGCCCCTTATCGGTAGAACTCACTCCTCTTGACGTTGACGCCATACTCGCCGACCGCCATACCAAGGTCCTCCATCGTCAGAACAGTGCGGTTCTGACTTCCTCCTTGTCCTCCGCCACCGTATCCGGGCCGCTGGATACCCAGGGGGCCGCCACGGCCTTGGTCCTTCGCGCCGGCAGGACCCGTTGGCTGGCCGGGGATGGGAAAGCCGGCGGCGGCGCCGAGGTTGCCCATCGGATTGTTGGCGTTGGAATTGGAGGCGCGGATGCGGCTGTACTGGTAAGCATCAGCAGCGATGTCGGCGATGAACTTTTGCGTTGCGAGAGCGAGGAGGCGTGCAAGACGGGGGTCGGTTTGCGGTGGAGGAGGCAGGCCGGCCTTGGTCATGTAGTAGTTCGTCACTGCGTCGGGGATCTGGCGGGGAGGTTAGCTCTTGGAGTCATTTGACAAGGAGTCTCTGAGAGAAGGGCAACGCACAATGGGAGCGTAGTCGTCCATCTTTGTCAGAAACTCGCGCAGGGACATATCCTTCCGTGTGGCAGCCTTGGGCTCGGGACCCGGCGCGACTGCGTCAGGAACGGCAGCGGTGGCAGCAGCAGCGCTCCCGGGAGGGGCCGCCTCCTGTGAGTTGGGCGCAGTTGGGGCCTGCTCGGCATTGGTATCGGGGGCGTTGGCGTTCGGAGACATTTTGATCACAACGCGTGAGGCGGGCTTCGGGATGAGATGGATCGGGGCCGGTTGTGTGATTCGACGCGATGTCCCGCGAGGCTGGTGAGGTTGGTGATGTAACGGGGAAGTCGCTACCACTGACGATGGAGGTGGCGCTCGGATCACGTGATCACCCCCCAGAAACTTTCGCTGGTGGGTCTCCACACTGCATCTAGGGGGTCCCACATGCGCTCCACGCCAGGTGCACAGGTGAATGTTACTCGGTTTACTACCTATTGACAATGACTTCGCCGTAATGCTGGATAAAGCGGCTCGATCAGCTCCTCACTAAGATCAGGCAGAGGGCGGAGCGAACTTCATTTCTTATTCATCCCCAAGAGATGTGCACGGGTCAATCAACTTGTCTGATGACCCCGAAGGCGATCAAGTGCCTCAAGTCGAGAAAACTAGGCAGAGCAACTGTCGACGGGACGGGACTGTGGTGGTGAGTTGCAGTTTGACATTAAACTCTCGCGGGAGAAAACAAGTTACAGGCATCAAATTTTGTGGTTGTTTCGCAAAACCTTCCTGCTATTTTCTTCTGTGTCATGAGAAAATTCTGTCGTCCTCAGGTTTTTGGGTAGTTCTCGCCATGATTCATGACAGCATGGACCATCATCAGACCTACTTCAGCGCACACGCTTCGCCAAAATCCCAATTCGGCAGTGGCAAGCATGATACTGATCATTCGTGTTGCGTCCTACTTCAAGTCAAAGTATCCACTTAGAACAGGACGTGGTTGCTGAAATCGCGTGTAGAATCATGCGGCGTTATGCTCTTAGTGCCATTTCTCCCGCAATTGAAACATGCACTGGTCATTTAACGCAGGAATCGACGACAAGGTACAAATTAGAGAACATACAGATACATTCATTACGTCTGCGAAGTTGGTTCTTTGGACATACGCTTGCTGTTAGTAGTCATAAAGCAAACTCTCTCTCGTCCCAGATTAGAGTATTTCTCTGTTAACCTTAACCAGCATGTATCTTTAACAGTCATACAGGGGCTACTAATGTCACAGAAAATACACTACTCGAATATACTGCCGTATTGTATCGATGTTCGTCTGTTAGCAGCCGTAGGTTATGTTCGCCGTGAAGAGAATGGATATACGAATGCCATTCTCCTGTCTAATGTAGAATATATCGCTAGACGTCAAAAGAAGAGCGAGAATGGCTCCCGTGCCTGCTTTGACGTTAAACCTATACGGGTGCTACATCCTACACCTTGTGTCTCAGAATTCTTAACACAACACAAAAAGCAGACTGCTCGGCCTAGATATCCCAGGTGGCTCGTTATGTCGTCCTTTATGTCCAAGCGGGGTTGAACAAAAGACAACGTACTGGAAGCGAATTCCACTTTAATACATGAACGCAATTCAGAGCAGCCTGCCCTGCTTTCATCCAATAGTCAGACCGTTCAGTTACCCAGTGAGGTGGCTCGTTATAGACGTTACAGTAAGGTTAGTTTGTGCTTATGATGACCGCGGGAAGATGGTATCTGTCTTGTTCCCTATCGCTGTGAGCGGGGCCCGGTTGACCCGCCCACCGAGCCACATGGGGTTGCAGGTTTATGTTCCTGTACCCCTCGGCAACGAAGTGTTTGCTTACGACAATGTCTAACTGCGCGGACAGTTCTTAAGCAAGTCATCCTTTACACAGAGAAGGTTCCAAGTCAGCCTTGTAACAACATGGTGGCCAGTATGGAAGCGATCAAAACATGTGTGTAATTTTGTGCTATGTCTTCTAAGCCTGCAGAGGTGGCTTGGCGAAGTTTACCCAGTGTATAATTCAACAGTATTGAATCCGATAACAATCACCGTTCTGGTGTAGTCGTCTATAACAGCATACCTTAAGTCTTGGCCTATAACAGAATCAAAAATAGAGTTTGCGTTATTGTCCCTTGCCTCCTCTGCAATAGAGACATCTGATAGTAGGTTGAGATCACGGTAAAGCATAGTGTAATTACCTAGAGCATACGTGCTTCCGATTTGGTAGCGCATGCTTGAATATTAATAAACAAGCTGCCGGTAGGTGTCTTCGGTCGCCAGGTCAGGATACTATATACAGTAGGGTCAGAGGTTTTGTTTCGGCATTTCCGTAATAGTATCGCTCATGATAAGACGTGCATTTCGTGCTCTCGCAAATAATTCATTTCCCGGCGCTAAACAGAGCCCCGTCACCTTTTGTGACTTGGCAAATACAACATGGTGTCGAATGCCTTTAACTGTGCATAAAACCGTTGGATTATTTGGACCCATGTTCCCACTAATATGCGGTGATCTGATGCCCCGAATGGCTGCGACGAGGTTATCGCCTTTGCGGGCGCTGGGCCATCCCATGGAAAAGAACTCGCGATATCCGCATGTTGCTGACAGGGTGGTCGTTCGTCGACAGCGGGCTATCCCACTGAGACTTCCCCACGGTACTCTCCCCGGCGAAGCCCTTGTGATGGAACGGTAGATACCACGAGAGACGAGCTGGGACGGAGACGCGGCTGAGACTCTTGCAAAGCGTACGGGACGGGTGAACAAATGCTATAATTGAAGTGACATGTTGCAACCCCCCGAACGAGCGGCAAGAACAGGCAAACATCAATAGAATTCAGAAATGTCAAAGAAAAAGTTGTGCTTAGGCAGAATAGAGAATGATTAATGCTAGGAATGGTGACTAAATGTTTCAGGTCGAAAGTCTTCATTTGGAGCTGCGTATGTATAATTCTTTCTTCGCCATGTCTCAAGATAAAGCCTACCTTAATAGGCTGGAAACACCGAAAAACAAACTTAGCCCCATGCTTGTGCTACAATGCAAGAGAGGGAGGCTGTCACCGGCAAGTTATCGTAATACGATGGAGTCAAAGGAGAAGTTTGAAAAATGGGGCGTAACATTCGTATCAGGCTCGGCCTGATGTGTTGTCTAGCACGCTGTCTAGCTATGTAACCAATCTCTATATGTTTTCCCAAAACCCCATACTCCGAACCAAAGAATCTTCGGCGGGGGAAGAAGGCACTAATGGCGCCTTCGGTAGTCAACTCCTTAACGATGTCCTGGATGGACGACGCGCGTAGTTCGTCGCGTCGGCAATGCAAAAGGCTATTCCGTAGCCTCTCAGGATGGAGGAATGCTCAAATTGCTGGATGCCCAGCGGTGGGGGTGCCGAACCAAAGAGGTGCCCTCGAGCGCATGCCAGAGGCCGCATTTAGTCCTCAGTCTTGTGCAGGGAGCCAGTGACGTAGTTCTCCTCGAGAGCGTCGATGGCGGCAATGTCCTCCTGGGCGAGCTCGAAGTCGAAGGACTCGAAGTTGGACTTGATGCGGTGGGCGGTGAGAGACTTGGGGAGGACGATGTTGCCGCGGGAGGCGTTCCAGTTGAGGAGGATCTGCGCAGGGGTCTTGCCGTACTTCTCGGCAATCTGGCCAATTTGGGGGTCCTCGAGCTTGTTGCCACGTGCAAGGGGAGAGTAAGCCTCAATGGCGATGCCATGGCGGCGGCAGGCATCAACGAGGTCCTGGCGCTGGCAGAAGGGGTGAACCTCGATCTGGTTGACGGCGGGGACTACGGTGGTTTCGGCGATGAGCTCGTCGAGGTGCTGAGCACCGAAGTTGGAGACGCCGATGGAGCGGACCTTGCCGAGTCTCTGGGCGGTCTCGAGGGCTCTCCAGGAGGCAATGCGCTTCTCCTTGTCGTTGGAGGGGGAGTGAATCAGGTAGAGGTCGAAGTAGTCGAGCTGGAACTTCTTGAGGGAGTCGCACAGGGCGTTGAAGGTGGCCTCGTAGCCGTGGTCAGCGTCCCACAGCTTGGTGGTAACGAAGACCTCGCTACGGGGAGTGCCGGTCTGCTTGAGCCACTTCTTCAGGGCGCGGCCGCAAGCCTCCTCGTTGGCGTATCTGGCGGCGGAATCGATGTGTCTGTAGCCGGCCTCGAGAGCAGCGATGACGGCGTCCTCGGTCTCCTGGCCGTTGGGGGCCTTGTAGACACCCAGGGCGATCTGGGGAATCTCGTTGCCATCGTTAAGCTGGACGGTCAGGCGGGGAGAATCGCAGGGAGAGGCATATCCGGAGTCCTGGCGAGTAGGCATAACCTTCTCCATGCCAAGCTCAGGCTTGCGGTTGGCGAACTGAACGGCGGCCATTGTGATAGTTGTGGTGAAGTTGAGATGAGGAAGTCGAAGAGGTCGAAAGCTGGAGTGTTTTGGGTATCAAATGAACAGCTGTGAAGAGCAGAGCGAAGTATGCGAATGCGTTAGAGATTGATGTGTTGATGATGAGAACAAAAAGACATTTGAAGCGACTTCTGGCGTCCCTTTTTATTCTTTTCGACGCCTCTCTGGATGGTCTCTTATTTCCTCTTTCGGACCGATGGCGCCTTCTGTCGCCTGCGGCGGGCCCGCCACAAATGTCCCGTCCCAACTGGTTTGATGCCCCGTCGACACTGGAGACCGTGCCCCGTTGATTTTGGGTCGGTACCCGGTTGGTGTTGAGTCCGTATCTCGATGTCTTTCCAGTCGGTGCCGGCGGTTCCCAGTCGGTATCCGTCCGTTGTCTCGACGGTACTGGGTTCATGCCCCGTTATCTCTGGGCCCGCGACCCGCTGAGACTGGAGTCAATGACGTAGAAGTTCTCCGCCGGCGCTGGGCCGATGGATCATGTCCGAGTCAGGGTTGTCGTGTACTGTGCTAGAGTAGGCCTCACTTTGCATCCCGAACCCCGACTAGCCTGGCCTGTCAAGTTGATTCATGTGTTATCGATACAGGCGCCGTATCAGACGAAATCCATGGTGTCTGGGTTTGGGTGGTGAGTGTGTTATGAGGCTGAAGTATAGCCAAGCTCGGGATGTTGAGCCTCAAATTTCTTTTTCCGTTTCTTCGGATGGTGGCAAACACGGGAGTGGCTGCCTTGGCGTGCAAGGTTGACATCCATCCAATGACAATCACATTCGGGAATGCTTCTGGAAAGGCAGGAAAAAAAAGGGAAAAAAAAGGAAAGACGCCAAGAGGAGAGAGCTGGGCCAACGAGGAGTTTCGTTCGGTCTATTTTTCCCGAGGACACATTAGGCGCCGTTTCAGGCGCGCCGTTGGAGACGCGAGGCAGATTCGTCGTTCTCGTCCTCCACGTCTTCGACGGAAACCCGCAACAAGTACATTGTACTGGGTAAGGTATCTGAAATGAAGCCGCACTAAGCGACAGCGACACTTCTTTGCCGATGACGTCAGGCTGCCGAGGACATCACAGTGATGGTGGATCTTTTAAAACGCGGTGCTTCGGCTGCCCCATCGAAATGGACCTGGAAGGCCGAAAAGTTCCCGGAAATGCTCATGTTCGCGATGCGGGATGCGAGTCGCGAATTTGCCATTCGGCCGTGTATACGGTGTACCTGGGCGAATTACCTGTCGTCGCAATGCAGGACGGCGAAAAGGTGCTCTACTAAGGTAGGTAGTACTACCTTGCCTACAGTAGGTACCGATAGTGTATTGTAGTGTACGGATACATGTACCTGCTCGCAGTGGGAGTTGCGCCGCCGCCAGGTCGCTTGGGCCGTTTAGGAAGGCCTTGATCCCTGCAGGCGCCTCTGATTGGACCCGTCCCCTGCAAGACTCAGGAACGTGGTTTCAGACTTTGCTGTGATGTCATTGGAGGGTCCCGGTGTAGGGTGAGCTGCTGGAGAGATGGAGGCATGTCGCCTGCAGGACCCCTATCGGGAGGGTTCGGAAGGGCCCGCTCTTCCAGTGGCTCTCTCAGCCTGGGCGCGCGGCTGGGCTGCCTGGCCTTCCAAGTCAGTCCCACGTTTGGCCTGGGACGACTCCAGAAACGGTGCGTTTGCAACAGCTTGACAGCCATTGGGGCTTGGGCTTGGGCATTATCAGCGCCTGTCCGTTCCGTAAACTATCGGTGTCGGTGTGTCCAGTGTGTGTGGCCTTGTCTTGACCGTGGCCTCAGAGGATTTAGGATTAGTCTACCGAGTATGGGAGAGAGGACATGATTTTCCCGGGACCCTGAGATGCGATGCGATTGACCAGACCAGATTGACCAGATTGACCAGATTGACCATTGGCCGAGCCCCGTTCATGCTCGCTGTCCAGACAAGACTTTCACATGTACGCCATGCCGCCAAGCCAGCAACTTGGAAGTGCCTAACGACAATACAGGCAGTCGATCGGCAGGGGACATCCGGATTGTCCTTGTCCTCTGCAAAAGCCGCGAAGGAAGCCGCGCCTACGCATACGTCGCACTCGACAGTCTGTAGCTGAGCCTTCCTGGAATCCTTGTCCAGACCGTCGATACCGGCCCCTATCTTGTATCTCCTTTGCCGGCCTGAGACAAGGCCCTATCAGGGACCCACGCGTTCTCCAGTTTACTTTTATCTCGTCCAAGGTAACGACCGCATTTCCCTCTCCCAGCCTGCCTGGCGTGATTGCGGACTCAAGACTGACTTTCTCACTGGATAAATGCCTCGTAATGTGGAGGACGCTAACACACTGAGTCCCCCGTCTCACCGTGAGAGTGTAGGGGTATCAACACACAGACTGAGCGATGATCTTTGGTGGAGACGGCTGCAAGGCGAGAGAAAAAAAAATGGCTCTCACCTTACAGCACGCTCGCTGCGCGGTGCATGAAGACCAAAAAATCCCAATAGCACTCGGTACTATTGGCGGTGTGTTAACCTTCACACCGATGATGGGGCAACCGGGTCCACCGTGTCAGCATAACATTGATAATGGGTTTTTTTCTCTCAGGTCTTGGTAGGCGCGGCGGCCGTCTTCATTGGATGGCGATCTAAATTTCAAACTCTGCTGGATGCCGACACTGGGGAGGCTGCAGACTCAAACTTGGTTTCATGAGGCATTTCACGCCGTAGCTTACACTAAGGCACGTCTGCCGTAAGATTACGTCTTAATGCATCGGGATCAGGCAATGAGGTAACCTCTCACCGGAGGTTGGGATAAGGAAAAAGGGATACCCGCGAGGTAGCCGAGAATAATAGCGAAACGGCCAGCTGGGAGAGCTTCCTCAGAATGGACAATGACAAAATGCCTCTACGCAATGTGACACGCCTTGCGCCCGTCAATCTTTCAGCCGCAGCTAAGCCCTCCTAGCCAGGCAGAGATGCCAGGAACTGCCGTCGTCTAGCAGCCCAAGACAAGACTAAACTGCATCAATAAACGCCCGACGTCGCACGAGTCAGAATGCGCATCGATGAGAACATCACACTCCAGTAGCTATAGCGAGGCAGAGTAACACCCAATCAATCCCTTTGAGTATTGTGCCGCGAGTCGTTGGATGTTGATCTGCACCAGCCCCAACGGTCGGATCAAGTGCAGCCCGGGAACGGGCGAAAAGAATTCCTACGGCATGACGTGGAGGCCTCACGCAACTGAATTTTTCAGCCACCGGCCGGGAATTATCTGCTTGCTATCGTTCTTGGAGTTGGGAGGGCGGAGGAACAAGATGCATGGTGGAATTGGAGTTTGGAGCTGATACTGATAGCGATATAGTCTCCCCCGACAACTATTAAATCTGCAACACCAACACCCCACCCACACAGATGGGAAGGGTCACGATGGCTTCAACTGCAGGCCACGCAACCTCAAAGCCGCTTCACGATCACCCCAGTCAGGCAAACGGTACCAGCCAACAGCACTTCTATCACGCAGTGGTTTCCTGCAGGAGCACAGTTACCGCTCTGTACATACTACAATAACTCCCAAGGTCAAAACCACTTAATTTGAACCCAGTGCGTTCATTTCAGCGATGTTCACTGTCTATGAAGAATCCCACTTCAATACAAACGTAGCAAAGGCCGGACCTCAGGCACACAATACCTGTAACAGATTGCCCAGCGAGATAAGTTAGACGAGCCTTCGCGGGCTTTCACGACCATATCGGTCATAACTGGAAGGACCCGGGCACAGTTTGCAGCAAGGTTCACGAACGAGAAATCGACGCTGTAGCTGTTATAAGCCATGGACGCGAAACAGTAGGGAGGGAGCGTTGGTTCAGTCGAGATATTTCGCAGCTGCGTGCTCCCGCGCCATGAGAAGACAAAACATAGCGTGGATCTTGCTCTTCCAGCAATCGGTTATGACAACAATAGAAAGTCGTCATGAAGCGTGATCCAACGTGCTTAAATAGGTCGTTTTATGGGGTTCCTGTCAGTTGCATTTCATTTGCAGCTAATAATTTCACATCATATTTGATGTCACCGACTTTCTGAATGCGTTGCCACCCAAGTTTATCACCCCTGGAACGAACATCATTGCAGAGACGTCGTGCCAGTCAGACCGACGGGTGTGCCCATGCCAGACGACCCTTTCTAGGTCGTCCGTACTCATCTTGCAACAATCCAGATCCTGGTACTGATACTAGCAAGTTGCATCCAATTTTTCAACACCCTTCTTCCACTGAGCCTTGGCATTGCGCAGCTAAGTCCATGTTATTTGCGCCGGACCACACATCAAATCGTGACTCTCTAGGTGGACCCAGCATTATTGACAAGCGTACCTCAGTTCTCCCGCGGGGTTTGCGATCGATGGCTCCGAAGCTCGCGGGGTAGTTTGCCAGGTTCACGATCGATTTGGGCTGGAAAAGTTCGTCGGTCGGTAGTCCGAGCTCGGCGACAGTGGGGCGGCCGCTCCGGGGTTCAGTTCGGCGGTGGCCGGGGTCGAGGTCCGAGGCCGGAGCGACTGTCGCCGAAGGCCCAGTGTCAGGGGCTTGCGGTGCGAAGTAAAGAGGTCAGTAAGAGGACAATAGGTAGGTACTGGTTGTGACTCTCATTCTTCTCTGACCCTCTCCTTCAAGGGGAGGGACAGGCCTTTATATATATAGTCCTCCTTAGTTAAGCCCTGTTGTAGTCTAGAATCGGCTTAGCCGCTATGTTTTCCTTAGTTAGATTCTAGCCACGTGATACGATCCCCCTCCTTATCCGGCCTATCCTTAGGTCGTAGTAGTTGCTCACCGGAGAAGCACCTGTTTTAGAACTCATAGTAACTACTCCTAAAGAGTTACCCTATTAGGTTTCTAATTCGAAGTGTTATTTACTATTCCCCGTAATAACCTTATAGTAAATTAATAATTAATTAGTGATCTCTTTTTCTAAAAATAGTTAATTTTATAGAATTATCCTACTGGGTTATTAATTTAGGAGTTTTTATGAATAGCCCTAATAAGTTACCTACTTATAATACTCTTATAAGTAGCCTTATTAGGTTACATATTTAAAGGTTTTTATAAGTAACTTTAATAGGTTACTTATTTATAATACTCTTATGAGTAGCCTTATTGGGTTATTTCCTCTAAGGTTTTTATGAATAACCTTAATAAGTTACCTACTTATAATAAACTAGTAATTAATTAGTAGTCTTTTACTGTCACGGGCCAAGGCCCGATCAGAGGCCTCGGAACCACTCGGCCATGTTCAACGCCAACCGCTGCTTACTAAGCCTGATCAGGCCTAGGTAGACCTGATTAGGACTCAATGGATTTGTGGGGTAGTAGACTTTCCCTTCCTTTCTCCTTATCTTAAAAATACTCGAAATAGTTGCCATAGTTAGTTGTAATATATGTATTTGGATTATTATATTATTTTTAAGATTATTAAAGGTAATTAATTAAATACCTAGTATAGAAGCCTATGATTTGTATGAAAGTGGTAAGAAGTTTTAGATGGGTTAACCTGAGGAGTCCCTGAACGTCTAAAGTTGATTAGTATACCCTGATTAGACATAGAGGTTATTATAAAACTCGAAAAGACGCGTATGTGTACTCATAGTAGAGTACCTTAACTCTGTTATTAAGTATATTATAGTTATTATTAAATATAAAACACTAAGATAAGTGATAATTATACGATAATGGAAGATAACGCTGAATTATCTGGAAACCCGTAATAGTTAGTGTAACTAATTAAATAACTTATAACCCAACTATAGGAGATGTGGATTGCCTAAGTAACCGAGTAAGAGACCTAATAAGAGCAGATTCGATTATTGTAGGAAGCCTTAGTAGAACCTAGGTACCCGACCTTGATGTTAAACTAATCCCCGATACCTTTTATAGTACCGATTTCCCCTAATTAAATTTATATATTACTTTTAAAATAAATTAGATATTAGATTCCTAATTCACCGAAGTTTAATGGATTATATAAGAAGTTTTAATAATAGCACTTTGAGATAAGAGGAAAAATAAGTGTGAATAGAGAAGCCTTCGGTTCAGAGTTAATTATATTCACTTATATTTACTCTAAGCTAAAAAGCACTATATAGGCCATAGTGAGTGCTTATTATATGTAAGGAGAGGCTAATGGGTCGAAAAACCCGGATAGATTTATATAATACTTAAAGGGTTATTATGTGGACCCTAATATAGAAGTATAAGCCTTTGACCGACTAAGGATTATACGGTAAAAGGAGAATAAGAGTTTTGTTTATTTCCTCCCTAAGTTTGAAAAGGAGCTTATAGAAGTAGGAGGAGGACACTAGTTAAATGTTATAAGGATCAACTACCTTAAAGGAGCCCTGAAGACTACAATGAGAGCCCCCCTTATTAGTATAATTAATAAGCTAATAATATATATTATATATACCCAGATGCTCTTAAGTATAAGCTTAGAATTGGATAGTGAATCCTATTAAACCCGCTATGAGTATCAGCGTAGGAGATCACTGACCCCCGACTAAACAAGAACTAAGTCCCCTCGGAAACAGAATAGTCGATTAGAATTCCCCTAACCTGATCAAATGGAGTGGGAACTTACGAAGGTAAATAAGTTAACTAAGGACAAGAAAATCCGTAAACGGCTAAACTAAGAGGAGGCTCGTAGATGTTATAACTATAATAAAAAAGGGCATATATAATAGTAATACCCTGAGGATCGAAAAGAGATAAGGAAAACTAAGACTTTTAAGGGAAAAACTAAGGAATAAAGTGAAATGAATAATAGTTTTAATTAGGACTCTAAGGACTTAGGAAAAAAGTAACTCTTAGTGAAAGTTATTATTAGGAGGAATAAGTTGTGGAGGAATAGAAGGTTATTAAAAAGAGTATGGATTATGACCTATTTTATATTAATATTGGTATTAATGGGATATATTATATAATTACCTTTATTAATATAAGGTGTTTGACATACGCCCTGATCAGCGACGCCTTCGCTAAGAAACTCCATTTACTACGTATTAGTATTATACCTCGGAACTTAATATAAGTCACTACTATAATCCCTAGTGTAATCCACTACATCACTTACACTAATATCAATATTAATAATTATAAACAATACTAATTATTCTTTTATATTATTCTTAATTAAGAAAACAACGTTATCCTTAAAAGGTCCCAGATAATTAACGATAACGTTACGGTTTACCCAATACAAGGCACTTTGTATATAAGTATCGTGGACCACTAAGTAACAAAAAAGAAACCGGGTTAGGCCCGGTAAGATCCAAAGTTCCTAATCCAGTAATAAACTAGATCGGTATTCTTAGCTCTAATTAGGTGAGCATAAAAGAGAAGAGAGACCCCTTTTAGTATATTCACCCTAAATGCATTCTCCGTAAGTTTAGCCGATATCGAGAAGGCCTTTACACTAAAGATGAAAATAGACCCTAGGACAAAACTCCCTACGTATTACCACAAATTTCTATATATCTTTAACCGAGATAAAGCTAATTAACTACTACTACACCGGAAGAACGTTAACCATATTATCCCTATTAAGAAGGACTCCTATGGTCAAGACAAACCAGTGACCTAGGGACCTTTATATAATATATTAAAAGAAGAGTTAATTATACTACGTTGAACCCTTATAGAATTATTAGATAAAGGGTTTATTAGGGCTAGTAGTTCCCTTGTATTATCGCCCGTTTTGTTTGTTTGGAAGCCTGGAGGAGGGTTATGGTTCTGCGTCAATTACCGTACCCTTAACACTATTATAAAGAAGGACCGATACCCCTTGCCCCTAATCAGCGAAACTCTAAGGGTATTAGTAAAAGTGAAGTGATTAATAAAGTTGGATATTATTATTACGTTTTATAAGATCCGGGTTAAGAAAGGAGATAAATAAAAGATGGTGTTTAGGATGAGGTATAGGTTATACGAATAAATAATTACCCCCTTTAATTTAATTAAAGCCCCTACGACGTTCCAGTAATATATTAACTACACCCTACGAGATTTCCTAAATAAGTTCTACTTAGCTTATATCGACGATGTCCTAATTTATTCGGATAGCTCCCTCTCTAATTATAAAAAGAAGGTCAAAAAGGTCCTCGAGCACTTAGGCGCTACAGGCCTATATGTAGATATTAATAAGTGCAAATTCGAGGTTAAAAGCGTTAAGTATTTAGGGTCTATTATTAATGCTAGTAAGGGAATTTGTATAGACCCTGAGAAGATTAAGGTAATCCAGGGATAGGAAGTGCCCCGATTAGTACAAGGAGTCCGTGGGTTCATCGATTTTGCGAACTACTACCAGCAATTTATACCCAACTTCTCAGGGATCGCATAATCCCTAACAGCCTTAACCAAAAAGGATATACCATTCATTTGGAGTAAGGAGTGCACTAGAGCGTTCAAGGAGCTGAAGACGCTCCTGATCAATGCACCTATATTAGCTCACTAGGACCCTAATCGAACTACAGTACTCGAGACCAATTCATCTAGTTATATAATAAGAGGTGCCTTATCATAGTATAACGACGAAGGGATCCTAAAGCCTATAGCGTTCTTTTCACATAAGAACTTACCTACGGAGTATAATTACCCGATATACAATAAGGAACTATTAGTAATAATACACTACTTAGAACACTGGGATTCAGAACTACGGAGTGTAAAAGAGTTTATTATCCTAATTAATCACCTAAATCTGAAATACTTTATAATAAAAAGATAATTAAGTGAATATTAGATTAGGTGATTAGAATTATTATTTTATTATAATTTTATTATCTAATTTAAATTTAGTAAAAAATTAATAGTTCCTAATACACTATTAAAATACGAACAGGATATCCATAATACCCTATAAAACAATAAATTAAAAGGTTAGAAGATTAAACTCCTAAAGAATAGGATTAATATATTACGAGTTAATAATATAATAGCGATTAGAGAGGTACAGGCCTGATCAGGCTAAGCAGAGAGGGATAAGTTTAATATAAGAAACTCCCCCGGAGATATGGATTAGGCCGATAACCCTAGCCCAAATAAGACGGAACTCCCCTTAAACCCTTTTAAAAAAGAGCCATTATACTCTTAGTAGGATAAAATTTTAGACCATAATAACCAATACTAACTAATTAGGGGAGTAGTACAAAAAGGAGACCAATAACTTTCCTCATAATAGAAGTTGCTAATAATACTATTAGAATATATAATCGACGATAATAAAAGACTATTATAAAGGGACAGAATCTGAATTCCATATTACGAGCCCCTAAGGACAAGTTTGATCTAAAGGTTCTACGGCTCTACGTTAATAGGATATCCGGGGAAGAACACTTTAAAAGCCCTAATTAGTTACTAATTCTATTAACTAAGCTTATCCTAAGATATCCTAAGATATCCGAAGATTTATAAGGAACTACGATGTTTATGGACGAGGAAACGTATAATATAATAAGAAGAGGGGCCTATTAAAACCTCTACTTATCCTTAGACGGATCTGAGCAGAGGTCTCTATTGACTTTATAATAGGACTACCCCCTTCCCACTACGATGGGGTTATAAATATTATGGTGGTAACCGATTATTTATTAAAAAATGTGATCTTCGAGTTATTAAATGATATTATAATGGATATAATAATAAACCAACTAATCCAAGGTCTAATTAAGCACTATAGGATACCTCATATAATTATATTAAATAAGGGACCATAGTTTACGAGTATTATATAGAAACAACTCTACTAGTTATTACGGATTAAATAAAGACTCTCTATAACGTTCCACTTAAAAATAAACGGAGTTATAAAAAGGGTAAACCAGGTAATAAAAACCTATTTTAGAGTATACACAGTGTATACTTAGGACAATTAGGACAAACTACTCCTAGTAATAATAATAACTATTAATAACTAGGTCACCTTATTAATAGAACTTAGCCCGTTCTTTATTACTTATGGGTATAATTTAGACCTGATTAGAGTAGAGGAACCCCTACGGAATGGTAATAAGACCCCTATAATAAAAGCAGAGGCTCTAATCCAAAAGCTAAAGGACACTTCTAAATAAGCTCAGACGGTAATAACGGTAACACAAAAGAAATAGGAGATTACCATAAACATAAAACACTAACCATTTAATTAATTTAAGCCTAGGGATAAGGTTTAACTAAGGTTACGGAATATCTAGTTTAATTAACTATTAAAGAAACTTAACTAAGTTAATACGAAGTACACCGTCCTTAAGCTAGTTAAATCCTATATTTAGTAGTTAAATATATTATTAGGGATTTATAACGTTTTCCACGTAAACCTAATCAGGTACACTAAAGTTAATCCGTTGCTATTATAAAACCGTAATAATATTTAACCACTTAAAATACTAATAGTTAATAGGGAGGAGTTTAAAGTTAAGGAGATCTATAATACACAAAAAGTACAAAATAAATAAAAAGTCTTAGTAAAATAGAAAAATTATACTTAAATCACCTAGGAACTAATGGATATACTAATGGATATAGTGGCCTTAAATTATTACGAGGCCAATTACGGGAATATCCCTTAGGAAAGGAGGGGAGGAAGGGGATAATTATTACGAGCTAAGGCCCGATTAGAGGCCTCGGAACTACTCAGCTATGTTTAACGCCAACTACTATTTACTAAACTTAATTAGGCCTAAGTAGACCTAATTAGGATCCAACGGATTTATAAGGCAACAAACTTTTCCTTCCTTTCTCCTTATCTTTAAAAATACTCATAGTAGTCGCCATAGCTAGTTACAATATACGTACTTGGACCTTTACAATACCCATGCTCACACCGGTGCCCCACCGGTACCCCACTAGTGCCCACCCCCTAGGAAGTAGAGATTTCGCATTATATTATAATTTACCCTTTTCCTGTTTAACTTGAAATAAATAGTATTTGGCTACTTTTCGGTTAAGACAAGGCCTAGGACCAGCCCTTCGCACTTAGTAACCCTTTAGTAAAACCCTAGGCTTAGGTTTTCCTATTTAAATTCTTGGGTTATACTTTCCTTTATAGGATTATTGTGGCCTAGTTCCCTAGTTATGCTTTTTGTTTATATTTTCGAAAAGTTTTCATAATATTCGGGTGGGATCCTTTTGTGATAGTCCCCCTTTTCGAATTTTTCTTTCCTTTAACCCTTATAATCCTATACTGTCACGGGCCGAACCCGGTGGTTATGCCCGGGCTATGCTCGTGCTCGCACTGGTGCCCCACCGGTGCCCCACTAGCGCCCACCCCCTAGGAAGCAGAGATTTCGCGCCATATCGTAGTTGACCCTTTTCCTCTTCAGCTTGAAATAAACAGTATTTGGCTACCTTTCGGTGGAGATAAGGCCTAGGACCAGCCCTTCGCAGAACTTTCCTTATTTAATGCGGTGAGGAAAGTATAAAAAGTAGACGCTACTCTAAGTAACGAATAAAGACCACTAAGACTATACTAAACCAAAAATGGAGACGGAGTTATATAATACTAAGAAACGGTGTTTATTCCTAATTATAGCCCTTTACGAATAGAAATTCTAATAACTTTCCATAATAAGCTTTTTAATAACTATTAAAGAGTTACTAAGATAATTAAAAGAATTCGATAATTGTTTTAAAAAAGAATTTAGGATACTTATAAGTATATTAAAACTTATATAATATACTAATAGATAAAGCCGAGGTATTACTTATTATACGATTAGCTCTTATCTCTCCTGGTGCCCACTAGGCCATTTAAGTAATTATTATTTAATTTTATTATGAAGCTCCTAAAATCCTAAATTACGAATTAATAAGTGTATAATAGTATATTAGTAATTGTGGACCGATTAACTAAATACGCTTTATATCTACTTACTAGGAAGATAATTACTATTAACGGGTTAATATACATTTTAACTAAAAAGTATTCTTATAATATAATATCCTAAAAATGCTTATATTAAATAGGGGATTACTATTTATTAATAAATTTTAATCTAAGGTTTACCACCACCTAGCTATTAAGAGGAAACTCAGTATAGCTTATTACCCTTAAATAAACGGATAAATCGAACAATAGAACTAGATATTAGAGCACTTTTTAAGAGTATTCTATAATAAAGAATAGAATAACTAGGTGAAGTGGTTCCCAATGGCCTAGTTTATCTATAATAATTCATAGTGTAGGGTTATTAAGTTAGTACTAGTTGAAACCTTATGGGATTCCTACCCATAGGACTAAACAATGGGTTTTTAAGTATGATAAGAGGATAAATAGTATTAAGCACCGTGGATAGAATTAAAAAACTAAGGATTAGGAGAGTAACTATTACTCACCTAATAAATAAAGTTAACGTTAGTTATGTAAAAGTCTATAATAGGAGAAGGTTATTTATTATATTTAAAATAGGTAATTTAGTCCTATTTTCGACTAAGTATATTAAGTAACAGAGACTATTAAAAAGGTTTTCGGACAAATACCTTAACCCTTTTATTATTATACAAGTAATTAATGGGGGGAGAGTATATAAGTTGGATATCGATCTTAAGTATAGGATTTATAATATCTTTACTCCGACTTAATTAAAACCCTTTTATAAAAACACTATTTAACTAAAGTATATCCGGATTAAAAAAGATAATTCTAATATATACGAAGTGGAGCAGATTATTTAATATAAAGGCCCCCTAAAGAATAGGAGGTATTTAATAAAGTGGAAAGGATATAATAGAATAGAGAACTCGTGGGAGCTTTAAAGGAATGTATTTAAGAACTTAAGAATAAATTACGAAAAATAAATAGTTACTACTAAAGTATTAGTTATAAATTAGTAAAGATTAAAAAGGTAATAGAGTAAAATTAGGCCTTTATTAAGGCCGAGAAAATAATATCGAAGTACCGTAGTACGACTAGAGCTAACCGTAACCCAGTGTACACCTATTTACACCTCCCCGAGGGGGTTGCTCTCACCGCCCTCGTCACCCCCAGTACTACCACTTACACTACCCTTATTATCGTTAAGTTCACCCTTATCGTTGGAAGGGGTAATAAGGGTATTATAATATTATACCAAGTTAATACTAGTTATTAAAAGGGAAATAATATAACTTATAATTTTTTAGTATACCGTATTAAGTTTAGTAATTAATCGAAATATAGCCTTAAAGAGACCGGGCTTCTTTGGGGAGTTAACTTACGCTTTATGAATAGCCTCCTAGTTCTAGGCGATGCGGACCTACGCTCGGGCCGAAGCCTCTGTAGCGGCGACCTCGCGGACACACAACTAATACTCAGCGTCTACATCGTACTCCTACTATATAAAGGGGCAGTTTTTAAGGTTCTTTTTTTATTAGAGGGACTTCCGGGCCTCTAATTGGGCCTTATCGAATTAGTCCTATATAGAGTTAATACTTAGTTCCTATTAGTTAAGTATTAAAGGGAAATAGGTTATACTTGGTATTTTATATAAAAGTCCTCGGTGAAACCCTTATTCGTAGCCTTAAATATAAGGTACTTTATTTTTATAGTAGAAAAGAGGGTTTAATAAGTAGCCTAGTATTAGATTAGTATTAATTCTAGGATGGACCAAAGGAAAAACTAAGGAGGGACTTATAGGAATATAAAACCTCCCGCTTTTTATAAAGGAGTAGTATTAGTATTTAGTTAATGTATTTAGTAAGGGTTAGTATTAGTTGGGTACTAAATAAGGAACCTACTCTTCGAAACTATATACTAAGGAACTTCACTAGTTCCATCCCACTTTAATATAAAATTAAGGTACTAATAGTACGAGAACTCGAAGAGCTCCGATTAGCTACCCACGGTGCTTAGGTTAGTAGTTCTCTTATTGTTAAATATAATAGTATATAAGAGGTACGGATTTATAATAGTCTTAGATTATAAAATTGAGAATAAAAGGAAAAGGAAGTATATGCGAAGGGCTGGTCCTAGGCCTTATCTCCACCGAAAGGTAGCCAAATACTGTTTATTTCAAGCTGAAGAGGAAAAGGGTCAACTACGATATGGCGCGAAATCTCTGCTTCCTAGGGGGTAGGCGCTAATGGGGCACCGGTGGGGCACCGGTGCGAGCATGGGCATAGCCCGGGCATAACCACCGGGTTCGGCCCGTGACAAGTTCTCGGTCCTTTAGGGTTCCGGTGTTAACCAGTTAGGGGCCGGCTATTTTCTGATATCTTCTAATATTAGAACTTACAAATCGATTTAGGACGTCTTATAGGAATTCGGTTTTATACTTATAACCTTATTTTTATTAGGCTAGTAATCTGGCCTTTTTAATAAGGTGTTTATAATATTCTATTTACTTAGTTAATATTCAATTTCGAAATTAAATATAATAATATCCTAGAGTAATCTAGCCTAGTAATTATTTAATATCTTTTTTTCGGCTAAGCACTAGTAACCTAGGTGGTCTATTATAAAATGGATTTTATGTTATTGTCGCGGGTAGTGAAACCGTGCAGGGGGAAATGCTTACGCTAAGCGGGTTTTTCCTTAGTCAGGCGACAGCGAGCTATTTAAGAGAGGGGAACTGGGGACGCATTTCTAGCGGAGGACATAACAACGGACCATTAAATAACACATCACGGAACATTAACAAGCATCATTAGTTAAATAAACGTATTCAGAGCTCTTTTTACCCGTTCACTTGGATTATATACTATGAATAGTACGGAGGTTACTTTACCACTAAATAAATAAGGCCCTAATACTCACCAGTGTTTATATCCAAGGCCAGAACCCCTCTTTAGCCCTAATTAGATCTTAAGGTATCTCCTTACTTAAATTATAGTTTTAGTTAAGTGGTTTCGTATAAGTTAATCACCCTCATAGACCCGGGACGGAGGGTATACAACCTATGGTTAATAAAGTGTGTATATTATATAATACAACATATACTATTCACTACATCCCCCACTCCATTACACTAGTACCTCGTAGGCGAATCGAACACCCGATCTCCTCATTACTACGATACTATTATCCCCTCCCCAATCTTATTACGTAATACAACAAAAGCGCAATATCAATAAAATAATAAATATTCGGTTTAATTAGACAATTATGACGGCTTTAACGTGTTAAACGTGGGTATATAAAGAACCCCGAAAAACCTCGAGCTTAGCTAAAACACTAAGAAAAATAGTTAGGTAATACCCGAACGAGAAAAAGAAAGTGGACTATAACCGAACAACGACGACCAAAGAGCTAAGCATGGGCCCATAAACCTGATTAGACCCTACGAACGGACGTTAAACCTGAGAAAAAGGAAAGAATAGTACAAATAAACAATAAGAACGATAGTATAACTATAAATTATTTCAGGATTTATACCATAAACTGTGTGGACCTTAAGTATTACACAGAAGGTCGATATTTAAGTGGGTCAATTCAGATGCGATCCCTCAGCCTGATCAACCATGTTCGAATAAAATAAACAAATTGAATAATTTTAGTAAATACGAAAGAATGGTTATTAGTTAGGAGTACGATATCATAAGTGGGATTACACCTCGCAGATCTTACTCCCTTAGGACAGTTAATAAAGTAGAGTACCCTTCACCTTAGGGTATTCAGAAGAACAGCTATATACTTCGGCCTAATTACTACGTTTTTCATTATTAAAATAATAATAATAGTAATAGGGGAAGTTACTTAGTGGGTTCTATTAGAACTGTGTTCCCCGATGTAGGCTAACTCCCCCCCTATGGATAATCCCTTTTTATCTATTTAACCTCCCTATACCATAAAACAACTAATTACATAGTATATCTAACCTAATTAACCCGATTAACCTATAATAATACCTATAAACCTTTCTAAATTATTCCAGAATATATAACCCCGAGCACTTAAAACTCATAAGGATGGGGACACCTCATAGGACGATATACCCTCACCTTCCCATAACATCCCCGACGTTAAAGGTAAAAGAATCGACGAGCAACCTACTTCGCAAACTCTATTGAGCTTTGATTAGGCCTAGAGTATAGCCCCCTATGCTGAGCTAGTTAAAGCCCTTAAGGAGGTGACCGGTAATAAGAATAAAGGGGTGACCATCAAAATGCCCTAACCCGGAGCTTAAGGAGTGCTTAAGTTTCGCGGTAATAACATCTCTAATTTTATAAAGAAGTTCAAAACATAAGTTAACTTTGCTCACTTTTCTAATAAGGAAAAGATGAAAATACTACCTTAGTACCTTTTTAACGAATACTAATTAGTTATTAAAGCCGAAACCTCGGGAACTACCTGGGTATCCACTAAGAAGTATATGTTTGATACCTTTGGCCACTTAGATGAGGATTACACCCTTCGACTAAATAAACAGCTTCGCTAGCTTGGTGAAGGAGGCCTAATTAGGGATAATGACCTTAAAGGAGCAGTAAAGCTCTTCCAGAAAGTCGAAAACATTAAAGCTAAAGCCCTCCTCCGGAATAAACCTATAATGTTTAACCCTAAACTCATCGAAATTATTACCCACCACTTCTCTAAGTTTATTATAATAAGTATAATAACTCAGATGGTGACGATTATAACCCAACTCTTTGAGTATAGTGATTTTAGTAGGTATAAGATTAGTCTACTCGTATAAATTAGCTAGGAATTCCGATACAACAACACCTTTGGAGATAACACCACTTTGGATAATAACGCTTAAGCTGTTAATACCGTCTATACTAATAACTCTAGCCCTAATTAACCGCATAGCCCCCACTTTAGATGCCCAGCGACCCTGGACACTAAACACCAACTTATTATAATAAAAGAGGTGTTCATCAAAAAATTAGTTAATATTAACGACCTCGTTAATAAACTTAACACCCTCCAACTAACCATTCAGACCCTTAAGACTCATCCATAGACGTCTAATCAGGCCTATAGGCCAGCCCGAGTCGCTCATATGGGCTACTAAGCGATTTACTCGTCGAATCATCCCCCCCCTAATCAGCAGTACTCTGGTGGATACCAGTAGAGCTCGTACCAACAATCATATAATACTCTACACCAGAATTTTAAATAATAAGGCCCTTCTAATTTCTGGAAGCCTGGGTTCGTACCTGGACCACCGGATTATTATTAGTATAATAAGTATACGAGTCACCTATTCTAAAAGTGCACCTAATTATAAAAAGACGTCTAAACCGGATTAATCACTTTTTACAGAGGAAGTTATCGATACAACGACCTCTTAGAAACTTAAGGGATAACTAATTAGGTTCCGGATATAATTATTTAGGATACTCAGCGCTATTATCAACTTAATAGACCAACATTAGTTACTTACTTGGTTAACTAATAATTGTTCCTAAAAGTTATAACGATAACTAAGGAGGTTATAAACAAGGGAATTGGTCGTCCCTACGCCCCCTAGGTCTAAACACCTCAGAGCGTACCTTCCCCAACAACAATAGGCTTCGTTTCTGTATACCTACCTGCCCCTCAAATAACGGCGACAATTCTCACAACTACGAAGGCTAAGGCCTTTATAGCTACTAAATTAGGCGGTAAAAGCATAACGGTCCTTCCTTAATCAAAATACAATAACCCTACCCAACTTCAAAAAATTATTCAGAGTAGAATCACTAAGCTAATCTCTAAAAAGGCCAGCTTAACTTCGCTAGAATTGTATGAATTAGAAGTAGAAGAGGTTATCTAAATAATAGGGGACAACCCCCGTAACCAAACTCTACCCGCAACCTAAATTATTATGAACATCGAGAGGACTAAAAAGCCTACCCCTACACCTAATCGGGTATAGGAAGTTGCCGACGATAATACAACTACTACTTAGGCTACTCTTCAGAAGTTTAGTAGTTCCGTCTAGGTGCTTAACCATATCGTAATAAAGATCTAACCCGCATACCACTTCCATATAACTAACCTTATTTAATACCTTTCCAACGAGACCTAGGCCAATAACGTTTACCTACCCACACCCCAGGGCCTAATTAGTACTATTAACGACGTTATAAACCGAAAAATAACCATAAAGATCATCGATAAGTATAATAATAAGCTTAACAAAGCCCGGATTCCCGTCGTATATACTACTAAGGTCGGCGCTTTAGCCCCCCCCCTGTTGGAAGTGAGGAAAGGAATCGTCTTCCTAATTCCTAGATGACTCTACACTTCAAGATCGAGGTCTCTATTAGCGGCTCTTCACCTAATTAGAACGAGAAGATCATAGCGATACTTAATTTAGGGGTAATAACCAACATCGTCAATAACCAGTACATTAAAGAGAATAACCTACCTTTAACGAAAATAATAGTCTTTATATAGACCCTGACACCAAAAGAGAACGGCCACTTAAAGTTCGATGGAGGCGTCTATAACTACGTTTAAATTAGAGATTATAAGGTTCCGACCAACTTCTTCGTGGCACCAGAGAACAGCATAAGCCTCGTTAACACTACCTTACTTAGAGGACCCTTCTCTATTACTAACTAAGTCACCTAGGAGTACACGAACAACCTAATTAGGGCCGTAGTTAGAATAAATAACACAATAATTCACATCCTAGTGGGTTTCATAAACCTTAGATTAGAAGGGGGAATGGAGTTTTATTTCCCCGACTAAAAAAACTACTAGGCTATCCTAAAAGAACAGGAAAACTAAATCCCAGCGATAATACTAATGAGTTTACTGGGGGAATATACAACCCTAGCCCTAATTAGACCTACCCTAACCTAGAAGGTGGGGATAAAATCGTATACGCCCTGGACGAAAATACAATAGCCGAGATCATAATGATATTAGTAAAACCCAAGCTCCAACCATTAATCAAAATAATCTATAAAACCACACAAATAACTAGTAACTACCCATACAATTATAAAAACTATGAAATAAAGACGAAAACACTATATAAACCTAACTAGCCCCCGAAAGTCGATGTATTCCTAACCAAAGTAATAATAAGGAAGGAGGTCCGCCGCAGAGACAAGTGCCAGCACGAGATCGACAAGCTGGTGGCCAGCCTCCTCCGACCATACCACGCCTTTGAGCAACGGCAAAAACGACAACAAGCCCAACGAAATCAGGACCTTCCAATAAACCCCGCACCTAATTAGCCCATCTCTATTATTACTATAATATATAAAAGAAAAGATCAGAAAATCCAACTAGTTAACGATGAACTACTAAACAACTTAATTCCGGAGGGAGACCCTTTGTAGAAGGTCAAGAAGATAAAGGCCGTGGAACTGAAGATAAAACAATAAACTGGACGCTTTATAGACCTAATCACCCTACACTTTACCAAAACAACCCCTAGGATACACCTCATAAATAAGAAGAAAGCAGCAATTCTCCAAAAATACCCACACCTATATTAGCCCAAAAAAGATCTACTAAAAGTAATTCTACTAAATAAAGAAATAGCACTAACGTAGAACTAAACCTATACGGGTAGCGTTGACCCCTTAGTGACCCCACCATAAGAAATTAAGACGGTTCCATATAAGGCATAGTAAGTGAAGGGCATCCTAATCCCCGTAGCACTATAAAACCATATCCTAAAAATACTACGAGACCGGATTAGGCGTAGAATACTCAAATAATCGCAAACCACATATAAGAACCCTTAGTTTCTCATCAAAAAAAAATAACAACTACCAACTTATCAACTCTATTACAAAACTTAATAGTATTATAATTTGAGATACGTTTATCCCCCCCAACATAAACACTTTTACAAAAGAATACGGTAACTATTAACTCCTTTCAGTACTAAACTTCTTCTCAGGTTATAATCAGGTTCCCCTTAACCCAGCAAACTAAGACTACACAACCTTCTCAACACCTTTAGGGCTACTTCAATTCTATTCTTTACTAATAAGTTAAACTAACTCTATAACATACTTCCAACGGATCATAACGAGAATCTTATACAATCTCATCCCCCATTACTACAAAACCTTCCTCAACAACATCACTATCAAAAACCCTACCTCCCAATACAATAATAAAAAAATTACCTCGATCCCTAGTGTATAACGTTTCATATATAAACATTTAATTAATATTAACAAAATTCTAGTTAACCTTAAACTAGTAGGGTATACAACAGTAACCAAAAAGTCTTAATAAGCATAAGAAGCGGCGGTAATACTAAGTTATCTCTACGGTTATAATAGCCGGGCACCTAATTAGGCTAAAACTCAGAAGATCACAAAATAAGCAACCTATTATACTATTAAGGATATCCGGTCCTTTTTAGGTATTATCACTTTTTACTAATCCTAAGTTAAGAAGTTTACTAAAAAAGTGGCCCCTTTATATAAGCTTTTACGGAAGAACGTATTATTTACCTAGGAATATATCTAATAATAAATAATGGACGTCCTAAAAGATGCCCTAATAACATCTCTTATCCTAATTAGGTTTAATTACGGCCCTAAGGCTGGTCAGATTATTATTTACACTAATATTAACCTAGTAGGCTAGGGAGCGGTACTCTGTTAATTAGTTGATAAGCACCGTCTAATTACTTAGTATAAAAATGGTATTTAGAAGAGTACTAAATTTAAGTATAACTTAGGTAAATTTAAATTAAGGGCCGTTCTAATAGCTCTAAAGAAACTTAGGATATATGTTTATAGTATATAATTCACCTTAAAGACCAATACCTAGGTCCTAATCGGTTAGTTAAACGGCGGGGCGAGTAATTTACTAGGTGCCCTACTTACACAATAGATCGCATAGATTCGGCTCTTTAATTTCGATATTAAACACTTACCTAGGAAAAAGAATACAGTGGTAAACGGGTTATTACATAAACCTCTAAGCCCGTCTAATCAAGCTAAATATGAAGACCCCAACAAGCTAGAAGAGTTCATTAATACACAAATCTACTTAGTATCCGTTTACGCATCCCAAACCACCCGACCTAACACTACATCTATTCCCTTAAACTCCCCTTTCTTTTCTATACCTCATAAATAACTTAGCCCTTATCAGACCTAGTTAAACGAAACATAATAAATTATTTATTATTTAAATACCCTATTATAACCGGATAAAATTATAAAAGCGGCCTACCCGAGATTTAAGGCCCGGGTATAGATGTTTATAACGAAGGGCAGCTACCTCTTCCGACGCTTAACCCACCAATACCCAACCCCCCAATAAGTTATTAATAACAAAAAACTCCGAAAAGATCTAATTAAATAAGTCCATAAAGAATTTGGTCATCGGGGATATAATATAATATTCTAGTGGGTTTTTAAACTCTACTTCTAGTAAAGGGTATAGGAGGACGTTAAGAAGCAAGTAGCTGAATACCCAACTTACTAGCTAACCCAACTAGGCCACTAAAATAACTAGCATATTACCATAATACCTATAGGGTTACCCTGGACCCGGATCTCATTTAATGTATAATAGATTAGTAAATAAGCCCTAATTAAGGTAAGGAATCACCTATTAGGCTGGCTAGAAACCCATTAAACCCTCTCCGTGATATCTAAGGTTATTAGGAATTTCTTATGGGAAAATGTTATTTATTACTACGGGGTTTATAGGATAATAATTATTAACGGAGGATTAGAGAATAAAGGGGTAATAAAAGACCTAAATTAGAAGTATAATTCTTATCGGAAAATTATTTTAGTGTATAATACTAGGGCTAACGGGCTTAATAAGAAAGGTCACTAGGTGCTTACTTATACTCTTCTGATTTGGTTAGACGGAGAGAGAAAAAATTGGGGCACCATATTATACACGGTATTATTTATAAACTAAACGACTATTAAAGGGCCAACTAATTTTATGCCCTTTGATTTAGAAAACGGTTATAAAACCGTTACTCTTGTAGGTTTGACCCTAGGTCAAAGGGTCGCCTAGGCGATAGGGTTGAACAGCAATAATCGATATATTGAATACGTAGTGTTGTTGTTGTTGTTGTTGTTGTTGTTGTTGTTGGAAGGAGGTTATTCCGACGTGGGCTAGGCCGGCTGTTGCCAGATCTAGTCGGTGCGCCAGAATCCCTGCCTTCTGATTGGTCCGGTCGGAACCGGCCAATCAGGAACCCGAAAGTGGGGCTATTGCCCGATTCGGATTCCAACACTGGAAACTCTCTTTTTATGCTCGCTAATCGGGTAAAGGCCACTTTTCTCCTAAAACGCTCAAAAACGTAATAAAACGACGAATTCGCTCGAGTGTGTAAGGCGGCGAGAGGTGGCAGAATCAGATTCTGCTCTTGGCGGTGTAGCCGGCCTTCCGGCCCCTATATCGGACCGGTTAATTGACGTTGTCGCCGGTGCTGGCCACGGTATTGACGATCCCTCCGTCCCTCGTGGTCTTTCGAGCCCTGTTGACGTCTCTTCCTCCTAGGCCCGCGTTACCCATCCATCTATACGAACCGTTGCCTTTCCTTCCTCGAGAAAACGCTTTAGAGCTCCGTTTGACACTGCTTTCGTGAAGTAGTCGGCTAAGTTGTCTTCCCCGTTGATCCAGCGGATCTCGTAGAGCTCTCGTTGCTCGTAGGACTGTCGGAGCGCCATAATATCGATTATAAGGCGCTTCTCCTTGGTGGTTCCAAGCTTGACGAGGTACTCGTATAGCGAGTACGAGTCGGTATAGATAACCGTGGGGATCTCGGGAAGCTCTAGGTGATTGGTCACCAGCTTTAGGGTCGTGGAGATAGCGTAGGCCGTGTCCACGCCGGCCACTATGCCGTAGATCTCGGACGCTAGAACGCTGCGCGTCACTCGCTTCGATTTGGTGGAGGAATAATGGACGATGTTGCCCGTCAGGGTGAAGCTCTCGTCGGCTTGGGTCTCGTTGGCTAGGATAATGAGGAATCCTAGTTGTGATGAGAGGTCACTGTTGTTGGCAAACGAGCCGTCCACGAAGATGAAGAGGGTTGCTGTTTCGAGCTGGACGAAGTTGTAGTTTAGCCCTGCGTCCGGGGTCTCCATCTGCCTCTTCAATCGCTTGTTGAGGGCCTTTATTTGTTCTTCCGTGGGCTCTTGGTGCTGGGCCGCTACGGAGAGGTCGTAGCAGGCCTCGATATCGCAGACTGAGGCAATGTATGCTCCGCGAGCTCTTTGGACGACGTATTGCTGGTGGCTCGACGTCGTCCCGATCTCCACAAACTGGATTTTCTTTCCTTGCCCCTTCTGCCGTAGTTTAATAGTTTTGCTGTCTAAATAGACGATCCCTCCATTAAACGCAAGGGGTTCCTTCGCGGTTAGCCGTTGCTTCGCCTTCGCTGTGAACGTTGCTTTCTTCAGCTCTTCTTCTTCCTTCTGGGAGAACTTCTCGTTGCTTAGGCCTATTGTATCGTCTGTCTGCATCCCGATTATTGCGAGGCTTTTGTTTTCGGGCGTTGATAACAGTAGGCACGGGTTATACGTGGAAGTCCTCATCTGGAGTCTCTCCTTATGGTGACTGCTGTATGTCGTGTATTAATGGGTCCCTGCTTCGGCGATTCCATAGAGGGGCTTCACGACCTTTATAATCGTCCCGGGAGGATACTTATCCCTGATTTGATCCGGTATACGGGTTAGGATTGTCCGGGTGAGTTTCGTTTTCGACTGGGTGTAGGCCTGAGTGATGTCTCGTAGCCAGAGTGAATGGCCCTTTGCCAGAAAGTAAGGGGCTAGGGCGAGAATTAGTCGCTGGTTTACTCGTTGTATTGTGGGGGATTGTGTGAGGACGGCCTCCTTGCCGTCGTCGGCGTAGCCCTGAATTACGAGGTGGCTCTTCTTATAGGGCTTCTCGGTTTTCCCCTTAATCTCGTTGACGATTCTAGACTTAAAAATCCTGGTATTGCTATGCTCCGCTTTGTCGTAGGGGACGAATTCGAATACGCCTCGGCCTATGAGGTTAGTGATCTCCTCTTCCGTTGATTTCTCGTAGGGGGCACCCGGTGTAGTTATTACGCCTTTCTTCCGAAGCTCGTGGGCTAGTGTGAGGTCGTTCTTCTCCTTCGCCGATAAGTACGCTGCGAAGTAAGGTCTCTTCAGCCCGTCGGTCTCTGTTTAGAAGTAGACGGTGCTAACTTCGTGGGTAACGGCTAGGTTCTTTCGTGGCCGGCCTCGTCGTCTCTTAGGTAGCTGAGGCTCTTCCTCCTCTGGTGGAGGGGACGATCTAACGATAATCTCGTCCATGGCCACTAATTCAACGTTGTCCTCGTTGTTTTCTTCTCCTTCGCCATTGTTGCCTTCTAGGGCCTCGTTTCCTGCTCCGTTATTAGTGGTGGTGGGCTCCTCTGGCAGCTCTTCTTCAGGGTTGCGATAGTAGGGTTTGACGATTGTTGAGTGGAAGGTCTTAGGGCCTTTGGGCATCTGAACGACGTAGTTCTCGCCGTCCGTGGCCACTAGTGTGAATGGGCCTCTCTATCCCTTCCTTTTGCGCTACACCCTGATTTCCGAGCCTAGTGGGAGGCTCTTCAGGGCGGTATTATTAGGTCCGTTCCTCATTACGAGGGCATCTGAGATTTGACGTTTTACGTTAACTTTCCTGAGGTCTTCTGTGGCCTTCCTGATGGCCTCTGTGCGTTGGGTTACTTTTGGTGATGGGGGAGAGTTGTCTAACGTCCTAGGGTATGCGCCAAAGACCAGTAGGGTCGGTACGATCCCGTTTGGTCCTGTAGTATTATTTATGGCCTTGAGTGTGCTCTAAAGGGCGGCTTCCGGCGTCGTGGAAGGGGATTCTTGCCGGATGATACCGTATGCCCGTCTGAGTTGTGTGTGATATTTCTCGACTTTCCCTATACTGTTGTGGGCTTCTACGGGGACGATTTTGACCTCGATCCCCATGGACTTCGCTGCTTACTTGAATTCGGACGCCTTAAAGTTAGTGCCGGTGTCCGCAACGATCTAGTTGGGTGGCCTTTGGTATACGTCGATCCAGCATAGTCTGAGCGTCTCCTACGCCGTCTTTGCGCTTATATTACTCAGGAATTGTCCTGCGTTAAAGCTTGTAGCCGTGTTGACGACCTGAAGGGCGGGCTTCCCGTCGAGGTATAGTACGTCGATAACGATCTCGTAGTTGAAGGGTGCGTCGTCTCGGATCGTGAACTTGAAGTGGTGGGGAGCCTTCTGGTTCATCTGGCAGTGGTGGCAGTACTTTGTGAGGTATTCGATGGCTGCCAATTCCACTTCCTCTCCGGCTCTTTGGAGGATCTTGTAGAGTCTCCGTACTGAAGGGTGACCAAAACGCTGGTGTAGGCGTCGTAATTCGACGTTTGTGAGGTGGCTCCACGCAACGGATTTGTCCTGGTGGCCCAGTTTCATCCAGGCGTGGCCGAACTTCCTAGTAACTGGTATAACGACGTTTCCCTGCCTTAGAGTGTTCCTTAGATTGTTAAAGTAGACCTCTAGGCGGTCCATATCCTTAAGGTAAAGGAGGAACGGAGTATTACAAGGGATAACGTGGAAAGTAAGCGGTCCGAGGGGCGTTGTAACTGTAGTTGTCCCTATTGATGAGATGACCTCCCCTGGGCCGAATTTGACGCTTGCCTGGCCGGCTTGAGTTTTGTTGAGGGTAATTTCTGGGTGTAGGCGTCTGAGAGTGTTAAACTGAGGCTTTCCCGTTGTTGACGACTTAGCTGCGCCTGTATCCGGTATAATTCCGTAGAATACAGCGTCGGCGTATCTTCCTTCGAGTGTGTAGGCCTCCGAGGTCTTCGCGAAGGTAGCCTCGTCAAATGGGTCTTCCTTTGTGAGGGTATGGTATATTGCCTGGTCCCTGAGGGTCGTTGTGATGATCTCGCCATCAAGAGTGGTCTCGGGGCCTAGTATTGAGGCGTGGAACTGGTCTCCGTAGGTCCAATCCTCGTAGTCTTCCTCTTCTGGGTCCACAACAAAGAACTCGTGGATCCTGTCGTCCTCATCCTCGTCCCTCGCTTCGTCACCTTGGGGGCCTTCGTATTCGAGAAGGAAGGATTCCATAGCTCCCTTAGGAGGTTGTATGTGGAATTGTCTCTTATACCCGTCTCGGAACGCTTGGAAGGCTTTGTCTGCTTCCTTTTTTGGGTGGTTGGAGGACCAGCAGCCGTCCTTCCCGTAAATGTAGCACTTCTTGTCCCTTGGGGGTTGTCTCGGGGCGAAGCGTCGGTTACCTCGCCCTCTGCTGAATCCTCCTCGCTGGCCGAATCTTGCTTGCTTCCCTCGGCCGTTGTAGCGTCTCTTTGTGAAGAAGTAGTCTGTCTCCTTATTGGTGGGTTATTGTAGGAAGTGTTGTCTAGTACCCGAGTTGAGTCTCATAGAGTTTCGAACAGCGCTTCGTAACTGGCCACAGAGGTCTTCAAACGTGTCTTTTGGGTCCTAGAGAGCGTAGGCACACTCCCTGACGTTGCTGACTGCGGAAAGGAGTTGATCTCGTAGTACTCTGTTGGTATTATATTCGCTGCTGAGCATGCGTTATATCTTCCTCAACCTCTCAACTAGTAGCTTGAGTACCTCGTTGGGCTTCTTCCCATGGTCCTCGTCTCTAATCGTTACCCAGTTGGTCGTTTACCACTCCATCAGGTAGTCTCTATAGGCCTCCTTCGTCTCGAACCGGTCTTTCAATCTCCTAACAATAGTTTCCTAGGATAGGAAGGTCCTTGGTGCGCCTGGTTGCATGATATGTTCTGTGAAGAAGTCCAGGGCCTTGTCCTTTAGTGTGGTATTGATGACTAGGGTGGCTAATTCCGCTAGTATTTATAGAACCTCACAGTGGTACCTCCACAACCATAGTGAGTTCTCTAGGACCTCGTAGCGTTCTCCTCCGTACTTATTCACTTCCTTCATCTACTTTGCGAGCACCTGGATCTGGTTGCTTATTAGAGGAGATATATATGGGTTATCGGTAGTGGTTACCGGGGAGTCCCTGAAGGTCGGCTGGATCTACGAGTCTGCAGGCGGTCTCGTCTAATATGGCAGGCTGGGTTCTATTACTAGTTGCCCTGACGTTGACGGAGTCTCTCTCTGTGGTTCCGTTGTTGTTCGTAGTGCCTCTCTCTTTGTTTTGGTAGGAGGGGTGGCCTCCTGAGTGGCTTGGTGGGGAGGGTTGTTGTAGCCGTCTATAATCTCCTTGATGATCGCTGGGTCTTCGAGGAGCTCCCTTAGGCTGCGTTGTCCGCTCCTTTTGAAGTGTTGGATCTCCTTATCTGTCCATATATAGAACTCTTCCTTAGCGATGATATCTGTGAGCTTCTTCGTATTGTGGGTAGTATTGTCTAAGGGGATGTAGACTACACCTCTCCTGAGTACGTTAACCGTGTTGGTTACTATCGCCTTGTTAACGCCGTTCCATATCTCCCTAGTCCAGCCTTCGAAATCTAATCGGAACTATATTTATAGGTCCGTTGTTATCAGTTTCTTCTGTTTGTAGATAGTTAGGAGGAAGGCGATGATAGTGTCCTTTTCTGGTTGGACCGTTCCTTTGATAGGCTCGAAGTCCATCCACTTCCCCCATATCTCTGGGTTCACGTGGGCGGCGTATTCCTCTGGGATTAGGACTAGTAAAATAGTTCTCCTTACGAGGGTCTATTATGTTCCCTCGGGTTATGTAGTTCCCTGAGGGGTAGCCACCCGAGAAGAGTCCTTTAGAGGGGTACTCCTCTCGGAGCTTTCTCCCGATTACTGGCTCATCTTCTTGCCTGGGTTGTCCATAGTACTCTGGCCGTTCAGTTAGCCTGATGACGCCTTGAACACACTGCGTTTCCCCTAGGCCGCGGCTTTGAGGGCGTATAGTGTTCGTTAGACGAATTACCGCTGGTTGTCAGGTCAGAGTACTGGTGTTTCCGTTGGTGGTGGTGTATTCCGGGTAGTCTAAGCGTCGTTCTGGCTGCTAAGGTAATCTCCTCGGGGATTTCTCTGCGTTTGATATGCATTTGAGATTGATTGTGGGGCCCTCTCCGAGTGTGAAAAAAAACGTTTGTTGGAGGTCTTCGTGACCCTTGATAGCGCGCCGGCGGCTGTTGTAGTTGTTTATTATGAGGGGTGCGGTGTTTCTCGTCGGGCTGAGAGGTGGTGTAGGAGGGAGGGTTGTAGTGGGTGGAAGTTAGGGAATTCTTCTGGTTTTGCCGTCCTTTTTGGGTGTTACCTCGGTATTCGTATAGAACACGTAGTCGGTAGCTAAGAATAGTGGTAGAGAAGGGTATTGAGGGTGAAGAGCGTCGATAGTGGAACCTACGCTGAAGGCTGAGCTTTGTCCGTTCCACGAGATCTTCGATGTCCTTGTGCGTAGTTGACGTAGGTGGTTGAACGTAGTCGTTGTGAACGGAATACCTCGTTGAAGATAATGCTTCCCCTGTCCGTACGATCTCCGATGTCTCCGTCTCGAAACCTCCTCTTCTAGTATGGTGTCGCCGAAATAGTTGAACTTAACCACGGGTTCTGTGCGTTAGCAGAGTCCGATCTTCTGTTTGTTTGGTGAAGTCGTCTCTTCTAGTAGTCGTTCCTTGCTGATCTGCGGTAGTGGTCAAATTTACCACTGATCAGTGTAGGTTTGACCCTAGGTCAAAGGGTCGCCTAGGCGATAGGGTTGAACAGCAATAATCGATATATTGAATACGTAGTGTTGTTGTTGTTGTTGTTGTTGTTGTTGTTGTTGGAAGGAGGTTATTCCGACGTGGGCTAGGCCGGCTGTTGCCAGATCTAGTCGGTGCGCCAGAATCCCTGCCTTCTGATTGGTCCGGTCGGAACCGGCCAATCAGGAACCCGAAAGTGGGGCTATTGCCCGATTCGGATTCCAACACTCTAATCGAGCTTAATACCCTTATATAGAGGATTCTGAACTAGAATGATGTCCATACACTTAATTAGGAGTTCTCAGCGCGGATCCGTGCATTCCAGTAATTGGACGAAGATAGGGAGGAAGTTGCTATTCGCGTTACTAAAGTCCATTAACGGTGAATTAACTAATTTAATAATATATACACAAAAACCCTTTAAAAGGAGTAATTATAACTAGGAGACCTTATATTGGTTTGCGATGAGAAATGAACTATTAATAAGTTAAAGGAGTAAAAAATTTACTACTAATGGACTAGCCCTCTCCGGATTAGGGCTATACACCCAACAGCTTCTTTATACCACCTAGAGATGTTAACTAGGGACAAAATAATACAATAAACGTATAAAGGATACCATCTTAAGAAGTTCGTATAATAAGATAGCGGGTTATGGGGACTAGAAGACCCTTATTAGGTGAAAAATGAACTCTGCGACGAGTTACGAGATACCCTCCTAAGCTTACTAAATAACTTAGGAGTCGACGACGACGACGATGCACCTGATTAGGCCACTTCATAGCCCCTCACGAGATTACAAGTAGTATAAGCCTAATGGGTAAAGGAAAAAAAAGAATTAGAAAAGAATATTAAGATATGGGAACGGTTAAGTAAAAGGGTTATAGTCGACCTATAACCATTATTAGTAGTAGTGTCACGGGCCGAACCCGGTGGTTATGCCCGGGCTATGCCCGTGCTCGCACTGGTGCCCCACCGGTGCCCCACTAGCGCCCACCCCCTAGGAAGCAGAGATTTCGCGCTATATCGTGGTTTACCCTTTTCCTCTTCAGCTTAAAATAAACAATATTTAGTTACCTTTCGGTTAAAATAAGGCCTAGGACCAGCCCTTCGTATATTTCAAACTTAGTTTTATCTATTATATAAGATACCACTAGGTTGAGTGCGGCTCCTTACCGGTTACGAAGCGGAATCCTAGGTTAAGCGTAGCCCCCTAACGATAAATCAATGAACGTTGAACACTGGGTAAAGTACGGCTCCCCACTAGTTAAGAAGAGGATACTAACTAGTATAATAGCTAATGAACTATAGGCCTAACTGTAATTAGCCTTAAACGAGGCCCTCGGGCCCCTATAAGCGAGGATTACTGAGTTCTTTAATGAGTTAAAGTAAAACTGAGGTTTAGCGGTAACGATATTGACCCCTATGGAAGATACAGGCACTAAAGCCCCGCTAGTGGGTAACCGCCACCTCGTAATAGAGATACCGACGCACCGTAAACCGCTACTAATACCCTTAAAGTTCTCGGGGAAGTAAAAGGACTACCCTTTTTAGGTACAATAGATAAGGGACAAGATCGCTATGAACAAAGCATTCTACCCTATTAACTAGGAACTATAATACCTAATTAACTCCTATTTAGACACTAATCCCTAGTAGGTGGTTGCCACGTTCTACGTAGCCGGGGGGCTTAGAGGCTAATATAACCCCGAAGATTTTATGTCCTACTTTAATAAGACTTACTGAGACCTAAACACCTAACCCTAAACCATAACCCAATTATAAACCCTCCATCAGAAAAATAATAAAAAATTAACTATTTTCCTACTAAAGTTTAAACGAATAATAATAAACGTAGGAGGTAGTGCATAGCCCAACACCGTTAAGATTACCATATTAGAAAACGCCCTTATTTCCCACCTAAAAGAGTATTTAATTACCGTCTCCTTATTAGGGGAGTATACTTAGTAGCTTACTAGGATATAGGACGTTATTTAGAAGTTAGAGTGTATAATACCTATTACTACTAAACGGGAGCATCGCTAGTCCCTAACCCTAGCCCCTTTACGGAAGGATTGCAATGGAGATATTCAGATGACTAGTGTTGCTCGTGCCTTATCGACTCAAAGGGAGAAGAAGGACCGCTACCGCCGCTGCTCCTCGGGTAACCCACTAGTGAACTATTATGAGTGTTTTTATTATGGCGAAAAAGGTTATATTACTAGGAATTATTAGAAAAAGGTTCCTAGGTAAGCAAAGGTTGCCCGTACTAAGGTAACGAAAAAGTAGAAGGATCCCGGGTTAGAAGAAGAGAACCGAGAGGCTACTAATACCTCCTCTAATAAGGACGACTCGGGAAAAGAGTAACTCTGGTACAAAGTCGGGTATCAAAGCCGACGAAGGAGGAAGCCAAAGGATGGGAGTCCCACTAAGAAGAGCAGCAGCAGAGGAGCCAAGGGTCAGCCACTATTCAGGCAAGGATTAACAAAGGACGCTCACGGCCAGGAGCCTACACTTCCATGGGGACCCTTATATGGGATGTCCCGTGAGGAACTCTTGGTCCTGAAGAAGACACTAGAGGACCTGCTGGACAAAGGGTTTATTCGAGCCAGCAGTTCACCAGCGGGTGCCCCAGTGTTATTTGTTAAGAAGCCTGGTGGGGGAATTCGGTTCTGCGTTAATTACCGAGTCCTTAATAATATTACGAAGAAGGACCGTTATCCACTACTACTTATATTAGAGACCCTTCGACGGGTAACCGCTACGCAGTGGTATACGAAGCTTAACGTCGTGGTCGTATTCCATAAGATTCGGATCGTAGAAAAAGACGTTAAGAAAATAGCATTTTATATAAGATATGGACTCTTCGAATAGTTAGTTTACCCTTTTGGACTCACCGGGGCCCTAGCTATGTTCCAACGGTATATTAATATAACTCTCTAAGACTTCTTAGATGACTTTGTTACCGCTTATTTGGATAATATCCTGATTTACATATCTAGGTTAAAGAAGAAGTATAAAGAGAAAGTACGGGTAGTCCTCCGGCGCCTAGTAGAGGCTGGACTACGACTAGACCCTAAGAAGTGTACTTTTTTAGTTAAAACTGTGAAGTATATTAGGTTTATTGTTACTACTAAGAAAGGGATCTCATATAACCCTGAGAAGTTAAAAGCTATTACTAAGTAGCTGCCCCCTAGAATTATAAAAGGGGTTAGAAGTTTCCTTAGGTTTACGAATTATTATCGTATTTTTATACCTAATTATACTATTATTATTAAGCCCCTTATAAGGTTTACGAAAAAGTTAACTGTGTTCTATTAGGGACCTAGTTAAGAAGAAGGATTCTAGGAGCTTAAGCGGTTATTTAGTATAAAGCTAGTACTTCGCTGCTTTAACCCTAAAGGAAAAACAATAATAGAGATAAACTGTTCGGGGTTTACTTTGGGCGGTACCCTTATATAAGAAGACTCTAATGAGCACCAGTACCCTATTATGTTCTACTTATAAAAACTATTACCAACTAAGTATAACTACCCTATCTATAATAAGGAACTATTTACTATACTCGTGTATTTTAGGGCTTAGAGAATAGAACTATAAAGTATAAACAACTTTAAGATTCTTACGGATTATAAAAACCTTAAATATTTTATAATAAAGTAGCACCTCACTGAGAGGTAAAGCTAGTGAGCAGAAGAGCTAACCTAATACAACTTTTATTTAGAGTACCAGCCAAGAAAGGAAGCAATAGTCCCCGATGCCCTTTTTCGGAGGGAGTAGGACGCCCCCTAGGGCTAGGACGATAAGAGAGAACAGGGACACGTACTCTAGTTAATACCTAACCATACTATCCCAAAAGAAGGAACTAGTGCCCCCTAGGTGGGCTACACCATAAACAACTTACTAGTACTCCTATATATAATAGTATTCGCGAATAATAGCGAATTATAAACACTTTAGGATTAGATTATTGAAGAAGATAAATTATACCACCAAGCTTATAAAACGGTGAAATAGGGATAGTACAACTTCCCACTAGAGTTATAATTAAAAGTCTAGATCGCGGAATATGTAATTAATAAGTAATAGAGGCTGATGTTCTGGGATAAAATATGGGTTCCCAGAGGAAAAGATAATAATAACCCTTCGAGCCTATTATGGACAAGGGTTATATAAGAGTACTACGATTCTAGTACTAGTGGTCACCCGGGGTATAATAGCATATTCGAGATTATAAGCCGACGCTTTTACTGGTCGGGGCACTCCCAGACGGTTAAAAGGTTTACGAGGAACTGCTACGTATATAATAGTATCCATATTTAGAGGCAAGCTAAGAAGGGGTTACTTAAGCCCCTACTCATCCCTCTCTAGATAAGTAGTAATTTGTTAATGGATTTTATCACTAATCTACCACCGATAAAAGAGAAGAAGTCCCGTTATATGTGGGTTATAGTTAATCGGCTGAGTAAAGCGCTAACACTAGAAGAGATGGAGATTATGGACGCGGTATTTTGTGCTTAGTAGTTCCTTTATAGTTATTACCGTTTCCATAGGATGCCTTAGTTAATTATAAACAATAAAGGGTTGAATTAGGTTAGTGAATTTTGGTGGGAGTTTTATAGGTTAACTAGGGTTACTTAGTTATTAAGTACCGCCTATTACCCATAGATTAATAGGGGAATAGAGTATATAAACTAGGAGGTTTAGGTTGTTTTATGGGTTTATATTACCTAGACTTAGGATAATTAGGGAGGGTTACTTTTTATGGTATAATTAGCCCTACGGAATAGAACTAATTTAGTAACTAGTATTTCTTTGTTTTTTATAGAATACGGGTACTACGTTGACCTATTACTAGTTATAGAAAAAGATAATAAGGGACCACTTAGTTGTGGGAAGGTGGTTATAGATGAACTGGTAGTTAAAATAAAGGACGTTATAGTATTTACCTAGGTTATAATAGCCTTAACATAGTAGCGCTATAAATTAAGTATTAACTATTACCGGTTACCAGTAGATGAGTACCGGGTAAATAATAAAGTTTAGTTTAATATCGTAAACTATAAGTCCCTATACCTAAATAAGAAGTTTATATAGTTATACCACTAATACTAAGTTACTAAGGTGGTGAGTACGTATATAGTAGAGTTAAATATACTAAGAGGGATTTACTTGTAATTCTATGTGGACGTCCTCCGGAGGTTAGTTAGTGACCCCCTCCTAGGCTAAATTTAGTTGGATTACTAGTCGCCACTTATTAGGGAAGTAATAACGAGGATAAGTGGTAAATAAAGGAGATTTACGCTGCTAGATGGAAGATGGTGGGTAGAGGGAGAAGATGTAAAGCCCTGGTAAAGTGGGAGGGCTATATTAACCCTACGTGGGAGCCAGCCGGTGTTATAGAGGAAACGGAGGCGTTGGACTATTATGAGGAGCGTTATGGGCTGATATTAGAGAACAACGGAGACGCGGCGTATACGTACGTACCCCCTAGGAGGCCAGCTAGGAACTAGAGGTTGTACAGGGGGAGGAGGGGGGTAGTATCACAGACCGAACCCGGTGGTTATGCCCGGGCTATACCCGTGTTTGCATTAGTGCCCCACCGGTGCCCCATTAGCGCCCACCCCCTAGGAAGCAGAGATTTCGCGCTATATCGTGGTTTACCCTTTTCCTCTTCAGCTTGAAATAAACAGTATTTGGCTACCTTTTGGTTGAGACAAGGCCTAGGACCAGCCCTTCGCAAGTAGAAAAGGCATAATACTAGAGTTTTACTAGTACCGGGACCTGATTAGTTGATAGTAAACATGTTTTCCTTGTGCAATTGTTGCAAAGTTGTTGCCTTTTTTTTTTGAATTATTATTTGAGTAACCAGATGCCTTGATATTGTGCACTGTTCCCTTACATTGGCCCCCCCCCCCCTAACATCCAACTAACATTTCCTTATATTTAACTTATATTTAGCTGTATTTTACTTATATCGCAGCCCTGATTAGCCGCATCTAACTGCATTTCCTTACATTTTGCGCGTATTAAGCTGTATTATGGTAACGTTTTACTGATATAGGGCGACATTATTACGTATTTCCTTAGCATTTTCCTATATTTCGAAGATGCACTAGTAGTATTTAATATCGCCTTTAAATACTTAGACAAATACTTTACTCCTAATTAGAGTTTACTTATTATATTCTTTTTGTATTTTATTATTTATATTAAAGAAAAACTTATAATATTTGTTATAATAATAGATAAAAAGCCCTTCCTTCTAAGATCCTCAGAAGTACTTCAAAGACGAGAAGCACCCTAACTCAAAGACCAGTGCCCTACTTCCTATCCCGACCAGTATACACAGGCCTAATCAGGGCTAATCCGAATACTCTATGTCCTTTAAAGTTATAAACCACTTACTATTATTAAATAACGTTAACCGTAGGATGGACTGGGCCTTCCCATAACTGCGTTCCTACTGTTACTCCGCCTCTATTACAACTATGTCCTCTTAAAAACAGTGTTATAAATCAACCATTAAGGTGTTATTGGGGATAATTAATTAACCAACTTCACCATAAACACTTCTATCAGGCTACTAAGCACCGTAACCGTATATTATATAAAAATCAGGGTTACGTTAATAATAATGGGTTTTAGTTTTATAAAAAAGGTAATTAAAATAAGTGTTACTGTACTCACTAAGTAAAAATATATACTCTTAGAAAGGAGCTATAATAATACTATAATTAGGGCCGGTGAGTAATATACACTACTGTTCCTCATAATAATAATAAGGAATATAGTTCCGATTACTAATCGTATAGATAATAAGAGTTGTATTAGTGTTTAGTTGGCCTCTAAGTTTTTATTTTAGAAGTTCGAAGTGTCCTTAGTGGGTTAACGATATAAAAACCCGATAGTGAAATATGCTATTAGGATTATATTTATGTATAATTAGGTTTAGATAAGAAGTGGGAAAGGCCTATTAAAATTATTAAGCCACTTTAGTGCGAGTATCACCATACTTAATAATATCGGTGAACTGGACCTTATAGTATAATAACCTAATAAGTAGTTCAAAATAGCCCCAGATAAGAGAAGTTGAGATCTATAACTCTAATTAACCCTGGAGGAAGAAAAGACTATAAAATAGGAGGATCTACGATAAGGTTAATATTATTAACGGTAATATACTAGCCACCCTTTGGGTAAGGGTAATTGAGAAACCATGGAGTCTTAGGGTTTGGAGTAGTGTACTTATACTTATAATTAATTTCCTTGGGAGGTATTATGACCATCTAATTAGGTCTAAAAGTGAGGAATTAGGGATGTAATAGTAGAGATTAACGAAAGGTGGTTAAGGTTATTATTAATTAGGAAAAAGTAGATCTAAGAAGGAGAGAAAGGGCTCTTTTATAATGAGTTAACGTAGGGAGCTTATAACCCGGATTCAGTAGTAACCAGAAAAAGGAAGGAATAGCTGGTCTAATTAAGACTAAAATAAGTTACTACACCTACTCCACTAGAAAAGGAAAGCAACACAATAATTAGCCCCCCCCCTACCTTCCTAATAACCACGTACTTACCTTAATACACTAATTAAATAAATAAAAACAATCTATAGAGTAGTATTTTACTATTAATTAATACTCTTATATTAGTTTAAAACGTAACTTTAATTCACTCCCTTAACTTTCTATTATTTAGACCTTATAAATAGTAACCTACCCTCCTTCCCTTATATACTTAGAGCTCTTTTTCCTATATCCTTAGCCCTAATTAGGTCCAGTACCTTCTTACTAAACTCTTCTTATTTTCGAATAATCCCTTTACCTCCTTCACTTTAACTAGTAGCCGAACTATGTGATTATATAAACATCACTATACTACCGCTTCTTTTTTCTCAGTCAAGTTCAGTTATAACACTCCTTCCACAATAATCGCAATACTCCTTCTATAATAAGAGCAACACTCCTTCCACAACAAGAACAACCGGAATTATAACTACCCCCATAAGATAAGCGAACATCTGGGACACCTAATATACATAAAACCACCTAAATATCTATATTATTATGGGTAATGTTGCCGATCACTAATACGCACCTAATTAGGTGTAGGGTAATATTAAATAAGTAGAAGATTTTACTTTTAAGGTGTTAAATAATACGAGACTACTTAGCCCGATATTTAACCTAGGTACTGGATATATGAACCCGAGGTGGCCAGTAGGTACCCCGACGCCTAATAATAAGTTAAACCCTGTACCATAATGGTATTCGCCGATGAGCACCACAACAACAATAGAACTCCGAGCTCGTTACACTACCAGTTTCGCAGCTGATGGTAATTAGGATTTCTAAAGCTGTACTAAGGCTAATAGTATTTTAAAAGACCTCTTTAACACTCAGGGTTTTATATAATAATAAAAGTGGTTCAAAATGGGCTTAGTTAAAATAACCATTATATTAGCGAAATGGGACCTAAAAAAGGCTAGTGTTATGATTTATTCAACTCCGCGGCCCTGGGGAGATGTGCTCCTTAAGCTAGAACAACTCAGCTTATACGTTAACTACGCTAAACTTAAACTCCATAAAGCTAATCTAATCTACTTTGTTACGGTCCACGGTAATAATCACTTTATTAGCGTTTTTATAAACTAGACCACGGGACGTATACTCTGGTATAATAGTTTATGGAGTATGGGTTCCTCTAAGTAGTGCTTTATGATCGATATATATAACCTTCTCTCTTAGTATAAGGTTATGGGTACCCCTAAGACCCTGATTAGGTGTATTCGTGTAAACGTAGTTATGGTTAATGGCCCTTAATAATTTGATGGTTGGGGGTGTGGTATTCATATAGTAGAATAGTTCCGTATTATCTTCTATGAGAACATAATATCCCATAAATTAGCTTTTTCTTAGACCTCTTAGTAATTAAACACTTAGAGGTCGACTATGTATTACTGATGAGTTAACTGGATTATATAAGAGTTCTGCGATTACCCTAAAGGAAGCTTATTATACCCGAAACCCCGTAAAGCTTATACTATGTGGACCACTAAGTAGGCTATAGAGGAGGTAGCGGCTCTGCCCGATAATAACAATAACGACGTTATACTTATAAAAGGTAAGCCTGATTAGACCTCTAAGAAGGATAAGCCGAGATAGCGACCCCTAAAACCTATTATATTACCTATAACCCGATCACTAATACCTCCCGAGTACCCTCACAATACCGGTGTCCTAAGTAACATTATATATAACATATTTCACAACTACGAAAATAAGCGGTAATACCTTATATAAGGTTATTAACACCTAATTAGATGACGTAATAAGGTGGCCACTGTGAATTTTTAATTAGTTATAATTTATAAAGAGGAGGAGTTCACTAAGTAGGTAAACGACCTTTACGAGTTCATAGTAATGTGTATAGGAGCATAGGAGCCCTTCTTTACCCCTACTTAGCTTAATAGTTAATAAGGACATAATTATAAAAACGAAAAGTGTTATTAAAGAAAGACATAGGAGAAAGAGGAGTAAGAGGTTATACATAAAGTAAAAATCGAGGAGGGGCTTAGCGGTTCATAGCGCTATAATCTATACCACCAACGAACCTAATTAGGCTTTTATTTATATAATTTAATTATTTCCTTTATTTCCCTTCCTACACATTATTTATTATCTTAGTACATAGGAGCTTAGAGCTAAAATAAGGGGACGATTAAAACCGTACAGGGGGAAATACTTACACTAAGCGGGTTTTTCCTTAATCAGGCAATAACGAGCTATTTAAGAGAGGGGAACTAAGGACGTATTTCTAGTGGAGAACACAATAACGGACCATCAAATAACACATCACAGAACATTAATAAGTATTATTAATTAGATAAACGTATTTAAAGTTTTTTTTACCCGTTCACTTAGATCATATACTGTGAATAGTATAAAGGTTATTTTATTATTAAATAAATAAGGCCCTAATATTCACTAGTGTTTATATCCAAAGCCGGAACCCCTTTTTAACCCTAATTAGGTTTTAAGGTGTCTCCTTACCTAGATTATAGTTTTAGTTAAGCGGTTTCGTACGAGTTAGTTACCTTCACGGACCCGGGACGGAGGGTACACGACCTATGGTCAGTAGAGTGTATATATTATACGATACAGCACATACTGTTCACTGCATCCCCCGCTCCGTTGTAGTAGGTCGCGGGATAGTAGGAGCAATGTTGCAACTCGTACTTCCTTTCTCAACTGAGAATCCTCAGATGAGGAAGGAAGGTTTCTTGTTCCTTTAGCTGCATCTATGTGTCCTTTTTATCTCCTGTATCCCTTGATGTCTCACTCTAATGCCGAGCTTTGCCGGTAGTATCGCATGTGAAGGGCTTGGCCCGTAACAGTTATGAGTATAATAAGTATCTCCGCTAGTGTAGTGCTGCGTTACGGAGGGCCAGTAATTCTGCCTTAGGAGTATTATATTATAACTCGGTATTCTATAACTTTCTTAATATAAATACAATGGGTCTCTAGATCTCATCGGGTTAGCACTAGTTGAGGATTACACTAATTACGAAGTTTAATATATTTAATTTTACTCGTATTAGTAATAGGGGATTAAAATATTTTAGAATCGGAGTATGTGTAAAAAGTAAATATAGCTTATGGAAAGCCTTTAACACATCCTATATTATCACCGGTTAGCTTTTAATTATATTCCCAGTCCTCTCCGTTAAAGGTATATAAATCTTAAAATAATTCTTAATAAACCGCTGATAAAAATTAATAAACCTAAGGAATTACCTAATATTTATTAGGGTATTAGGTATTAGCTAGGTAACAATTACTTTTACTCAGTCCCTCTTTATAGAAATTCCATAAGGGGAAATAATAAATCTGAGGAATTCGATTATTTATATAATAAAAATGTATTTTCCGAGGTTTACGTGAAGTCTATCAGCTTCTAACTAGCTAAGCACCGATTTAACTACGTCTAAGTAAGTATCCTTATTTTAAGTAAAAATAAGAATATCGTCCAAATACACAATGTAAATAACATTAATTAGGCCCCTAAGTGTATTATTTATATAAGCCTAGAAGGTAGTGGGGGCGTTAACGAGCCCGAATAACATTACCCGGTACTTATAGTAACCGTATCTTGTTCTAAATGCTATTTTCCACTCATTTCCCTCATTAATATGCACCCGGTAATAAATATCCTTAAGGTTTAATTTTATAAACCACTTTACTAAGTAAAAGTAATCTAATATTTTATTAATTAGGGGAAAAGGAAATTTATTCTTAGTAGTCACCTAATTCAATCCCCTATAATTAATACACAACTACAACTTACCTCCCTTTTTTAATATAAATAAAATCGGAGCTCCCACTAAGCTTATTAAAATTATATCCATCCCTTTTATAAGAATATTTCTAAATACTCTGCTAACTCCTTTAGCTCCTTCTCTATTAGTGGGTAAATGGGTTCAAATGGGAGCTACATCCCTAGCTCTAAGTTAATAGTGTCTTACCGTGCCCCCTCCTCGGCCAGGGTCGCCGCTAGCTTCTTGTTGAAGATATATACGAAATCTTAGTATTCTAGAGGAACCTCCGGTTTCTCACCTTTACTAGGTTACTACTAAGGACTAGTTTTATTATATCTAATTTATAGTATTACTAGTAAAATAACCTTTACCTCCTTAAATACCTTATTTATTTCCTTTTAATTTATAATAAGTTAGATACTATTTTCGGATAAGGGATAAGTTTAACCGAGTTTAACCCAATTAAAATTCAGTTTTACTACTCGGTATTAGGGGAGGCCTAGGATCGCATCGTATTCGTCGTTATCGCTAATCTTAAAATTATATAATTTTATTTTTATTACTCCCATTCTATTCGTTATCCGAGTTACGAATTTCTTTACTTTGTATTTAAGGGCTACTAAACCTTATATTCCTTAGAGTAGTGTCCCTTATTAGGTACCAACTTAGCACCGTTTATAAAGATGATTTTATAATTTATAATATTCTCGTTTATGCTCGTATCGATTAAATCTTTACTAATTCTCTATTTTTTGGTGATTTAAATACGAATATTAGTTTTAAGATATTATAGAGGTTCCGAATCTTATTGGTCCTGGGTTACTTAGACCGTTTTACTAATAATTAACCTTTAATTATACTTTATTTTTTAGTGTTTTAGTTATTTATATTATCGGTAAAAGGAGTAACGTACATGATAAGCGAGCGGATCAGTTTTTATCGCTAGTAAAATCGCAATTTTTAATGTTTTTTTTAAATTTAATTATTACTAAAAAATAATATAAGTATTCATATAATTACCGATAAGGAATTTATATTTATAATTAAATCTCTGAAACTTTCCTACTTATAGCTTTATAGATATTAAGTTTTAGCCTTATCGCGGACCTACTCTTAAGTTTTTATTTTATTTTAAATAAGAATTAATTATTTAAAAGTGTATAGATTTTGAGTTTGAGAATTATATTTATATAATATAATTATAAAGAAAGTCATAGCATTTTTTATCAAAAATTAGAGTTTAAAAAAAACTTTAAAAGTCGCGATTTTACTAGCGATAAGAACTGATCCGCTCGCTTGTCTGATCCGCTCGCTTATTATATACGTTATCGGATCGAAATATGGTCTTTTTTCCTATAAGTGTAATATATAATAGAGTTCTAAGTTACTATTAGTTAGGGTCCCTCTACGGGGCTCGGATTTTCTAGTTTATGTTTAGGTTTATTATTACTTATTTTACTTTTATCCCTTAACACTAGTCTCCTTTGGTCTCTTTGGGATTCCTAATAGTATCCCTATTAGGACTATCTCTAGTTCTAGGGAACTGGTTAACTTTAGGTGAATAACAGTGTTATTAGCTTAACCTTTTTAGTAATACTATCTAATTCTTACCTAATAATAAGAAGCCCGTATATTATAACTTATTTCTATAATTTTAGTGTTAATTAGGTAATAATATTTATAATATAAATCCTTTTAGGGACGGGGTCCGGGCATTCTATTTTTACTATCTCGTAGGCGTTAATAAAGCTTTAGTAGGATTGTCCTATTTTCTGGGTTATTACTTCGAGGTGGTGGATAATAATAAATACCCGGGTCCTATTATTTACTACACCAGTGCATAACTAAATTTCTATTTCCACTTAGGATATTTTAATTAATTCGTTCTCGTATTTAATAACAATATAATTAGCCCATCTTCACTAAATCCCATTATTAAAATACCTAATAATATATAAGACTTTTATAGTATTATTATTTAAATTATCCGGATTTATAATAAAACGTCCCTTTAAGTTAAAAACGAAGGTATTATAATTAGCTTAGGATCCCCCCTTATATTTAAGAATCGGGAAATACACATTTCCCTAAAGGTCGAATTTCTGTTACTTAGGGACCTATTAGGTAACGGCTTTTATAATAATTATATTTTCTTCGAGGATCACCGTTCTGTTTCTTAGGGTTATTAGGTGATTACGTTTCCTTTTAAGCCGGATCCTGGCCTCCTCGTTTACGATAAGTTAGTTTAGGTCTTATTTAGTTAATTCCTAGTTATTAATAGTTTAGGTCTAATTTTAGGTTAAATTACTAGGTCGGTGTTCTTAGTTATTGAGATTTAGGTTCTCATCGACTTTATCGGTATAGGGAGTCCCCGACGCTCCTAATCGAGTCTGGTGGCTCGCCGGGTTAATAGCGGTTAGTTTCTTTTGGCCGGTCATCTTACTACCTCGATGGTTCACACCCCTATTCGAGTAAGTAGAGAGAAGAACGTGTTAGGGGCTTACGGTGCAAAGTAAAAAGGTTAATAAGAGGATAATAGGTAGATACTAGTTGTGACTCTTATTCTTCTCTGATCCTCTCCTTGAAGGAGAGGGACAGGCCTTTATATATATAGTCCTCCTTAGTCAAGCCCTGTCGCAGTCTGGAATCGGCTTAGCCGCCATGCTTTCCTTAGTCAGATTCCAGCCACGTGACACCCAGCAGCCATGAAAGCGAAGGAGAGGCAAAAACAGGTGCAAACTGCATTGAAGCGGCCGCATTTTCATTCCTATTATTATGTTTCTCTTAAGGCCGAGAAAGAATTCAGGCTAAGAGACTCAACTCGTGTGCCGGTGTACATCACGACCTGAGTCTCGCTAGATAGTTAACGCCTTACAGGATAAGAGCTTCTAAACAGGCTTTCTTAATATGGTGGGCAACGAAGACGGAATGAAAGTTTTTGCAACATGGTACTTTAGAATGCGACTCAGAATATATGTGCCTGGGCGGTCTTAGCGACTAGCAAGTCGGCCGGCATCTGTGTAGCAAGTTTTCGAGTTCTAATTTCGTCGAAGTGATGCCTGAAAACAGTGTAGACTCTAAATTAAACAATGCGACTTCATTCAAGAGTTTTCCGTCACGATAGACAAAGAACTCTGGTCAAGAAAACCTCTGCTATATCCATGGATGCCACTGACCAGCATGATCACACCTCCACTATTGTAAAAGTCAATGCAACTCTTTAATCCGAAGTTTTGTTTGTCGTGACGTCTAACGTCAGATAGTATTTCATAGGTATACATACTGTTTAACAACGGGATAGCCTTGAGAGTTCTCAGGAGGGGACGAATTCTTCACTACCAAGCATGAAACTGCTCAAACCCAACTCGCTGTCCAGTTTAGCCTGCGGGGAGATGGCAATAGAAGTGGTAGGTCAGAAGTGAGGAAGCATTTTCGATAAGACTACGCTTTCGACGCTTTAAGAGAAACTTGCACGTGGTGGGCCATCTAGAGCTAGCTAACATCGTCGAGTGATAGTTCGATGCGAAAGTCAATTGGTATCTCAAACGAAAATTACTAGTGCTTTCACAACAAGTTTGTCTAGTTCGGCTCGGATTTCCCCCCAACGAACCTTTCAGAGGATCATGGCAACGTGGGGACAGCGTTCTTGGCTTGCTTCTCCTCGACGGCCTCAATCTCTCCTTTTTCCTCTTCGGCGGGCCGGATACCAACTTCGGTGGCGGTAAACGCATCGGCAACGTTTCTATATCGTGGAACAAAATTAACAGCTAATGGATAAGTCCATGCCAAGACGAAAAAGATGAGGGGAATGACCATGGCGGTCCCCATGTTCTTGGTAGCGTCGCCGACGACACCGAGCAAAGGAGGGACAACGGCGCCACCGGAGACACCTTCACACAGTTAGGAAACCGTCGAAAACACAGTGTATGTAAAACTTACCGGCGATAATGAGACCGCTACCACGCTTGGAGTGTCTCCCGAGTCCTCTCATACCAAGCGCTACGATGGTGGGGAAGCAGATGGACTCGAAGAAAAGGACGAGGTAAAGCATCGCCATGCCGGTATCGCCTGTCTGGGTGATGGACGGAGCGATGAAGATAATACAGCAGGTAAGGAATGCAAGGAAAACGATGCGAGGCTTGACGTAGTGCATCAAGCCGACACCGATGAAACGACCGACGGCAAAAGCTGCCTGGGCGCCAGACAGGAATTTGGCACCAAGAGAGTCGTCCGTGGCGGCGCGACGTTCGGTAACATAGTTGATGAAGAATCTGGACAAACAGTGTTAAAAGGCGTCTAGTTGACCTCTTGGAATGGTACTAACCCAGCAATAGCTACCTGAGCACCAGTGTAGCAGAACTGTGCAAAGGCAGCGTGGAAGAGACGGTACTGTTTCTTGAAAGGTTTGTGGTCAAAGTTGGCATGGGTCTCGGTGGCCTGAAACTCCATGTCGGCGTCGGTGATCTCGGGAATATGGGAAAGCCAGAAGACAACGGCGAGACACCAGACAAAAATAGCAATAGCAAGATAGACCCATTGAACGTTCTGGAGGGCGCGTTCGTCGGTGAAGTTGAAGAAGACGTATGAACCCATCACAGGAGCCACGACGGTGCCAATGCCATTGAAGGCTTGGGATATGTTTATTCGGATTTCGCTGTACTTTGGCGGCCCGCAGACGGTGATGTACGGGTTCGCGGCCGTCTCAAGAGAACCAAGGCCGTTACCGATGATAAAAATGGCTGCGCAGAAGCCGCCGAAGCTCTTGGCGATGATGCATGGGATAGCGATAATTGCGCCGAGGCCGTAGAGAACGAGACCAAAGACGAAGGTGGCCTTGTAGCCCCAGTGTCTTAGAATCCACGCGGCGTGACCAAGACTCGCGATGAGGTAGGCGCTGGAAACGAACAGTCAGCACCTGGAGCTTAGAATTCTAAGCAGTCCATGCCCCCGCATGGCAGTTGTGTAGAGTGCAGTGCCCTGACTCCTGCAAACACGATCCTTACCGGACACGTGGAGGGCATGTCGGCAGGCAGATAATTGTGTGTTCGGATCGGACATTAGAGGCAATGAGCGGAATGAAGGAATAAGACTTACCCGAAGTAAGCGGCCTGCAAGCCAGAAGACCTAGCTCTAGTAATACCGAGGGTGACTTGGAAGTGCTTGTTGAGGGTGTCGAGCAGGCCTGGCAAGCAAGTGTCAGCAATCATGCCGGCCAAGACTGGGGATTGGTAACACACCATATGAGAAACCCCAGAGAAAGAAGAGAATGGTGACTAGGAAGATGGGGAAGAGCGACTCTTTGAGGGTCAGCTCGGCGGCATTTGTCCGCACGTTGTCCTTTTGGCGCAAGGACCGGTCCTTGAAGAATTGCTTGACGCCCATACTGGAGGTTCAATTGGCGCTCCTGATCGTATATTGGAATGAGGCGACGGAGCAACGGCGATCGCGCGCTGGCGATAATGATTGTGTCAAGGTCAAAGCCTCGACAAGGGCGAGACAGACGCGTGGTGGTTGGGGTCGCGGCTGAACTGGCTTATTGGTCTGCTGAGGATGCGTGCGCATGCGCATCAGAGGGAACCAGAAGGTTTCTGGAACGAGGGACCGGGCTGGACGAAGGTTATAAAAGGTCGAGCCGGCCGTACTCTCGGTCGTTTCGAACCTGATGTCATGAACCGATTCGCTGAGCCCTGGCTCGCCATGACTGGCAAACCCCGTCGGGTAGACCAAAATCTGCATGCATCTCCGGGCTTTGGCAAGCAACACGGGGCAGAGCAGCCCCCGATTGTGTTCGTCTGGGGTAAAAGTCGTTTGGAGAGGATTGCGGGGGTGGGAACGGTGGTTGCTGAGTCGCTGGGGAAACAGACCCCCCCCCCCATCCATCTCGGCTCGACGTGCGCGGTGAAGCTTGGGGAGCCAGTCGAGAGCAACGGGGTGGATCTCTGGAGAGCTTGGGGTTCGCAGTGCATCCTTGGCATGCCTGTCTCATATTGGAATTCCCCCCGAATCAAAAACCTCCTTGATGGGAGTCATGTGACGGCAAGGGGAAGCAGAGCCGGGTATCGGACGTAATGATTGGCTGAAACGGGGTCCATGGTTCGTGGGAGCCGGGAAACTGTCCGGGGCTCGACGCAATGTTGGCCCGAAGGTGGCCTCACGGATCGGGGAGTGAGCCGGCCTTGCGGGGGTAGCCTTTACTGTGCTACCTACAATGTGCTGGTGTAGCTTCGGCAGTGACATCACCTGGGAGGTGTTGTCTCTGTGCGAGGGCTTTGCATTCACCAGCCAATACCTACTCTCTGAGTGAGGACATGTCGGACAAACCCCATTCTCGAACCCCAAGTCTTTGTACATTATTGTCACATTCGCGATGGCAGGGACTGGGGAACAGTCCCGAGCAGCTGGAATCTCTGCTTGACGGATCTGCATGTGCCGTGCTGTGACAGATCAGAGAACGCATCCCCGCACACTGCCCGAGCTTACGGACAGACAGATGATTGCTCAGAGCACTTGATGGCGGTCGACCTACGCGCTGGGCCCGCGGGATGGCGTTGCTTGATCGGCTACTCACGGTGGTCAGGAGAGACAGTGAGCGGGAGATCATCTCTAGTGTCAATTGAGACCTGTCTTGCCAAACACATTGGCATGCAGACTGCGTTCAGCTCGAATCATTGCGCTCAAGTTCATTTGCCAGAAAAAAAGCAGACTGAAGCTGTTTGTCGAAAACAGCATGCAAAGATTCTCTCTATCATCCCAACATGAAAGAACATGGACAGCCATGTGAGACGGGCAAGCTAGACATGAACTGCCGAGCGCCGCGCCGCGGGGGATTGGATGGGAGCTTGTCGCATGACTCGCGAGGTGTGGAACTACACAAACATAGTTGCAGCTGGCCACAGCTGCTGGCAGCAGGCGACTGCTACATGCCAAGCGTGGTCTTGGTCGAGATGCCATCACCGTCTCTTGGCATCAACACACTTCTGGTGCCAAGATATGCAAGATTCTTGCCAGAAGGTGTGGGAGTCGATGGCTGTGTTGTTTCATATGTTTGATGGTGCGTTGAAAACTCATTTACTACGTGCATGTACCTACTTTGAGCAGGATAGCCAAAAAGGTGTGCGCCTTTCCTCAAACCGACCGGTCGAAAATCACGCATTAAATGAGCTTTCTCCCACCCATGCGCCTTTTCTCCTTCCCTCCTTGTAAATACTCTTATCAGCACACATCTTAATTCGATTCTATAGAGCTGACAGCGGTCGCCGGGCCTGTCTAAGGGACTTTAGAAGCTTGATGGTATGATTCTGGCCTTCCTCATCCTATCAAACACTTTACACCACGCCTCAGCCGTCGACTGTTCTTCGTTGAAGCCGGTACTGTACATCTTCGAAATGTCAAAGTGTCTATCCGTGTCGAATTGTGTCAGGAGAAAGTATTCGAATCCTGGGTAGATCATCGGATTGTCGGCATGCCCCTTCTCAAGTCCGTGTTTCACCTCTAGCTCCTCCCATCTCAACAAGTTCTCTCTAACGAACTGGCGCACCTCGATCGGATTGTCTTGATCGCTCTTCACTCCCTCCAGGCCAAAGTATTCGCACAGGATCGGCCACTTCTGTCGCCAACATGAAGGTGTTTTCGCATCACCGACGTTGAAGGCATCACCTTTCTTGGTAGACCTGGCGGCTGTGACAGCAAGGTAAATGGTTTGTCGCGCGATCATGTCGGACGAGGCGTCGTTACTCAGTGCGATCCAGCTGTCGGCAGACCCGGGGAACGGACGCTTTGCACCGGCGCCATTGATATGTGTGTGTGTGTGTAATATTTAACGCCGTTGCTGGCCTCCCGAGGGGCATTCGGCGTGTAGGGCTACCAAAGATATCCTACAAGTCAAGCCTATTGGCACAGAATTTCAAGCCTTTTGCCCGTGACCACTATACGATGGGCCTCCAGGTTAGCATCACCTAACACCTAATAGAGCCTTTACCCAGACCTAGCCGAAGGTTTCCTATAATATACCCTAGCAATAATTCACCATACCCGTCCCCCGTGTTACGAGCTCCTCCTATTAGTGGCCACAGTTCACTAGCAACTTAAACGGTTTTTATGCATAACTCCTCCTTTAGAAAATAAGTATAGCACTTTAGAGTACTCTTTATAGTCAAAATATCTCGTTAGTATTAGGCGGCTATCCGTATAACCGGTAAGAGGAGGTATAACTTATTCCTCTCCGTCCTATTCCACTAAGCTCTACGACGGATAAGACATAATTATAACTCTTCGAGGGGTAATTTTTGTTCATATAAGGGATTATATTAAGAGAGTGAAGTTGAGGAGTCGGTTAATAGTAATATAATAGGACCTAGGAGTACCACTTACACCAAGAAAAAACCCGTCTCCTTCGGGAAGCCAAATGGAACCTCTACTTCGTCAATTAAAGACTTCATCTAGCCTGCGGAAAGCGATATCGAGTCGCCGGCGGTTTATTAGGTTAAATAATCGTCGGCTTAATTTGTGGGAAAAATTTACGTTATTAAGGGTTCAATTAGCACACAACCTAATCTACCCCAGCACATAGCGGTAAACCGCGGGGACTAGGGCCCCCCTTAGCACCGCACTAACAATACACACTAAAAGTGGTAGATGTTCGGTTGAGGTTACGCCATTGATATAGCGGTACAAACTAAAGAAAATGCCCAAGGCAACCCCGAGGGAGTACCAGTTCTCATTTGGGACGAAACCGACAACAATGTCCGGCCTCGTCTCACACCATGACCAGGGCTTATCAGCTGCATATCCCGCAAGAAAGTCCAGTTGTGGATAGTAAAAGAGGCCTGTATCGTACGGTGGACTCATTCTTGGCAACGTCTCTGTCATCGGCGGAATCATGTTGCTAGGCCAGTTGCGGAGCAGATGGCACCCGTAAGCCTTGGCTCCGGTCTGCAGAACGATGAACTCGAGCACCGAGGAGAGGGTGTTCAAGGCTATTGTTGCTCTTTTGAACATATCGACATTCTCCCGGTATTCGGCTTCATAATCTCGATCTGTATGAGCTTTATAGGCTATCAAGGATCTGTTAGTGCACGCATCTCCGATGACCAAGCGACAAGGCTAACCGAGGTAGAAGACATGGGTAATCCGATCAACAGAGGGGATCCTTTCTTTAATCTTTTGATTGAGATCGTCTTGGCTGCCTTCTTGAGGATAGTCATGCAAGATCTCGTTGACAAAAGACCAACCAGAGACGCCGCTGGCACCAAAGATGAGTGCAGCTTTCTTTCCAGTCATCAGGCCGAGCTTTATCGAATTCTTTTCCTTGGAGTCTTCCCTCATATCGGTTCCCAGAGCAATGCTCGAAGGCATCCGGTTATTTATTATGTTTTGTTGCTCTGGAGAGTCATCAAAATCGGATTACCCTATTGACGGAAATGATGAACCGTACCGCGATGATATGCGATCCTGGACAGCCGCAACCCCTCGTATGAGGAGGTGGTTTTCCGGTCGGCTGCCCTTCCCGGCTGCCCCACATCTTCCGTCGAGCCTTCCCGGAGCCAGCTCTTATTGGCTTCGTCATCTCTGGCATCTCATGTCGGCGCGCGGCTCTTACTTCTCAGTCTCAGCCTTAGCCTCTCTCTCTCTCTCTCTCTCTCTCTCTCTCTCTCTCTCATACACGACTCCAAAGACATGAACAGCTGGCTCACACATCACCTCTCATATGAAGTTGCATTGCGACGAAGCTTGGGACAGTTGACTTCCAAACAAGGATCGACTTTCTGCACAACGACACTCAACGGCTAGTCGGTGGGATAGGCCCTATCCGGGCTTGGCAGCTGCTGCCTTACATGAACCGCGGCAAGATACAAGGGTGAGGCAACTGCTTGGCATATCCGGGGCTGATTCGGGGTTGCTGTGACCTCCAACATGCGGCTTGACAGGGTGGGCTTTGGGTGGAAGGCATCTCAAGCCAGGTCAAGAGGCACCATGGCGAGGGGTGAAGGCCCTGGAGACCTAACCAGCAGTCAATCCGTCTACGTATCTCACGGGCAGTTCATGCGGCGTTCCGCTGCAGAATATTACGCCGTGCAACATACCAGGACTGGGATGGAACCCCTTGCAGCCTCATAGCCCAGAATGGCCCAGGCAGAATGGATGGGCTTGACCTCGCGGCGCGGTCGGTTGGTCCTGGCCTACGAAGCGAGCACGTGGGCTCCAGCTGGGCGGGCGGGTGAGCCGGGGTGGGGATCGGTCTTGACCGACAAGCATACAGTTCGGGAACGGTATCGGTCCCGGGTGGCAAAGAAGGAGAAAATTTAAGAAATAATGGTATGGAATGCTTGTGGAGGGTGTCCAGCTATGAAGTCCCGAGGACCTGGGTCGCCGAGAGATCATGTCGGACGGGCTGTGGTGACAGGGCCGTCAATGCTTGGATGGCTTCAAGCCTTGCCAACCCTTCTCGCCAAAGGCGTGGCGCGCGGCATTCGAATCCTCTGGGCCATCGTATTGGGGCGCCGAGAGTCTTGTCATCAAGCCCTCGATCCTGATTGACGCACGTCGCAGCTGACAGGCTTGGGTGCGTCCTGGCATCGACTACCCGACTTGGCGATTGAATGTTCTGGGCATCCTCGCAACGTCAATTGCAAATTAGACATGACGAGGCCGTCTCCATCGCTGTCAATGCTGATATAAAAATACGCCAGAGATGGACAAATGTATGCAACTTGGCAGAGCCAGGGCGAGCGAACACGTGTGGCAGCGTCGTAAAACAGGTGAAGAAGCACATGGGCTGGAAAAGCGTCGAAATTAGGCCAGGCCGGGCCATGAGATGCGGGCTCGGTCACGAATGCGTGTTTGTTGGCTTCAGCTAGAATGGGTCGCTCCATGGTTCGCTGGATCGATGCGTCCATGGCAGGTTGTTGGCGGCGGCGACAGTACCAGTACGGGGCTATACCAAACTGGGCACCGAACGCCAAGAAGCAGTTGCGAAGGGATAGCGACAGATTTTGCGCAACGTGCCCAGGACGCGCATTCCGGATGGACGAAAGACATCGGACCAAGGTTGTTCGGGCGGGAGGGGATGGGGATTGGCGGCGTAGGCAGTGGCTGAGGGATAACGCTGAACCCCCCGTTCGCGCCGCCAAGTCTGGACATGATCCATCATCCAAAGAAGAAACACTCCACACAGGAGTGAGGAGACCGGGGAGGAAAACCCTTATCGGCAGGTCGAGCGGCGGGAAGAAGACGATGTGCTGCGTGGGGATTGTTGGCCGAGGCAACATTGCATTATCGAGCAAAAGTGCAGACCCGGAGTCAAGGCTTCTGGGAGGCTCACGTGCCCTCAGCAGCCAGCGCGACGGCGTATTAGCAGCTGGCGAGACGAGAAAGACGAGACTAGAGGGCTTGGCGCTCTTCTATATGCTCTTCGAGAAGCAGGGGGCCTAAACAACGGCAGCGAAAAGATGCCACACGTGGAGGGTTGGCGCTGCATGATTCGCCAGCTGCCGATGCGGCCCCCCCCATCGGTGCGGGATGACACTCGTGGAGAGAGCCTTTGCCCCAAAAATAAAGCTTTGCTGCGTGGACCGGGGGGGGGGGCTAACTAACTAACATGCTGGGGTACCTACCAGCTGCACTACGCACTACCCACGCAGTAGATACTTCAGCGTAGGTACTTACATGCCGTAGAGCAAGGTGTCTATCATCTCAGACTTGAAAAGCATCATGCTACGCTAGCATACGAGGGATACCGACATCTTGGCACGCTAGTCCAAAGCAACATCGAGCAGCCCGGATGCCATCCCGTTCATGTCCATGATCCATGATCCGTCGGGGTCCCTCGCCCACGGAGCTTGTTGATGTGGATGTCAACGTCCACCGAAGGAGTAATGTAGTAATGGGTGTCTGGCAGTGGCAGCACACCAGGCAGGACAGGACAGGACATGGCTCGGCCTGCCACACGGCCTGCCACACGCCATCGGGGGGCACTGCTGGTCTGGAGTCGCCGGTGGTTTTCGAGGCCGCCAAGAAGACACATAAAAGGTCTATCGCGCCCTCTCCTTCCACATTGTTGTCTTGAGTGTCCCGTCACCCCAGCAAACACCCTTCCCCTCCTTCATCGAGAACCCCCCCCCCCCCCCCCCCCCCCCCTTCAAGCGCCTGCTCCCCTAGCCACAGCCAAGCGGCAGCCAGTCAACCATGGCGCTCGACCAGTACACCTACGTCTTTGCCATTGGCACCATGTTTGCCATGCTGGACGCATACAACAACGGTGCAAGTGAGTAACCGCAGCCTTTGGGTTAAGTCTCCATGAGTTAGACTTTGCCAGGCGCTGACTCGTACCACCCTTCAGACGATGTTGCAAACGCCTGGGCCACCAGTGTGTCGTCGCGATCTATCACATACCGACAGGCAATGATCTTTGGCACCATCTTCGAAATGCTCGGCGCAATCACCGTTGGTGCTCGCACCGCCGAGACCATCAAGAACGGCATCATCCCCAACTCCGCCTTCAACGACAACGCCGGCGTTCAGATGCTCGCCTTTACCTGTGCCCTGGCCGCCGCCTCTTCCTGGGTAATGTGGTGTACACGACACTCCGCCCACGTCTCCTCTACCTACTCCCTCATCTCTGCCGTTGCTGGCGTTGGTGTTGCCACTGCCGGCGCCAGCAAGGTCCAATGGGGCTGGAACAATGGCAAGGGTCTCGGTGCCATCTTCGCCGGCCTGGGCATGGCCCCGGCCATCTCAGCCTGCTTCGGCGCCGCCATCTTCATGCTCATCAAGATGGTCGTCCATATGCGTAAGAACCCCGTTCCTTGGGCTGTCTGGACCTCGCCCTTCTTTTTCCTCATTGCCGGCACTGTCTGCACTCTGTCCATCGTCTACAAGGGCTCCCCGAATCTGGGTCTGAGCAAGAAGCCGTCATGGTACATTGCCGCCGTCACCATGGGTACCGGCGGTGGCCTTGCTATTTTGGCTGCCCTCTTCTTCGTTCCCTTTGTCCACGCCAAGGTCATCAAGAAGGACTACACTCTCAAGTGGTGGATGTTCATCCAGGGTCCGCTCCTATTCAAGCGCCCCGCTCCCCCCGATGCCGAACAGGCCAAGATCCCCAACTACGCCGTTGTTCAGGAGGATGAGGAGGAGACCCTCCCGTCCCACAAGTCCTCCAAGTCCTCCGAGTCCGGTGACGAGCCTCTCAAGGAGTCCGACAAGGAGATCAGCATCCCCCAGGAGAAGACGCTTGCCGCCGCCGAGATTAGCCACGGACCCTCTTACAAGCAGCTTGTCGAGGAGGGCGAGGCTAGACTTCACGCCAAGCTCATGAAGAAGCGTGGTCCCCTCGGCTGGGCTATGCGTCTGCTCCGCGACAATCCTTTGGGTGCCGGCCAGATCTACGAGCTTCACAACATGAGAATCCTCCTCAAGCGCATCCCCGCTATGATCGTCGTCGGTCTGCTTTACGGTCTCCACTACGACATCCACGCCGCCCAGACTGGTATTGAGGGCACTCCTGAGGGTGACCGTATGAAACGCGTCTACGCCAACGCCAAGAAGTACCCCAACGAGGTCGAGCACACCTACTCTTTCGTCCAGATCATCACCGCCTGCACAGCCTCTTTCGCCCACGGCGCCAATGACATCGGAAATTCTGTGGGCCCATGGGCCGTTATCTACACGGCATGGAGCACTGGTGATGCCGCTGCTTCCAAGGCCCCCGTGCCCGTTTGGCAGCTTGCGGTACTCTCTGCCACCATTTCGCTTGGTCTGATCACCTACGGATACAACATCATGAAGGGTAAGTCAATGCCTTCGTCATATCTAATGCCGAATACGGTACTAACGAAAAATAGTCATGGGCAACAAAATCACCTACCACTCTCCCAGTCGTGGAAGCTCCATGGAGATGGGTGCCGCCATTACTGTTCTCGTTTTCTCCCAGTACTCTCTGCCTGTTTCTACCTCCATGTGTATCACTGGAGCTACTGTTGGTGTTGGTCTCTGCAACGGCACCCTCAAGGCTGTGAACTTTCAGCGAGTTGGTCTCTTGCTTTTCTCCTGGATCATGACCATCCCCGTTGCTGGCACACTGGGCGGTGTCCTCATGGGCCTTTTCCTCAACGCCCCTCACTTCTAAATGCACCACCCAATCGAGAGCAGGGTCCTCGATGGACAAAACTTTATCAGTAGATTTAATGTATGTACAAAAGCGAGGGCCGGAGTGTGCATGCCCGATGTAGGCAGGATGCTTGAACACCACGAACAGATTATTACAATAATGAAGAATATTCAGTCACTGTGGATAGAATACCTCGGGGCAATGTGGACGTAACTCTGGCTGCCATTATCACATGGGCGGGTTGAAAGTATTTTCAGTTGATGGCCAGGGTAGTGGCTTGTCCGTGAAGCCCCACTAATAAGTGGACAACCTGGGACAACAAACGCCCCAGGAGTAGAGAAATAAGGCTGGATAACTCAATGGCCAGAACCGCCAGACGCATCCACTAACTATTACCTCAAAGCAATACAAGGCACTCTCGGCAAGACTCTACGACTCAGCCGTTGCAACAAAACGAGAAATAAACATCAGGCGCGTGAATTCCATTAGACGTTAGGGAGCTGTTTTGTCGAGGTGCTGCGCTGCCGGATAGTGCCCTGTTGTGGATATTAGTGTTTCGCCGCCTTGATTTTAACCGTTTACCTGCGCCATCCAATCCCATCATAATCTGCCATGATCGGCGACGAGTAGAATCGAGCTAGCCGCGCAATGAAACGCAGCTAGGCAAGAAGTAGGAGACAGGGATCTTTAGGATTCTGCTATTACATTGCATATCCTGTGCTTTCCTTAGCCCGCAGGGCAGTCACAACCATAGCCAGTTACAATGGATCGCTATTGTGGTGTGAAAATAATTTGCCTTATTGACACTACTCAAAGTAAGTGTTGGTTTCAGTCACGTCGGGTCGGCCGTACGGCGTAGCAGAATATACGTATATTCGTATGGATCCTGCTGTTCTTGTTGTTGTTGATGTAGGAATCGTCACTAAGACCGCGATCTTAGACGATCGGGTTAGCGTACAATTCCTGCGCTCTGATTGGCTCGTTAAGCGAGCCAATAGGAGCTTGCAGGTGAAACCTTAAATCGCCACGCCGAGGTTGTTCCGACAGTAAGTGTATTGATGAACGCTCCTGCTTCATTCACTGGCCTACGTTTTTGTCACTGGGTAATCGAACTACCTGATCACGGAGGAAAGGTAGGGCAGGCTACCCGAATCGTGTGTTTGAATTGAGGCTCCAGAACCGTGTGCGTCGTTCAACGCCAGGCTGCTTGGGTATAAATCACAATATTCACTGGCCCACAAGCACAAGCCTTCTACTTCAGGGTAATGGCCTATCCCATCGACTGCTAACTGACTACAGTACATCGGCCCCCCTTTTCGTACCCACTTCTTCCCCTCACAACAGGGGTACATGACTGTACGTCATTTATCCCGATGTTTTCCTCCCTACTTTCACCACCAAAATCGACATTTTCTTATGTGATGAAGCGTCACGATGGCCTCCAGCGATTCCGAGGGCTCGGTACGGTCATTTATTAACGTCGCCGTACTTCCTGAAGACCTCGCGAGTGCCTGCACCGCCGACTGTACGCCCTCACGAGCCGCCCTCGCTCGAGCGAGGTACGCCTGGTCAATTCGACCCCCTCAACGTCCCCCATCGTGAGGCGATTATACGAGACCTTCCTATAACGCCGATGAAGCTATTCCAGCTGTATATACCATACGAAATAGCAGAATCGTGGGCCACGTGGACCAACGAGGCGCCGTGGCCGGGTCCTACGCAGCGACACTCGAGAAGTAGGAGATGGTAACCGACGTCTACAAAGGAGGTCTACCTCTTCTTAGGTATTTTAATTTATATAGGTATACACTCTAAAACGAAAATAGAGGGATATTGGTCCTCGTCATAAGAAAGGGAAGATCCTATCTATTTATTCACTCGATTCATACTTCGAGACCGGTTCCAGCTACTCTTCCATCACCTACGGATCTTTAATATTACCGACTTTACGTATACTAACCCTCCTCCTACACAAAAAAGACGCCACGGTGAAGCCCAGCCTCGAGAGGACCTCATACCTAAAGTATATAGGCAAGTCAACCAATGGTCTAGCCATATACAGGAAGTAGGAGACTCCCTCTACGTGGCTGGAAGTGCCCTCGCCGTTAACGAAGCCATGGTACGATTTACGGGTTGCTTGATTAAGAAGACGACGGTTCCTAATAAGCCCACCCCCGTTGGGTATAAAGTATGGGTATTAGCGTAGTCAGGGTACTTCCTACGATAGTTGTGGTATGTCCATGGCAAAGGGCCATACGGCCTCGTTCTACAATAACGGCCACAACGTCGCGAGGCGACTGACGATGCCCTCACGCCTACTCAACGCGTGGTGATGACGTTGCTGACCCTCCTACCCCTGGCCGAGTACCACGTTTTCCTCAACAACCTATTCACCTCCATGAAACTCTTCCGTACACTGCGATCGAAGGCAATAGGGGCCACGGGAACATGCCGCAAAGACGGTGGGATCAATCAATTACTTATCGATAAAAAGGAGGACGAAGGGAAAGGTATTCCATAGGGTAAAATCCACTACATACCTACGAAGGATAGCAAGGTATATAACCACAAATAATCCCTTATACTAATTTATATACTAACCCGTTTATTAAACCATATCCTAGGTTAACCAGCTTAGCTAGAAGGATAACGCCCTCGTCCTCTTCCTGACCACCGTCTACAACCATACTAATAAGGTCATACGTAACCACCGCCGCCCCAATAAGAGCTCGGCCGCAGCTCGTACCGCCCGTAAGGTCTTCGGCCCTAACACGAGAAAGGAGCTTCCTATACCCATCTATATTAACGATTATAACCATCATATGAATAGCGTTAATACGGGGGATCAGATGAGATCATACAATCAATACGAGCGGCCAATTCGACGAGGAGGATGGGAGTCTCTCACATAGAATTACCTCCTCGAGGTGGTCCTTATAAATACCTTCCTTCTTCAACTTTAGGGTCAGCCGGGCTAGGTTCAATTAAAGTCCCAATATGAATGGCGACAGACCCTCGCTACCCAGCTAATACAGACCTTTGGGCCATTAGTTAATGGGAGACGAAACGCCCATCCCCAGCGAGCGACGGATACGAAAAATAACTCTATTCCGTGGCAACAGCACACGAGGGTCTCGCAGAAGAGCCCCTCCGCGTATGTGGCTTATAATCGGCCTAAGGTGGCCCTAAGTGAAGTCTCACGGAACTCACAATATCGTAGGAAACAGACGAGATCAGGGTATGAGCAGTGTGGGGTTACGATTTGTAACACAGAAGATTGCTAGTACCTTTATCATAACCAAAATCTATAGGTAGAAGAGGTACCAATAAACTAGGCTCTTTGGTTGGTCAAAAAAAAGGCTTGGCTGGCCCCTAAGTGGCTGCTACCCCTCATGCCAAAGTACTGTAGTCAGTTAGCAGTCGATGGGATACTCCAAACGTCCCAGCCCTTCGGTCCAGCGTTCCATTGGTCCCCGTCACTTGCAGGGCTAGAGGGAGCTACATATGAATTGCCGAATAAACGCACGAAAGGAACTTCCTAATTTTCTCACCGCCACATGTTGCTGCAAGCAAATGATAGTAGAACAAGAAACTCTCGAAAAGAGAAAATCTCGCCTCTTTGGACTTCATCAGAACAGTTGACCCACGTTCAATATCCTTGATACCAGGTCTCACGGGCGGGCTGATGGAAGTCAGTACAGCCAGCGAATATGCATGTGTGTAAACGAATGTATTGTGATAGTGAATGTGTCTAGCCCCAGAGTTGGGGGCCGAAATGCTACCTAAAAAGAGTGTATAGCTAGTACTAAGTAAGAATACTACACTAGCCCATTTCAGGGTTATAGGGTCATCGAATCCTTGTTACGTGCATGAATTGTTTAGGGCCATGCATGGGTTCCAACACGGGCCTGCCACCAGCAATATGTGGGACGAGTGGAGCAGTATCTTGCTGATGTAATATTTCGTACCTTAAACGACACCGTCCCGTTGTTATGTACAGGTTCACCTTGTCAGCAAGCATTTTGGGCACCTCTGGTTGGATGAGGATTAAGGAGCTGAAATTCAGATTTCCTGGGGCCTTATACAGCCAAAGCTACATATAAAGGGACGTAGGCCAGACAGAACATGAATTTGAGCACTTGGATCCAAAAGCTTGCCTCATTATTCTCAAGCACACGTTCTTTCCCCTACATTCATTCAATACTGCATTATTTAACATCGATCGAGAGCTTCTATTTTCCTCCGCACTGTCTCGCCCAGAACCAACTTTCCGAGACCTTCTTCCACCTTTGAGAGCTACCAAAACCCGGAATCCATTGAAGGCCTGCAACAATGTCGAGCCAAGAATGGAGCAGTAGTCTGATGGGCTGTAGCCCATGTGGTACTTGCATGATGGCTACTTTTCTCCCTTGCCTTGGTACGGTGCCCCTACTTAAGTCTACGTCACTTTGCAAACACACTGACAGCTTCAAACTAGTCTTTGGCAAGACATCTGAGAGATTACGCGACCCCAAATTGTCATCATACTCACCGATCAATGGCGACTGCTTCATGGTATCCGCTTTGGGGGCATTCGGCTTTGGCTGGCTGTAAGAGTTGTCCCGCATCTCTCGTCGACCGACAGTCGACTGCCGAGGAAGGTTTTTCGCTGACCATCCCTATGAATTAGTTACGTCATGAACAAACGAATTGATATCCGGAAGCAGTTTGGCATCGAAGGTAGTCAGTTTGGCGATTGCTGCACTTCCTACTGGTGTGGCTGTTGCGCCCTCATCCAGCATGAGAAAGAGGTGACTGCTCGTACACAGTATGCTCCGGTCACGCAAGAGTATCGGTCGCAGACAGAGGCAATGCAGATGCGTAGTGTGAATGGAGAAAAGGAAGACATGGGCTTGTAAGACTTTGTCGGCGAATATGGACTCGTCATGTAAAGTACGAAGTGAGCTTCTTTGTAGAATTATTGGATAATAGTACAACATGAACTTGGATATCTTGAGAAGCGGACTTCATTACATACCTAAGCTGTTCCATAGACGATATCAGGTAGTCAGCTACAGAACGCAATGGAGTTATGGTCCCAAGTGCTTCTTCCCAGAATAACCTGCGCTCAGCGCTAGTTACTGCATATGTATATGGATACTTGAGTTCCGGGTTTCTTATTCCCGGATAGTGTCTTGTGTTGTTGTCATGGCGGACCGCAGGCATACAAGCAGAAATCCCAAGGCCATGTTTTCGAAGAAACCGCGACTCCGATTGGAGTGATCGACGATCGACAGTAAGCATGCTTCGCCCCCATTCCACTGGTTCTCGATGCAAGCCCCCTACTTCTTCGGCTAAGACGGATTCGTATTGAATACGGATTTCTAAAACATCTGATTGGCCCATTTGCCGGCTCGTGACACTGCTGAGCCCAGGGACTCTGCATCGGGAGGCCACTCAGCCAATGAGCGTATTTCTTAGTGGATGTGTGATGATGCAATCTTGGTATTTTGCCCAGCAACTTCTTCTTTCGGATAACTCGCCTTGTTGTACATGGGGTTCAGTGGGTAGAACAAATAGCATTTGACTTGCAATCTTAATGTGTGCCTCAGATGTCATGATATCATCTCAGCTAGTAAGATGCTGGTTGAAAATTAGGGCTAGTCGCTAGGGCTGTGATGGCTAACGAAGTGATGCAAACACTTCATCTTAAGAAGGGCGACTGACGACCTGAAATAACCGTTTATGGAGAAGTGACTGAGACGTTAGAGGAGGTAGCATTAATCAACAATTCAACATTCGGATCTCCAAATCATACTAGAAGATTCCCGCTTATAGGAAGCAAATCCAGTTACACCTAACTATGTGAGCCAACCATTCGGCATTCATGACATATTACACGTGATCCTTTCTTATGCACCAATACCAGGGAATCTGGCTTCCAGAAACAGTTCATTTTTCTTTTTCGTTTGGGCTCACTCGCTGTCGTGCCTCTATCTTTCTTTTCTTCAGACCCCTTCGCTGCCGCGACCTTCCATCCTGTATCTCCTTTTGGGACAGAAATTGCCCTGGAAGCCTCTTTAGTCGCGAATTAAAGCTTCTTCGTCCTCGACGACCGGAGAATTGCAGTGCCCTCCAAGTATTTGCAATATGCCAACTGCAACATCACTGTGTCTTATACACGCCCCGGTAAAAACGATCTCATCCACGTAGAGACCTGGCTTCCAATTGATGATTAGCATAGAAGCCTCAATGCTATGGGATGTGGCTGGTTTCAGGCCGTTCGTCACCACGGAAGTAGCCAAGGCATGGCCGGAGCAGCTGCGGACGGATACGCTACCGTGACAACAGATGCGGGCCCTGGGAATACTTTAGCCTCGAGCACTTAAGTTCTGATCAGCTCCGGAAATCTAAACTCCCATGCCCTCCTAAACCTCGGCCATGTCCTCTTGACTGACGAGGTAATTGAACTCCTATCTATCACAAGATCGCATATAACGAGATTAATATGCCCCAAGCTGTTATCGCGAAAGCTCTCGTCAAAGGATACTATGGATGAGAGCCGTCCTACTCATATTGGACTGGATGCTTTCAAGGAAGGCGACAAGATGCCATGCTCGCCCAACGATACCCTTCTGCCTACTGTGGCAGCAGCGGACCTTGACTGGGCTGGCGTCATGATGAGCACTATGTGACTTATGGTATACATGATCAATACCGGTCAATATCCGCGCGCCTGCGAGCTGGAGGAGCTGACATCCCTTGCTGTATCTGAATGTGATCTTGATGGAATCGAAGATGGGATCATTGCAGTTACGGATGTATGCAGTCTGTCATTCAACCCCCTTTTCCATGTGCGATTCATCTTCAAGTGCCAATCAACATGAACCCTCATACACATAAGCACCTAATGGCAATCGTTTCGGTGGTCAATGTGGCTTGGACTGGGCTGGTGACTGCCTCACGCAAACGAACCTGCCCCTGCGGCCTGGATATTGGCACTTATGTCATAGGAACAACGGTAGTGAATTGTACTGAAGATGCTGGATGTACAACCAGTGAAGTAGGCAACATCCTAGTTGGTCGTGTGCTCAGATTCTTTTTCGAGAAGAACCCCGCTTCTAACTGTACCGGAATTGCCCTTAAGCAGCTTGAACGATCCTATGATTCCCTCCGATAAGAGTTGGCATCAACAATGCAAACTTACGACTTTGAACTCACATCCTTGGGGAGGGGGATGATTACATTCAATAGTCTAGTGACCTTCCAGTCCTCCTAATGCAGTGATCTGTGCGCATGACAAATCTTAACATATTGGAGGTGGACCAAACTGTCGGCACTAACAGCTCCCTGCACTAGTTACTGAAAAGATGTAGTGAACCGCCAGCTAGATGCTCAGGAATTTCAACGGTAGTTTCTTGTTCCCGGATTGGCGCATTGCTGGGGAGGTAGTGGTGGGCAGTCAGATGCCTTGTTCGACCAACTGCGGTCATGCGTTGAGAACGGGACAACGCCAGAAATCTTGCTTGTAACCATCATGAAGCCGAAAATAGGACTGAAGAGCGAGTAATGTGTTCTTACCTGAGGAAGGCAGTGTTCACCTCAAACGCGACAGCGGGCAGCTCGGATTGGTCTTTGGTTGTGTGAGGTGAAGACCAATTGGCCACGACAATCTGGAAGACGATTCAATCATTGTTTTACGTGGTCCAATGCACACGACATTGATGGTTTGGAACCAGAGCTTCGATTGTCTTGTAGACTTTGGCTTAGTAAACGGGCGGCTGCTGGTTTACTAAGCACCCGACTTCATTAACGCCCGCCATCGAATTCCTATTCGGGAAATTAGTCCACTGAGTTCGCCCACCATAACGCCCTGGCCACAGAAGGGTGTCGTACATCACCTCCACAGTGGCAGTGCTTGGTAGGGGTAGCAGGGGCCTGGAAAGTCTTAACTAGTGGCACAGCCCACCTCGGTGTTCTGGATCAGGTCCACCTTCACGCTACATCTGCCTCTCCTTATTTGAATTTTGACATGAGAAACTGTTCGGCCATTTGAACAGACTGCTGTCACCTTTGCAGAACCGGTGAATTGATCACTGTTCATCTGCTCTCTTCGAGTATCAGGGACCGAATAAAACGCATACACAGCTTCCAACGCGATGGGCCAACCCAACACCACGAAGCATGGAGATCCAGGCTGCACATGCACGACATGCCACATTGCGAAAAGGAGGTCTCATAAGAAGTCCCGAAATGGCTGCAAGAGTTGCAAGTGACGAAGGATTAAGGCAAGTTATCCTCGCCCAAGAATGCGAGAAACCTCCTCTAAACTCTCATGGCAGTGCGATGAAGTCAAACCCCGGTGTGGGCAGTGCGTGAAAGCTCTCATTCCCTGCGACTTTTCTGCCGCCGTAGTATCGGAACCCCAGGAACAGTCAGATGGTTCGCAGGTGGAAGGTGCTGTATTGGGAACAAGAAAACAAGGACGCCCGCATAAGGACTGGGATGCGATATTCAGGCGGCCCAGCCCTCCCTACGCGAACATGAGCATTGACTCCTCTGGTAGCATGCAGTCAACCCCGATCAATTCAGTCTTGGCGTCCGAGACTCTTCCAGAACCACTGGACTTACCTTGGATATGGACAGTGGACGACCTCGAACTTCAACATCACTAAATGACCTCTGAGGAACTCTGTCCAGGCGATTTGGATCTCTGGCGTAAGAAAGTTCCGCTTCTGGGCTTCCGGACCCATTGCGTCCTCCATTTGCTCCTGGCCAAGTCCGCTTTGCACTTGGCAAGGCAGGAGCCGGATGCGGTTGCTCGTTACGAACAACTCGCGGATGGACACTATACTGCCGGGTTGCGCCAAGTAATGGAAATCCTACCAAATCTCAACCGGGACAACTGCGGTGCAGTCTACATCGCGACGACACTCATGTGCTCATACAGCTTTGCAAAAACACCCAGCCCTGGACATCTCTTGATCATCTCCGATGGTGAAGAGGTAGCATGGATGGAGCTGCTAAGAGGTGTTCGCATCGTCGTTGAAACCATGGGATTCGACGCCATATTCTCCGGTGTTCTAGGTCCACCACCCTCGGAGAAACCAGCTGAAGAGCCGCGACCCTCTGCGGTCCGTTCCACAGACAGAGTGGTGCAATGGGAGCCAGCCCTTTCACGGATAGCTGGTCTGATATCTACGTCTGATGACCCAGATACTAAGGTTTATCAAAAAATGCTTGAAGATGTGTCCTTGTGTTTTCGAGAAACCTTTGGAACAGAGAAAGAGCCCATGCACAATCTCAATGGCAAGATGGAGGTGATCATAGGATGCTTCTATCGCACAGAAGACGAATTTGTACAGTGTCTCAAGGACAAAAAGCCTACCGCACTTCTAATACTGGCCCATCTCGTTGTCCTCATCAAGATACTCGAATGGTTGTGGTACATGCAAGGCTGGGCCAGTCATATACTTCATGGTGTCGCTTTGATACTCGGACCTCAGTTTAGGGAATACCTAAGGTGGCCGAGAGAAGAAATCGAGAGGTTGCATATTGAGAGAAGCCAACTATAAATTCAAGTTGCGTCTTGGAGACACCCTCATCTCTCATGTTGGGCAACATTTCCTTGGCTTCGCTGGCGACTGTGTCGCCGACAGAGGACACATTTTTAAGACTGAAATCTCGGACAGCCCTGTATCTGAGGATTCGCACCTGGTAGATCAAAGGCCGTTGTTCCCTACGCCAATGATGTTGACATGCACAACTTCTGGTTTGCAAAGCTAAGTGATTGTACTGCATAGCCCTGGCCGAAGCCATGTATTGCAGAAATATGGGATGACAAGGTTTTCTCGGCTGACTGCACATCATCCCAGTCCCTCCCAATTGCCCCTCTTACGTTTTTAGCTGAGATCTGAATCATGTTTGCAACCCAGTAACGGAAGTCTTGGATGCTTGTTGGCGGCAAAGTACGCCGCCTTGGCACATCGCCCCAACTGGAAAGGACGGCTAGGTTCAATCTGCGTAGCCTATGACAAACGTCAGCGATGGCACCAATACGGATCCTCCAGATACGTAATACGACCTACTATATTTGGATCACTTACGTTGCAGCTGTCATTGAACCGCCAGGATGCTTCAATCAGCGATTGATGCATCCCTCAAAGAAGGAGTCCGTCTCATGAAAGCTGATTCTATGAAAAACCTTCCTGCTTGTAACTATGTCTTCTGGGTGCAAACTGATACAATATCACGGCCTTTGAAAGACGCCCGGTTGGCCTTTGCGTTAGACTTTAGGATTCACCGCCTGTTGTGTGTTACTCCTTCGACCCCTTGACAACCGTTCTACCCTTACCTCAAAGCCATTCATTCTCACCTGCCAATACCGGCATCAAATTCCACAACGCAGCCGGCTCTCTCGGATGCCTATGTCTCCTGTGACCTCCTCGGTCCGATATTAACACTAGGCATCGATTGAGTCTTATCTCATTGGAGTCCAGTCAGAAGAGGTGGAATCGAATCTGGACCGAGCTGGGTGCATGTGTCTGGTACATTTGTGTTTGTTCTCTTTCTACGGCCTCAAAACGCCCGAAGCACACAGTGTCAGAGCTGAAATTCGTGTCTAGGACCACGGCAAACATTCTATTTTTGGCTATCAACATCGTGTAACCACACCTTTTCTTGTCTTTTCTTAAAATCCAGAAAAGTTCCATTCCCATGGAACTGACCACTTTCGCTACCTTGACCACAGCTGACATTCAAGAAGAACCAAACTTTCACTTTCGAGCAGGAGGTCGACTCTACTATGATGCCCATAAAAGTGGCTGTTATCGGTGCTGGCCCTTCGGGCCTTGTTACCGCCAAATACCTGAGCCAGGCAAGGCAGTACTTTAAGGTGCCGAATACCGAGATCAGGATATTTGAGCGGGAGGAAGGCATCGGCGGCGTTTACCGTCACAAAGTTTACGAAGATGCAGTGGTATGTGCATTTCAAATTGTTGGCGTCCATGAGACCAACACTCAAACCACTCAAACCATATTTGTCTTACTATGAACGAATCTAAACTTGATCAAATCTCATCAGATTTCACGTATTTTATTCCTTTTCTTTTCTATTTCCCACCCGGAGAGCCTCCACTACGGATATATGCTCTCTGGTAGAGGACAAACACATACACGGATACAATAGCAGCCAGTGATTCTTGTCCCCTTCCTGTTGCGTTCCCTGGGTCTATTTGATCGTCATGCCGAATAAGATATCTTGCTCCGTAGATGACTGCCTTTTTGCCATGGGTACCGATGGGCTAATCGTGAGATAGATGGTGTCGTCCAAGTACCTGACAGCTTTTTCGGACTTCCGCGTCGCCCAAGCACTTCCAGACTTTCTCTCCATGGAAGACTATGTACAATATCTCGAAGACTTTTGTACTGAGTTCAGGCTTTGGGGGTTTATCGAAACGAAAACCGAGATTGTGCGAATCTTGCGACTACCTGCCGGCGGGCATCGCGTTTTCTATCGGCGCAGCAGGAGCTATGGTCCCGAGCACCTCGAGACCGACACCGGAGGTCTGTTTTGGGACTGCGACGCTGTTGCCATTTGCTCCGGCCTGAACAACGTGCCTTCAATACCGCCTATCGACGGCCTCGATAATATTGGTTCCGTTATTCACTCGTCGAAAGTCAAGACCAGGCGGCAGTTCGGCCACCACACTTCAGTGATGGTTCTGGGTGCCGGAGAGACCGCAATGGACCTAGCTCACCTCGCTGTGACTTCCGAAGCCCGAGAGGTCGTCTTGTGTCACAAGGATGGCTTTTTCTGCGCTAAGAAGGTATTCGGAAGATAAATGATAGCGACTCTAATGCATGAGCTGACCTCCAAAAGACCGTTCCTTTGCCGACAGTTATGAAGATCTGGATGCCATCTCCCAATCAGAAGCCGGTTGACACTGCCATCGCCAGTCTTTTCGACACCGCATATCTCCCCGAGCGTCTCCAACACTCTCGCCTGACTTGGGACGTGTACGACAAAACGCTGAAGGCTCTTCATTACGTATCCAGTGGAACAACGGCAGGGCCTGACCAGTGGGTTGGTGAGATAGAGGGTGAACGGAATAGCACTGACAGCCGTGAGCAATCATCAAGATAATGGGAAGAGCATATGTTGACTTGATTCATGTTTATCAGTGTTCCTCGTCAAGTCTGATCGAGCTCTACCATATCTCAACGTGGGCCATCGTCCGAACGACCTATTTTCTCGCATCCGAGCTTTCTGCATGAATGTGGAATTGAACGATACTGGAGGTAGGAGAATCCTGAGCGCTCCTTGGCCCTCCTCATTTGCAAAGGACGGAACGGCCATTTTCCCAAGCAGCGAGAAGCGTGAGTATCAGGAGGCGCTTTCCAAGTTGATACGACCAGATTTGGTCATTCTCGCTACAGGGTATATCCGGACGTTTTCTTTCCTGGGCGACGATTATCCGCAGCCCGACGAGCTCAATGTTCGCGGAATTTGGAAACGGGGTGATGTCACTGCTGGCTTCATCGGATTCGTACGGCCTGGCATCGGTGAGATCTATCAGCTCCCTCACAAAGAAGACTATAATGCTCAAAATGCTGTCAAGGTGCGATCCCTCCTCTCGCAGAGTTGCAAGCCCAGCTTTGGATCCTCAATCTCCTGCACCATCAGTATCCCCAGCAGATACAGGGCTCGTACTCGGATTCGATTGCCCAATACGAGGTTGACTATGCATTGAAGGCTCGAGGAGGGCACGACATCTTCAAGACCAAGCACGGCGTTGAGCAGGAGTCGTATGCATATCAGCTAGCTCTCGACATGGGCGCCGCGCCAACGTTCTCATTTGTGGCGCACAGAGGCTTCAAGGCTTTCTTCACTTGGGCCTTGGGACCCAACTTCAACACCAAATTTCGACTCGTCGGCCCATGGAAATGGGAACCAGGGGCGCTTGCTATCATGCGCGGCGAACTTTTCGATGTGGTAAAGCAAATGGGCGGTGGTGTTTGTGAGTATCCTGCCGTATCTGGCGACGGAAAGCATTTTTATTGACTTGAAGCTATTTCTAGTCTTCACGACTTACACTGTCATTCCATTCTGCCTCTTCGGGACTCTCACGGCCTTCCTTCATACGATTGCTGGGATCCTTTGGTTGCTTGGCATGAATGACCGTTCCAAGGTGGTGCTGGGGTCAGGGAATGTTCCGCGCCGGGAAGGTGAGGAGCCAGGCGAACCCCAGCGTTGAGGGACGAATCTGGTCTTCTCGTTTTCAACATGTAGAACCTGTACACGTTTACTGGTTTGGGCGCTCGTAACCTTAAGGCACCTTAGGAAAAAAGACATCGAGGCGGAACAATTACCGTCCATAACCTTCGGTCCATCCCATGCCTTACGGTATTTCGATTTGTGAAGGTCATATCGGCGAAGCTCCAGGTGGCTCCATCGAATTCCCAGCGCACCGCACCTGAAAACTAGTGCCCCACGCGGGGTACAATGCGAGGATAAGGTACCTACATCTCACCGCTGATTGGCTCCTAGGTAGTCAGTTCACGATAACGATAAGCTAAGATAGCGTTCTTCACCCAAAAACATTTTTTTCTTGCAAACGTTCTTCGGCCGAGGTGCACCACGATCTTTGGCGTAGCCACATCTGCCTGCAGTCATGCATCCACTCGTCCAGCCCTACCAATGGGTGTCGATCAAGCTTCTTTCGGAAGATACGAAAGTGCTGCAGGTCATCCCCAACACGTCTGTTTCCTGGTTTGCGCTCTCTGCCCGTTCTAGCTGACGCTCCTCTAGTACGATTTCTTTGGGCAAACTCGGCTCGTTCCCGAGCAACCTCATCATTGACCGACCCTTCCACCTGACCTACGAGATCCAAGACAAACGCGACGGCGAGAGCTTTAGCAGACTGCGCGTTGTTCCCGCGAACGAGATACATGCCGATGCCCTGGCCGACACGAGCGCGCAGTCTGCCGAAGAGGATGGCGTCGACCTCGAGAACGTGATTGCCGCCCCGGACGGCGCCGAGTTTGCGGTCGTGGACAATGAGAGCGGCGATGTTGTGGCACGATCACGTCGCGAGATCATTGACGATACTGCGCGCCAAACCCTGACCACCGAAGAGATTGAGGCTCTGAAGCAGGGCAACACCGACGCGGGGAAGGACATCATCGCGAAACTCCTTCTGTCGCATACCGCACTCGATCAGAAGACGTCGTTCTCTCTGGCCAAGTACAAGTTGTTGAAGACCAAGAAGTATATTCGTCGCTTCTCGATCCAGCCCCTGGACCCCCTCACCCTGGGCAAATGGCTGCTTGAGGAGAAGGATGCTGGTAAGGTGCTGGAGATGAGAGAGGAGATGATGGGTCTGCTGGGCTGCTGGGCCAATGTTCACTTTGGTGGAACCCCCCCGAAGGATAAGCCAGAGATGGTGACGGCTGATGGTTCGGGAATGTTGGACAAGTCAGAGATTGGCGGCCGATGGCTGGTGGTAGACGACACTGGGGGTCTGGTGGTTGCTGCCATGGCCGAGAGAATGGGCATCCTGTACCCCAAGGACTCCGAGGAGACCGAAGACAGGGGATCGCAAAAGGATGTGCCTAAGGACGGCGCGGCTGGAGAGAACCTGGCAGAGATCGTTGTCAACCCCGAGGTGACAGCCACAGAAGCCGCCGCTGCGGATGCGATAACCAAACCTGACCAGACCGCGGCCGATGCACCGGTTACCGATGATGGCGAAGCACAAAGGCAACAGGCTAAGAGGAAACATCCGCCCCGCCGTGACGACTTCGAATCCATCTTCGCTCCCACCAACACATTGACCCTGATTCACCCCAACAGCCAGCCAAACCTCGCCCTCCTCAAGTACTACAACTATGACAGCACAAATCCCAACCCGCCACACCCCCTCCATCCTCTCGCAACGAATCTCCTTCCTATCTCATGGCTGCAACTACTGGAGCCTGAGGAGGATGTCACATATTCCACGCCGCCTCCGGACGTCTCTGATGACGTTCTTCATTCCTGGAAGGCCAACCGCCGCGGCAACTACCATCGTAAGCGAAGACGCTGGGCGCGCACGCGTTACATCGTCGACTCGACGCGCGCAGGTGGCTTCTCCGGCCTCGTCATTGCCAGCACCATGGAAATTATTTCAATATTGCGCCATACTCTGCCGCTCCTGGCCGGTGGCGCACCGATTGCCATCTACTCGCAAAGCATAGAACCGTTGACAGAGCTCGCCGACTGCTTCAGCATCGCCCGACGTGCGGGCTGGTCTTCAAACCCACCCCCGCAGGCCGCTGGCAAGTCTGTCCAGGAGCTGGAGCGCTGGGAGGGTTCGGAGGACTTTCCCATCAACCCGACTCTACTTTTGGGCGCTAGTGTACAGACGAGCCGGGCTAGGCGGTGGCAGGTGCTACCCGGCCGCACGCACCCGATGATGATGGGTCGCGGCGGAGCGGACGGCTACGTTTTTACGGGCTGGAAGGCTGTGCCAGCAGAGGGCAAGGTCGAGGCTCGGGGCAAGTTCAAGAGGAGAAAGGTGGAGGCATAGGGGATGGGAGTTATTAAGCCCTGTGTTTCGCAGTCGGCGGAGGATGCTAGACAGACAGGGGAATACGCCCAGTTGCTTGCATATAGATACCCTGGCATTCTCCATAGGGGCTTTTAGAGCCGTATCGGAGTATAATGGCATCGTCTTTGGCCCAGTCGCTCTAAAGTCACAAATGTTTTTGTCTGATGTCTCTCTCCCGGCACTTTCATGGCTAGCATCACAATGCCTTGCCCATAAACTTTCTCTTGGTAAAGCTCAACCACCACTTACTCGGCTTTCCATCGCCGGCATCGTCGTAGACTCTCGCCAATAACCGTGCCGCCAACTCCTGGCGGACCTGGGACATGTACTGTCGGAGCTGCTCGGCGTCCTGTCTGTCGCGAGGAGGTTCGTACATCTAGCGGGCGACGTTAGCAGGGAGACGGGTCATGCTGGGAGAGTCGATGGAGCATCGTACCTGGTTCAAGGGCCAAGCCGGGTCGCCAGGGATGGCGAAGTTGGTGTCGAGGGCCAGGTTCATGACGTCCTTGGTGGCATCGCGGACACCGGCGCTGGGTTTGATTTTGGTCAGGCAGTCGCTGACGAACCAGATGCCGTAGACGAGCAGGCGGTCGGCGGGGCCCTGGATCTCAAAGTTGCGGAAAAAGGTGTTTGCACGAAAAAGGGCGAGGACCTCGTCGAGAATGTCGTAACTCTCGTTGTCTGGATCAGGAGACTCATTGGCGGGCAGAGGCGGGTTGGGGAACGGCAGGGTGTAGGCAGGACCGCGGGTCTTTGTGCGCAGCGGAAGGAGAGGGAAGTTGCCTATTAAACGGGGGACGTTGGGGTCGGCATTGAACATAGAGTTGTAGGCCTGGAGGAGAGGAGAGGGCATCGTCAGCTTGGATTCTCGGCGGTGGTCGGGTTGGGTTGCGGCACACAGCTGTCGTGGGAGCTCTTTTGAGCCATCGACGGCCCAAACGAGGGGAAGCAACGAACATACCGGCATTTTGACGAGCTTCTTGACCGGCGAATGGGTCTGCGCGGGAAGAAAGCTGGTCTTGATGGTCGGATTGGGGCGATTGGGGGGACGTCAAGAGGCACTCTCAAGCGGCGGCCGATGGATGGGAATGGTGGGGCTCTACCTGACACTTGGACTGACGTCCACCTCCAACTACCTATGAAGCTGAGGTAACGACGTGGTTCTTTGCTTGGGTTGGGTTGACGCCTCAGCCTTCAGCAGTGGGGGAAAGGTGGCGCAGCAGCCGGCCAGATCTGACTAAGGTACCTACCACACCTACCAACTGACTGGAGAGTCACGGGACTCGCCATGTAATGATGACTGAGGCAGAAACACTAGGACAGTGTACCTAGGTAGGTACCAAGCAGAGCGGAGCGCCACACGGGCCACCATGCCAGTGGGCACTCATTCAACAGGCAGGCACCAGGGTGCAAGGGGGCTGATGCCTAGGATCACATGACTTCGCTCGTCTCGCGTGTTGCAGGGCCGGCTGCAAGCGGGCCAAGTTTGGTGGCAAGTCGCGCCCAGCTGCCAGTCACAGTGCACCAGCGTGGTGAGTGTGTTGTGTTCTCCGCCCCCCTTGGAGCTGGAGGGTCTCCATTCCGGCGCACTTAGGCGGGTTGGACAGCAGGCAAGCACAGGCACAGATGGGCGCATTCCCAGTTTTTGCCGCCCACACACACAACACAGCAGCTGGCGACGACATTATTTGACTCGTGCAGCCCGCGTTTCAGCGGCCACTGCGTTCCCACGATAAACCCTTTAGGCCGTCCATGCCCTGGCCTTGCCTCTGCTCTTCCACGCTCCCTCTCCCGTCACATCGCATCGCATCTTTCCTCTCCGCCGGCCCGCCAACCTTTCTTTTTCGTGACGCCGCCGTCGATCTCAACAGATTCTCGGGTCGCATACTTCTACGCGGGTGCGGCTGTTCTCCGATGCTCTGAGTTCTGCGGATCGGGCCCTCTTTTCGCTGAAAAAGCGCGTCGCTGCAACACTGCGAACCCCCTTCCCCCCACGTCGCGTCCCCGTCGGAATCTCCCCAAACGGCCCCAGCAGCGGCAACGCCCAGGGACACGAAAAGGAGGAACGAGAGGGAGTGCGCTACAACCCCCGATGCTCATCTTAGAGTAAGACTATCTTTTCCATTGTCGTCCCCCATTGTTTTCATCCCTTGCCCGGCCTGTCATCGTCAACTTTTGCACTTTAGCCATGCTGATAGTCCCCTAGATCCGTCTTTCATAGAAGCAGTTTCCTCGGACAGCTGCGCAACATCGTCGACCTGCCCTCCGCAAAAATGGACATCTCCAGCAGCGCGGCTACTGCCTCGACTATGTCGTCCCCCGAGCCTATCATCACGACACCGCCCACGTCGAGTCCCGTCCCGCCCATGCCCTCGCCCGCGAAGCGTAGAAGACGTCGCGTCTACCGCCCCGACGAGGGCTCCCTCTACGACATGTTGTGGGAGCACGCCGGCCTCTCCCTGTTCGTGCGCCCCATATGTTGGACCGACCTGCACGTCCGCCTCCTCGACGCAAGATTCATCGAGCTTCCTCCGTGCGATACACCCGTGCCGCCTCAATCGCCCCGCGGCGCTCCTGTGTCTCCTTCCAGATGCCATCTGAAGCCCTCCCCTGCCGCGACCACCCTCAGCCGCGAGCTCACAGCCATGCTTGCGCCCGGCTCAACGAGGACGTTCTACACCCAGTCAATTCGTACCGTCATGTCCACCCTCTACCCCGGCAAGCTGTCGCGCGCCCGGACACAACTCGACCTTCACCTCTACTTTGGCGGCCTGGTCTATCGCGATACTTGTCGTGTGCAAGTGGCCTGGGATGCGACCCCGTCGCGCAGTGGCTCGTGTGCCTCGTTCGAATCGGCATCGACGCGCCCAGCAGAGTCTTTCGGCGTTCCTATCGGCACAAACGCTAGCGGAAGCAACGGCAGCAGCCAGCAGCTCCCCTACAACCAGCCGGTGCTTGCCTACGTCGGCAAGCTACAGATTGCTGCAACACGGCGCAATATGTATCGCGTCATACCGGGTCCCAACCGGTCGTACAACGGCCCAGTTGAGCGATTGCAACAGTTACGATCCAAAATGTTCGTACCCCCCAACTCGAACCACGACCCACTCTTGGTCGGTATCATTCTCGCTATGGCGCAAAGACGGTTCTACGGCGAGCCCATGCCCACGGCGAACAAGTGGATTCCTTCGCGGCCAATGCCGCTTGCATTCGGGGAGCCAGAGTTCCACGACGTGACCGTGCACATTCTGACGAATGACAACGAAGCATCCGAGTTCATCGTATACAAAGGTGTCGTTACTGCGCAACTGCTGCGCAAGTTCCACGAGCCAACCAAAAACCCTCGTGCCGCGGCGGACGAGACGCTTGGGAAGAGCCTTGGAGAGGCGGCCGTTGATGGCGGCATCCGCATCGAGTACACAAGAGTACCGATCTGGCCAATTCTGGGACTCAAGGAGCGACTGGGCAAGGCGCTCGGCAAAGATATTGTTGGACATTTTGATGAGGACAATATCGAGTCGTGGGAGGAGGAAGCGGAGCGGAACCCCGACAAGCTGAAGCGACGGCGAGATCGCGAGGCCCTTGCCGAAGTGTTCAACGGCAGCTTCGAGGAAGAGGCCCCTGACGGTATGCCTCTCAGTGGGAAACGCAGATGTTTAGTTGACGAGGAAAGCGGGCAGGTGGGCGTAGTCGTCTGAAGGCGTTGCATTGCGTTTAATCTCTGCATAACGAAGCCACGAGGCGTTTGAAAGAGGTGCATGGCATTTTCTCCGGAGTCAAAGTTACTGCAACCGGCTAACAACCGACATGGAAATTTGGCTCTTTGGGAATCGGAGTTGTGGGATTTTACAGCGACGAGGGTTATGACCAACAGTTCTGTTAACGTGCGGGATAGAAGAGGCATTTTGTATCCGGCGACGGCTAGGATCATCATGGGTTTTGCTTTCACGGCGGTCTGGGCAAAGATGGATTGATTTTGTACGAGTTGAGTCCACATGGGCCTATCGGCATTCAGTAACAAAGGTGTTTTACGACCCCCACCCCTTCCCCCCCGGGCTACTAGATACGATGTCTGCTCAACTTCTGCCCCGTTGGATTCCCCAACCTGCACTTGCCTAGAACTATCGTGGTTGAATCAACGATCGCAAGGATCGTGGACGAGACACGCCGCCCAGGCCTACGTCACATCGCAGCCGAGACCATTCTTGGCTGAGCGTTTGCTACCGTCAACACCTCCGCTGGCATTTCTTATGCCAAAGCACCGGGTGGCGCACTATGCTCAAATCCTCCCTAGATATTCAACTCGTGCATCGGGGTTCTTGACGCCACCGGGATTGCTTCGTGTTGCCCATAATTTGTTCTTCAGACCCAGAGTCACTATTGATGCTCATAGTTCAATTGTCACACTTCCAATATCCCAAGCTGTTACTGGACAATAAGAATTCCTGCCGCTGGTCGTCCCGTTAATCTATTGGGGCTTGGGCACACTATGCTCACACTATGTACCACACTACGCTGGTACTTATCAGTGTACTAGGACGTCATTCGATTAGCCGTAGGAATCTAAGAATGAAGCTTCAATTTTCCCTTCATTGCCTATCGCAGGAATACTTTCGCAACAACTGCTGACTACCCCAATGAACACATACAATCGTGGGATGTCAGCGGGCAGCGTACTCGACCTAGCACCTTTACCGAAATATATTATGGCACAAAACGCAGAGCAGGCGTGTTAAAAAATCTCGTATTTCACACTGGCCCGCCGCTCTTTTCGCTCGGCGGGGAAGACGCGATGAGCTTCAACTCCAATTCCGGAACTCCGAGAGCAGGCACGTGTCATGCATCAGATCTGTTACAGGTGTTCATTGGAGCGTTGCCCGCGTTGCCCACGTTTGTGAGGCGAAGCACCGGAGCATACTATCTTGACATTCTGTACTATAAGGACCCTAATGTTAGAACATGCGGCTATTCAAGGCAATCTAATTTGGGCAACGATCAACATCTATCTCTAGTCTTCTAGCGATGAGACGCAATATCTGAAGATGACGTTCGAGCCAAAAGTCGCAGCATCATACTCAGTGACTTGACCTCTTTCAAATATCGAGACAAGTCGACAGGCTTGCCTCGGTGGGCTCTTTAAGACCTACAAAACAACTGGACCACGCTGTACATGGGCTTCACCGTGAACATCCGTCTCAATAACCACGGTTGCAGTGAAAAACACGACAAGGGGTATGATTCTTTAACGCTTGACTATGTACGTAGATGTAAATAAGTATCCGGACAGTAGCTATTGGCGCGATCTGGTTCCGGCGCACCTAACATGATTTGCTACAACTGTTAACTAGTTGAACCCCGAGAGATGGAGGGACGCTTACCTTCGAAAACACCTCGGCTTGCCGGATACCCATTTCCTCTGCAATCTTTGCAAGCCGGGCTTTTACATATACCCTCTGGTTCCTGGTAGCGAACCGACTCGAGCCAGTCGCAAGCAGAGGCCACATGCACGAGACGCCGGCCAATCCCTTGGGCATCTCCGATGTTCCACAGGGGAAGTATGGCGTACTCAAGGCGTCACCCGTCCAGCCAAAGAAGTACGGAGTGCTTGAGATGATATCCGCTACTTGCTCTGTACCTATTTTGTTGGCCTCGATGTACTCCTTGGTCAAGGTATGATCACTTGGAGCGCATACCCAGGCGATGCAGCGAACGATGACCTGATTGAGTAGCAGTCTGGATACGTGGGTATTGATGTGCTTGCCTGCAGCCCACACGTTTGGGTAGTCGTAAATTGGTCCAGGGAATGCCGAAACCTGCCCGATCTTGTCGTCGGGCACATCAGCAGCAGACCCTGAGATGACCTTTCTCCAAGCGGGAGGGCATTTACTGAACCATAAACCAAGCTCGTCGTCCATCTTCCGCGCCCTTTGAAGAAGTTTGAGAGCTTTGTCGATCTTGTCAGTCGTCCTCGCTCCCTTTAGCAGACTGTCGGCCTCGGCACGAATCAATGTCGTCTGGAGGTTCAAGACGAGAGCTTGGTGTCCGACGGTATCGCAAACTGCCTGCCGCGCCCACCACGTCAAGTCCTCCAGCGAGATGTTTGCGAAAAAGGTGTATTGGCGTACCTGGCATATGTCAGCATTTACCTGTCCAAGCAGACCGTTCATGGGTCTCGTCAAGTCTGGCATAACCCACCGAGGTTGCTCGGACAAACTCAAACATGCTCAACCCCACCCCGGTCTGGGTTTGTTGAGGCCCGCGAAGCTTCACGATCGCCGTCGCTCCCGAAATATGCTTCTTGAAGCCTGACATCTCAACATCATCAGAGACCAACCCTTCATAGAATGCCAACAAAATCGCAGACGCAAGCGTCGTGTCTTGCCTGACGGCAATCTTGTCCTGCATTGCTCGCGTCAAGTCCTCAAGAGCTTTGCTATAGTGGAGATGTGCCATTGAAAATAGCCTTCGCGAGTTTGGTCTCCCTGCGAGTGCTGCCATAGATACGGCAGAAAACGCCGATTGAAGTGGTGAGGCTTGGTAATTCGGCATGTTCAACAGAGGGAGGACGAACGTAAGTATTCCTCGGCCAACGCCAGTCGGGGGAGCGAGGACATAATTCGCGAGGAAAAAACAAGTGGCCTGTTGATCTAGCGGTGTTTGCAAGGTTTGCGGCATGCCGTACGTTCCCCCTTCCAGGTCCTTGAATGACACAAACGTGTCGGGCGCCGAATTGCTGATATACGATAGCGATGTTGCGTAGGACATGGACGGCGATACATCCGAGGATGAAGAGGTGGAATGTCTGTCAAACCAATCGTCCTCGGCGACGGCGATGATCTGCTGTTTTCGGGGCGGTGGTGGTGGCGGCGGCGTCCATTCCGTCACCTTGGTATTACACTGACCCTGACTCTCGCTCTCCGCGTCCTGTTCTGTTGCGCGGCCCTCGCGAATAGCTTTCCGCAAGGCGGCCGATTTGGCCTTGCGAATAGTAGACTGAGTCTCATCTCGGAGGTTGATCTCAAAGGCATCTCGATACCCGGGGCAGACTCTCTTGGATTTCGCGCACTTCAAGCAGAACGGCTTGGTCTCGTCACACTTGATCCTTCGCGCGCGACAAAGCTTGCATGCTCTGCTCGGGTGTCCTGTGTTGACCATTTTGGAGCGAGCAGATCGAATGGTACGGTGGCACTGTGCTCATTCAAAAGAGACAGTCCTATGCGCGGCGCAGTCCCGATGCCGGTCGGTCGACGGGTTCAAGTTTGACAAGCTTGTGTCATGTGGGCGAAACCCCTACTTTGGTAGGAAATTCTGGGAGGAGCGAGGGGGTCGGACGTGCTTCCCTACGGCAATAAAAGGAAAATGGGCAGACACAACCGGACATGTGTCAGATGCGGCCGAGGGCGGTTGTTGGCAAACGTTGGAACCGCCTGATGGCTAGCTTGGGGTCGAAGAAGGCGCAACGCGAAGATGATATGTTTCAACTCTAAAACACGCCCCACTTGTTTGGTGACATTCAACTGAGTGCTGGTTACATGGCATATGGTAGAGCGATGACGTTGCGAGTCATGATTGGAAAAGAAAGCTGGGAGGAAGATGGGAGGAGTGAGAGTGCGAGAGGGAGGCCGATGCTGCTTCAATCAGGGCATACAACACACCCACTCGCAGCCCAATGGGGCAGGGGGCCATGGCAGAAGAAGTCCGTTCGGCAAGCCGTCGAACCCGACTGTCGAACCTTGGATTGGAGAACCTGTCAACGAGTTCGGCACACCCCCCCGTCGTCGAGATTGCGAGTGCGAATTGTTGTTGACAAGATGCGAGAGGGCAACATCAGACAAAACGATGAGCCAAAGCGTCACTCCAACTGAGAGCGTGAAACCGGAATTCCATGCGAAGACAGTAGGTGTTTCTGAAACCTGGTCATCTTTCATTGCCGCATGAAATCATCATTCTTGGTCTGGCGCCTTTTGTATCAGCGCCTTCTAGAAGCTTTCCTGTTTGGACCTTGGAGAATCGGCACCTCAGCACTCAGCACGAGATGCTACTAGGTTGTTGGTCGACTTCGAGGAACAATCGCAGGGAAGATAAGAGCGGGAGGTACCGTCTTGTTTCCGTTATTTCTTCACAGGTATCCCAATATTGTGTGAGGCTTTCGCCGGCTATCTAAAAGCCAGTGTAGGTGAGCGGCCGAATACCACACCTTGGCAGACTTGGCCATTTTAATGATGTAAATGCCATGCTAAACAGCTTCTACATTTCACCCTGTAGTAGCTTTTTGGGGTCGTAAATAAGGTGAATGGCTGCGGGAAAGGGGCACTCAACGTTTAATGCAGGCCATCTGCGAATACGCTTCACGTGTTCGGGACGCCGTTCGGTATTTTCGGTTTGGTAATCTTGGCCCCGACTGGCGGATACAGCACCTAGGTATTCGACGGCAAGTCGCGGACTGTGCCACTACTTTCTGAGTCGTCTGATGACACCTGTTCATTGACACGTTAAACCTCCGGAGCTGATGCTCGGCTGACAAGATATGACAGACATACAACCCGTTAGGTCTTGGTTCATGTCTCGCTAGTGGGCGACCCTGCGAGAACCCGAGTGTTCCGAGTATGCGAAGAGAGAATTGTCCCCTCCCACCATCTCCTATACCCGAGGTAGAGATGGAAATCGACGCCAGCGACGAAGATGCCGAATCTTCCGACCGCCCTAGAAGTCTGAGACCACCCGTCCTTTCTTCAGAGTGGACTTGTGCTGCACTAACAAGCCATGTTGGAACATCGTGGCTTTAACAATTAATCGATCTTACCAATTTACCTTTACCGTTATCGAAGATTGGGGGCCAATGACATAGACAAGAAAATCCGAGGGAATGCCGACTGACACGGGTTATTTGGCCAAGAAAGTGACCAGCCACGAAGAAATGTCTCAGACTACCGGTTGGTGTGTCGTACAAATGGGTCCGGCTACCAATGAAGCCATCGCGACCGATCCGCGATGCCTACATTGACACGAAGATGTGGTATCAGTGCGATGGCGGTTGGCACGTCAGACAGTTGAACTGTGGCTGAGTCTCCTTTTCTAGACTGGACTCGGCATCTGCCGCAGGGACGCGCGCCCAGGGCAATGTCCGGGGTAGTAATGGTGTGCATTTCTGAGACCAGTGACAAGGATCAGGGAAGAATATAACCGCTCTTATTCTATTCAGTTAGTGGGAATGACATTGGCGCGTCGATCCTAAGGTCCAGCCAGTCGATAGCCCGACGTAGTTTGTCAATGCTTCACAAGGCCTCCAGGAATGCCAGAAGTGCACAGAACATGACCTGACAGATTTCCCGGGCCGCTGTGTTCTCTTACGGCTGCCGTGTTGGTTCTTCGCCCATCTCCACACTGCAGTCCAACTGGCTCAAACCCTTCCTCGGAGCCCTCCCCGGAGCCCTCCCCGGCAGCCGAGGCCGCACACCGAAGTACGTAAAAGCGGAATTCGAGTTAGAGAAACAGGCTTACGTTCGGAAAACAGGCACGCTGCTGGCAGATACGAACAGTGATATCCTCTCTTGATATGCCGGGGAAACCCAAGATAGGGCCCTCGTCATCTGCCGCGGGTGCCTTTGCGCAAGACTTGGCGGGATGTGGGTAAGACCTAGGGTAACCCCAGACGCGACCACACCAAGGGTAGGGCAGACGTATCACATACGCACTCGGGGCGCGCGATTGAACGCCGGTTTTAAGATCATCCGGCGATCTTTCCACGGCGGACTGACAGGAGTTTGTGCGGACATGTCAGGGACAATCAAACCCGAATCCCATCCCGAGGTTCTGGGTACACTTTAAAGTATTGCAGTACGAAACCGAAAGCGCTGCTTGGCGGCGAAGCTCTATCAAGGTCAGGGGCTTTAACGGGCGATCATATTGCCGAGCGACCTCCATCTACACACATTTGCATGTCTGCAGTCCCCCCTGTCAGAAAAGACGCTGTGACCAGCACGCGATCCAGCGTGATTTAAGCTTGCCGCTAGGTTGAGGCAGATCGACGCAGACATGTTATGGTGATCCTATCGTCAACGGGTAGGGTTATAGTCCCGATGGGTTGGTCAGGTTCGCTGAGGCCGATGATGCAAGTGGTGGTGGCTTTGACGGGCTTTCCAGGGAAGCCGTGTCGTAGAAAACGGCCTAGAAGAGTCGTCTATCTCCGTGCCTGCGGCAACCTTGAACCTCGCTCAAACTTCAATCCCGCCCGAATGGGATTGGAGATTCCGGTGGGGGAATGGTCAGCCCCGATTCACTGCACAGGTCAACGTTTCTAACTGCAGGAAGCAGCGGGGCGAGTGATTCGCCCCAGAAAGCTCAAGCATCAAGACATGATGTTTGCTCAAGATTGCCCCCATCACCAACAAAGCAGCCCAGTCCCCTTGAAGGGAGCGGTGATTCTTCCCTGCGGGCTTGGAAGGTGAGTGTAGGTGAAGCTCGCAGCCTGAACCCAACTCCTTGTGCAGATCATGGAGACGCTTCCAGGAGCCGTCTACATGGAAGGCGGATCGCGTTGCAAGACGCATGGGTTTGTCGAAGCCTTTGGATCCTCCTCGTGATTACCCAAATAAGTGATTGTCCCGTGAAGAGAGAGTGAGGGAGGGGTCGGTCACTGCCACGTCGCTGGAGACAGACAAGGCTGCAGTCCGAGAACAAGCCACTTCGACCCTTCGGACTCACATTTCTCGTCATTCCCAACGACCTTAAGATGAAGAAAAGGGTTGCTATCACCGTATTCGAGTCGAACATGACCGCAACTTGCCTTGTTGGGCTGAGAGGCCCGCGAGGATGGGTCGCATTCCCCGAGGTGCGAACAGACAGTCCAGACAGGCTGGACACATTCAGAGACAGCCAGCGACAGGCAAGACAGGACAGACAGTTCGAGAAGACGGGACGAAGAAGAGATATGCCGAGCCGATTACCCCTTCGGGGGAAAGTCGTTGCGATAAACGGCGCCAGTAAGAGAAAAATAGCCCGCGCTTCTCCCCCGAAGCGGCAATGGTTCGTCATTCCCCAACGGCTCCTGAAACGGTTTGGCGCCGAACCTCCTCTGCCACTTGCCCAAGTGGGAAAGTCAGCGGAAAGTCCGGAGTCAACTTCCATCCTCCTAACACCGGGCCGCGGCTGAGGCGCCGTCCAACGTCGTAATTCAGCGGCACCGAAGGGGAGGAGAGCGAGGTGGAGGAGGGAGAGGCACAAGCGGGCTGGCGTAATGATGTAGGATGTAGAGCTCATTCTCATAAGTGTGACACCGGCGCCCTGCGTCTCTTTTCAATTCCAGCAAACCAATCCAAACAAGAACACGAACAAGAGGACGACCGCCAACCAAAGCGAGGCCAGAAAAGGACACCCAGAAGCCCGGTTTTTCGCACTCAAACAGGGACAAGAGAGAAACGCCGGCCGTCATACTTCCACGCCCCTGGAACCAGCCAGCCGGCTAGCGACCCATAATCCACCGCCGCGCAGAGCTGTGCTTGCCTTGAACTTGGCCCTGTTGCACTACCCTCTCTGCCTTTCCGTTTGCGGTATGCCCATCGTGGCCACTGCACACTCCGGAGCCCCTGAGTAGCATCATCCCTCAGGAGCCGTCCAGTCGTGCAACCTGCCAACACGCGGTCCGCTTGCTCCTTTCGCGCCTCACCTCGTCACCACTGGAGCCGTCATGCAGCACAGGGCCCAGTCCTTATCGACCTGTAACCATCCGTATACGGAAGAGGGCTTCGGCATTGGCACTCGAGACTCTCCCTATCCCAAATTGTTTTGTTTTCGCGGTGTCCACACTCTCCCCATTGATACCGAGTCCGATTGTCTCCACAAACCGTTCTCCCGACATCCCTGACTCAGGAGGTGTGAGAGGCAGGCTGGCCTCATACAATAAGCAACCATGGCCGGGACTGCTGTGCGGTGGTCTGTCGCTGCTCTTCTGATATCTCAAACCATCCTCGGCGTGCAATGCACCAAGGCAGCAGCGGCTTCAGCACCAAGGGCAGCGTTAGTTCCAGCAGCATTAGCACCAGCACCGGCACCAGCACCAGCATCAGTTCCAGCACAAGTGCAAGTGCCAACAACCTCGAGAGCCTTTGTCACGCCGGCCGTAGCGACTTTGGCTTCTCAAAACAATTCGACAGCCAGGAGAGCAGGTGCACCAACCCCTGCAGCAGAACCAATTCAGCCTCCGCAAATCATTATAGAGACAAACTACATCATATACACGGCTATCAAGACGCTGTCACCCGTTATAATCACCGTCACTCAGACACAATCACCTCCGGTCCAACAACCTTCTTCTCCACCGCCGCCGAAGCAACCGCTGCCACCCCCTCCTCCGCCTGTGGCGAGCGCTCATTCTAATGCAGTACCTCTTGCCAATCCGAACCCGATAGCGGCCCCAATACTCAACTCTCCATCCTCATTATTACCGACACCAAAGAAGAGCCCTCAAATTGCTGCTGCCTCATCTTCCTCACCCTCGACCTTCCTGCCTCCTCCAGCCACTACCTTGATCAACAGTGGAACTCCACCGCCGCCGTTACTCAACCCCATCATGAGTAACCCAGTTCCAGGGAGAGGCGGACAGCCGTCCTCGAATCCCAACCCGCAGGCCCAAGCCGGTCCTCCAGGTGGTGGCCCACCTATGGGGCCCCCTGACCCAGCCAACGGAGCCTTTCCAGGAGGCGTGCCGAACAAGAACATTGATCTGCCTATCACTGTCATGTTCATGTTACTATTTATGCTTGGGGCTTACGTCCACCTCACCATTTACAGGAGGAACGCGAAGCGGGGACACAAGTTTTTGATATCGGATTTGATATTTGATTTCTGCATGATTCGGACGGTGACGTGCATCTTTCGGATTACTTGGTCCATTGTGACGACGCGAGGTGTCGTGATGATGGCATTGGTTACCGAGAACAGTGGGTGAGTCTTTTGCCGGGTTTGAACTTCTGATTCTGACGCAAAACTAATCCACACACAGTGTCGTGCTCATGTTCGCGGTCAACATTTTCTTTGCACAACGGCTGGTCCGCTCGATCCACCCACGGGTAGGATGGTGTACGGCATTCGGTCAATTCTCAACATTCCTGCTATTCTCAGTACCGGCCATAATCATTTTCAACGCAACTAACTTGATCGTCAGCTTCTTCAGCGTGGGAAACCTGGACCTCCTAGAGACGACGGACGAGCTACTCAAATTCGGCAGCGGATGGATCATGTTCCTCGCAGCGCTTCCACTAATCTTCGTGACCGTATGCCTCTGTGTGCCAGGCCCGGAACCGGAAAAGTTCGGCAACGGCTCGCTGAGAGTCAAGGTGGCCCTTCTCTTCTTTGGAGCATTTGTGTTGATGACCGGACATATCATCCGCATGTACACTCTTTTCAACAAGGAGCCGCCGGGAACTGACAGTATCATCTTCGGCAAAGCGGTATTCTATACGACGGGATTCATGCTGGAGCTGCTTGCCATTGCTGTCTATGCTTTCGGAAGGGTGGATTTGCGCTTCCACATTCCGAATGGCTCAAGTGCGCCAGGGGACTACTCTGGAGATAAGGACAGAGGGAATTACTCCGTCGAGGAGATCGAACGACTCATCGGGGACATGGACATACCGCATCAAATCATGCGTGAGAGAAAGAGCCCGGAGGACATGGAGATGGTGTTTGCCATCTTCTTCGCCACCAAAACGGAGAACGACGAGAAGAAGGGCGCGAAGAGCGCTGCCGATGACCAGTACATGCCAGGAATCAATAGCGAAACAGGGTCTCAAAGTTCGGGAGAAACGCCACTGCCAAGCAGACCAAAGAGAATCAGTCGGAGACAGACGGTCCTCGACGCCTTGAAGCCTCCGCGTCCAGAGAGGGAACCCACGATGTACCCCGACATTACAGATATGTACGCCCAGATGGACGAACAAGTTCCCCGACGACCCAAGCGGCCTTCCATGTACTCCGAGTTCGAGACGAGGCAAGGGTATGATTCCAGATATGATGCGCGGAACCACAAAAATTGGGATGCTTTTCCGCCGTACGGGAATGAGAAAGAGACTTTCAAAAGCATAGACCTGAGATGAGGAGGAATCAAAAGCAGTGAAAAGCATTGGAGCGAAAGCGAGCGAATTGGGAACGGAGCCGATTGGGTCCGTCTGATGTATACTACCATGTTTCCTTCCACTCGCTGGAAGGAGTTTCCAAGCACCGGTTGTGTAACTACGGCATGCAGCCAACTTCCCTCTCGCCTTAGTTTTCTTGGCATCCGCGGTTAGCGAAATAGGTGATATATCACTAAGATCCTTAATAGCTGAAAACTCTTCACCTCTCCCTCTTAGAGCCCTCCTACGATGGCCTTATAGCCTCCGGCGAGCGCCGGACTATAACCGGCCCCTCCGGCTAGCCCTGATCGGGGCTCTGGGTCACCTCTGTCGAATCCGCTGTGCCAAGCGCCCAATACACTTCCGGCGCGCTCGAAGGCCGTGCACGGCGTGAAATAATAACGGGCCGAAACGCGCCCTTGAACCAGCCACTTTAAGGGCCAAGTTCTCCCCTGAATAATAGGGAGAATAAGAACAATTACACACGATTAAATATATTACGAATTAACCCTTAAATCCGATAATTAACAATCTAATATAACGTGGTTCATCAGTGAGCGGGACACCATTAGCGACCGGGACACTTTTGTCGGATTTAGGGGTCAATTCGTGATATATTTGTCGGATTCAAGGGTCAATCCGTGATGTATTCAATTATGTGTAATTCCTCTACTTCTCCCTGTTCTTTAGGGGCGAACTTAGCCCTTAAGGTGGCTAGTGCAAGGGCGCATTTCGGCCCATTATTGTTCTGCGCTGTGCACGGCCCTTCGAGCACGCTGGTGTCGAATCCGCTGTACCAAGCGCCTAGTACGCTTCCGGCGCGCTCGAAGGTCCGCGCGCGGCGCAGAACAATAATGGGCCGAAATACGCCCTTACACCAGCCACCTTAAGGGCTAAGTTCGCCCCTAAAAAGCAGGGAGAACAAGAACAATTACACATTATTGAATACATTACGAATTAACCATTAAATCCGATAATTAATAATCTAATATATACTAAAAACAGCTATTAAACCGAACCCTACCTATAACCGCTATTCCTATGCGTAATACCCATTCGATAATAACGATAACGACCCCTACTACGAAAATCGCACTTTAGACAACCAAGAACTAGGTCCTTTGGTTCAACTAATTATAATCCCAAGTGAAAACCTATAACTTATAGGACATTATAAACTCATTAGTTAAGTACTCCGAGAATACCGGAGAAGAGACCTATGAAGAGATTACTCGAATACCAGAGTGGCCAGCGATCTCCGACCACCCAAAAGTAATCCGCCGAAGGGCCAGAAGCGCCTTAGGAAGTAGCACAACTCAAAAACCCAACGAAGTATTCGTCCTAGGCCCTAAAGCGTTTATAGAATAAACTCATACTCTCGAAGACCTATCCCCTGTGAACCTCGTTTTATACAAAGAACGATAAGTAGAATACAACGATAACCATAAATATTACACTAAACAAATAAAAAGTGTATACACACTTCAGAATTAGTTCTACGAAATTGTTACTCTGGACCTTCTCAAGTACTATTATACCACGAATAAAGGACTTAACGAATAGGTCTCTGAACTATAAACTCGCATCAGCGGTGCATTATACGAACACCGAGTAAACATAGTGGAAGTATATTCCAAAGTTTTAAGTTATCCTAATAAGAAGAGACTTACTATATAAAAAAATACTAAGGACTAGATTAGCCATTAAGAGAACGTTCTCCATAAAGCTCAAGCTATAGATGTCCCATAAGCTAAATACTCAAGTACTTAGTTTCTAGAGTTCACATAAGCCCTTAGCGGAAACCTTATTAAACCATGGATTCAAACCTATTAGTTAATAATTAGAACCGAAGTAATGAATAACTTATTTATATTAAACAAAGTCCTCGTTAAAGTTCAATAAGTCCTCCACTAAATAAAGGATATACGGAAAACTGGACGAGGAGTATTTGGACCTATAATAATAACCAGTGGACCGGCTAATAATAACGATAAACTATAATAAATAAGGACTTAACCGTAAAGAGTTTGTAGTAGAGGTCGTAGAGGCCGTAGAAGGGGTAACGGGAAGAGTGAAGGTAAATAGTTGTACTCCCCAGCTAATAGATCTAGTAACTCTAATAAGGGTAGGACGTATATAATATACCTAAAACGAGGTTACTAGTTTTTAAAGTACTGGTTAGTTTTCCCTAATAAGCGCCTTAACTACATATACCATAATTAAGTATTTGAGAAGTTGGTTATTAAGTAACTTAAGAATAACGAAGACCTTATTAAGTGTATCCAAAAACTTAAACTTACTATAAAATTAAATTAACTCATAGGACGTTATTAAGCCTACATTCAAGTTATACTAGTAACTTCTCATAAAACGTATTTACTCTATGGATCCATAATCCTCGACTCTGGAGCTATAATCCACGTTTTTAACGACCTCTTATAATTCATATAATTAATAGGAGCCGCACCTAGCAACTATCTCTAAGTAGGTACTTAATAAGTAGTAATTAATGGTTTCGGAATAGTGGATATTTACGTTAAGGGGTAAGATGGTAAGCCGCTTAAGTTTCGCTTATATAACATAGTATTTTATAAAGGGTTTATGAGTAACCTTATTTCTTTAAAACACTTATGCTGAAAGGGTTTTTAGTGGAATATTAGCCCTGGTAATAATTATATTAGGTGCATAAACCGAAGCTACGTTTGTAAGTTATTTGAAATCCATAATTAAGATGTTCTCGACTATAGACCTATAGAGGATAAAGTGGTACTCGTAATAATCGTTCTACTCCCTTAACCTACGCTAAACGAGTTCCCGAGAACTCTACGAAGAAACCACTTTATAAGCACAATAATCCGTAAACTTATTTAAGTAAGCGTAAAAAGATGGTATCGGAGACTTGGATACCCAGGGAGAGATATTTTAAATCGTCTTAATAACGTAATAAGGGGAGTGAAACTCTTAAATTGTAAAAGTAGAGACCCGGTGGAATACGACGTGTATAGGATAATAAATATAATACACTAAATCCACTAAGCACTAAAAAAGTTAGTTAAATAAGCGAAAACCGGAGACCGCTTAATACTTAACTTTTATAATTACGATAAAGGATATGGAGGGTATATATCCCTAATGCTTTTTTTTGATTATACTTTAGGGTTAGTGTAGGACTTTTACTTATAAAAGAGAATAACTAAGATGATCTTAGAAGTGTTATTCGAGTTACTTAACTATTTAGAATACGTTTATAATACGAAAATTAAGTTCCTAGAAATTAATAACGAGCTTCTAAGACATCTACACCTAGTAGTAGACCTAAAGGGGTATAGAATAATAATTAAAACGTTAGCACCTAATACGCAGGCTTAGAACAGAGGTGCTAAAAGGCTTGCTACGATTATTAAAGCTAAGGTTAGGGTAATGGTTATTATAACGAATTTCTTAGACTACTTATGACCTAAGATTGTTAAAATAATAGTCTACTTCTATAACTGAACCCTATTACGAATACATAAGTAGAAAACGCCTTATAAGTAGTTTTATAAGTAATTTTAGAGTAGAGAAGATAAGATTTATATAATCCCTAACCTCTCCTACCTATGATCCTACGGTTATAAGGTCTACGCTTTAATGACCGACGCATAACTCAAGCGCTAACGGCGAAAAAAGCTCACCTCTTATACGTAGATCGGCTTTCTAATGGGTTACACGTTAAATAATTAATTCAGAATATAAAACCCTCTTAAAAAGGACATCTTTATAACGAGGGACATCGTATTTAACGAAAAGGCGCACTTTAATGGGAACCTTAAGGGTACTATTAAGGAATTTCACTATTTAGACTTATAAGTGATTGAAACGCGAATTTAAAAGCTTATTAAGCAAACCTAGATATAAACGTTAATATAAGACGCTAATAAGGAAGTAGAAGAGGTCACCCTTACTCTTAAAACAAATCTAAAATATAATAAAAGTGTTCTAAAAGTGAACTCTGTTATAAAAATATACTCGGATAAGTTAAGATAATACGATATAAGGTGTTTTACGCCGTACCCGACGCTTAAAACATCACCACTAAGACCCTTATTATTTTTCACTACCTTAAAAGTGGTTTTAGTTGTGAAAGGGCGGGGAGAAAGTAAGGGAAAAGTATAATATAAAACCATAACCTTAGACCATAGTATAAGTATAGTGAGGTATAAAATCTTGTTTAAATCTGTTTTCCTAATAGGAATAGCTTTAAAGTGGAAATAACACTGTGAAATGTAATTAATGGATGGTCTCCTAAGTATGCGTTTATGGTCTAGTTAACCTAGTACCCCTAATGAGATTAGTTACCTTAGAACCTTTAATAAAAGTATATTAGATTAAAAGGCTGATAGGGAAGTACTCTAATAATACGACCTTTTTGGTGAGTTAAAAAAGCCTAGTTAAAAGGGGATTTCCACTAAGGGAAATACTCTGGGTTATATATATAAAGAGTTTTTTTTACTAAGTTATAAGGGTAGTATACCCATAAGTATTCACTAAAAGAAATTACCCCCTCTCCTCATATTACATAATCACTTAAAGGATTACTCGTATAGGGACGACTTTAGAACAACTAAAATAAGCCATCTAAGCGGCTATAAAAACTCCTACTCCTAGGAGGAGGTTAATAAAAAATAAGCACGAGGTAAGCAGATTCTCGGCTACTATTAGGTATATACCTACAAACTTAATAAGTATAGGAGGCTTATAAAATTCAAAGTACACCTCGTTATCCGTGGAAATTAATAATTAAAAGACGAGCGAGAAATATACACTACTATGCTCACAAGTATATTATTCCGAATCCTTATTACAATAACTACTCACTTCGATATAGAGCTTTTATAGTATAACACGGTAAATGCCTTTATGCATATAATAATCGATAAGGAAGTGTATATGTAACTCCCACCTAGATACCGAAAAGTTGGATGAGTACTATACTTAAAAAAGGCGCTTTACGGCCTCAAAAGGTCACCTCTACTCTAATAAAAACACCTAAAAAGTGGGCTCCTAAACCTCGGCTTTTAACAAGTTACCGGAGAGAACTACTATTAGCAGAAGGAACAAATCACGTTCTTCTTTTATATTAACAACTACGTCTTAACTTTCCCTTATAAGTTTTATAATAAAGTAATAACATTAATAAAAGAGCTTTAAAAACACTACTATCTAAAAAGTGGTCATAAGCTATAATAGTTCTTAGGAATCGAGGTCTTAAGAGACCGAGTAATCAGGAAAATTTAACTATCACAATCAGTATTCACCAAAAAAGTGAGAAAACTCTTACTAAACACTAATAAACTACTTAAAATGCATTTTAAAACCCCTATAATAACCTTTAAGCTATTTTTATACGACGGGGTAGCTAAACCATGGGAAATTAAGAAGTACTAACATAAAGTCGGAACTATTATGTATATAATTATGATAACGCACCCGGATATCGTATTCACCGTAAACCATTTCATACACTTTAATTAGAACTTAAAACCGAGTCACTAATACACAACGGATCGAGCACTCTAATACCTCTACTTAACGTATTGTCTCTACTTAGAATACGGAGCTGCACCGGGGAGCCCTAAGGACACTTTAGAAATCATTTTTAATACTAATTTCACCGACAATACACTTAATTAAAAGAGCTTTTAAGTACTCGTAATGCGATCTTTTAGCGGAACCATTACGTGGAAAGTAAATAAACAATAAACAATTACAATATTAACAACAAAAGCCGAACTTCTCACCTTATTACACATAACAAAAAAAGCTATCTTCGTAAACTAATTAATATCCATTTTATAAATACAACTCCCTACGGAGAACGTTTAGAGTACTAAGTTCACACCTTAAATACACTCTTAACCACGAATTCATATATAATACAATAACCAGTAAACCATACACCTTATAACCATAAAATAAGTATAGTTATAAATACACCTACGCTATGTTGATATTTATAACCACTAATTACATTAAAAAATCGAAAATAACCGCGTTAACATTACATATACACCATTAGCCGAACTAATAGTAGATGGACTAATAAAAGCGTTTTCGAAGTAGCCATTTTAGGCGTTTTTTATATAACTGAATATAAGTGACCAGCGGACTCATCTCGAGAACAGCCGTCGACGCAACCTCACCGAAAATAAGGCCCGCTGGGAGGCCGGGATAGCTAAGGATAACATATAGGATGTTGAGGCTCGTGTTCCTCACACTCTTAGGGGCTCGTAAACCCCGTAAAAAGGACGTATAAGAAGTGCTCTAAACGGAGGAAGACGAAATTCAAATTTCGAAATAATTATAACACTTAAAAATAGTTATTAAAGGGCGGATTAGGTGGTAGGAAGCCCACTAAACGGAGGCCTCCCTAAAGGGGCGTATCGAATCCGCTATACTAAGCGCCTAGTACACTTCCGGCGTGCTCGAAGGTCCGTACATAGCGCGGAACAACGATGGGCCGAAATGCGCCCTTATACTAGCCACCTTAAGGGCTAAGTTCGCCCCTGAAGAGCAGGGAGAACAAGAACAATTACACATTATTGAATACATCACGAATTGACCATTGAATCCGACAGCTGGAAGTGTAACAAGCGCTTAGTATAGCGGATTCGACATGCCCCTTTAGGGAGGCCTCCGTCTAGTGGGCTTCTTACCACCTGATCCGCCCTTTAATAGTTATTTCTAAGTGTTATAATTATCTCGAGATTTGAATTTTGTTTTCCTCCGTTTAAAGTACTTCTTATATGTCCTTCCTACGGGGTTCATAAGCCCCTAGGAGTGTGAAGAACATAAGCCTCAACGTCCTATATGTTATCCTTGGCCATCCCGGCCTCCTAGTGGGCCTCATCTTCGGCGAGGTCACAGCGACGGTTGTTTTTGAGATGAGCCCGCTGGTCACTCATATTCAGCTATGTAAAAAACACCTGAAATGGCTACTTTGAAAGCGTTTTTATTAGTCCGTCTATTATTAGCTTAGTTAATAGTGTATACGTAACGTTAACGTAGTTATTCTTAATTTTTTAATATAATTAATAATTATGAATATTAACGTAGTATAGGTATATTTATAATTATACTTGTTTTACGGTTATAAGGTGCATAGTTTATTGGTTATCGTATTATATATAAATTCGTAGTTAAGAGTATATTTGAGGTGTAAACTTAGTGTTCTGAACGTTCTTCGTGGGGAGTTGTATTTATAAAGTGGATATTAACCGGCTTATAAAGATAGCTTCCTTTGCTATGTGTAATAAAGCGAGAAGCTTAGCTTTTATTATTAATGTTATAATTATCTATTACTAATTTATTTTCCACGTAATAATCCCACCAAAAAACCGTATTATAAGAACTTAAGAACTCTTCCAATTAAGCGTATTATTAGCGAAACTAGCATCTAAAGTGACTTCTAAAGTGTCCTTAGGGCTCCCTGGTGTAGCTTCGTATTCTAAGTAGAGGGAACGCGTTGAGTAAAGGTATTAGAGTACTCGATCCGCTGTGTATTGGTGATTCGGCTCTGGGTTTTAATTGAAGTATATAAAACGGCTTATAGTGAATATGATGTCTGGGTGAGTTATTATTATTGTATACATAATCGTCCTAACCTTATATTAGTACTTCTTAATCTCCCATAATTTAGTTATCCCTTTATAAGGGAAAAGCTTAATAATTATTATAGGGGTATTATAGTGTACTTTGAACAACTTATTAGCGTCTAGTAGGAGTCTTCTCACCTTCTCAGTAAATACTGATTGTGAGAACTAGATTTTCTTAACTTTTTGGTCCCTTAGAACTTCAATTCCTAAGAACTATTATAACTCGTGACCACCTTTTAGATGGTATTATTCCTGAAATTGTTTTATTAATACTATTACCTTGTTGTGAAACTTATGAGGGAAGGCTAAGACGTAGTCGTTAACATAAAAGAAGAACGTGACTTAACGTGGTTCATCAGTGAGTGGGCCACCATCAGTGACCGGGCCACTTATCCCACCTTCATCACTCACAACTTCCATATCTCGACCAAAATCAATTGAATCAATTGCAACTACTCAGAATCATTTGAACTACTTATTTCCATAGCCTCTGAACAGGTTCTTGCATTGTGGCCGGTCTTGCGATAGATACTACAATGTCGTAAACCTGTCCGACGACGCTTCGACGACGCCTCGTTTTCCTCTTGTTTACACCCTTCCTCCTTAACAACACCCTTTTCGGCCATGACTTCCCTTGCCTGAGACCCATCTAGTGCCCCTCCGTCTTGTAGTCTAGTTCTTTTGGCTCTCCGACGCTTACTAAGGGCCGTATTTACTTCTCGAAGATTGCGTAGCTCTCCCTCTATAAGGGCAGCTGCATGGGCAATGTACTAAAAACCTTTTTTAAGCTTATTAGTAGTTTTATAAATTGGAGTTAGTGAGCTTCCCTGATGTCTGGAGATTCTTTTTTTTATAAGTGAAGACTGAGAAATAGCCTTGTTAGTGGTTTGAGGTGTTTTAGAAACCTAAGGGTCGGGTAGCCTATTAGGAGTGTTCGGGGCTGTTGGTGTCCGTAACTGCATATCTAGCTTAGAAAGGATAGTTTGAGGGTTATAGGGAATAAGCCGAGCCCCTCTGAAACCCCCATGGACGTTTTCCTGAGTAAAGGTTTGAAGGAATGCGGCCTTGAATGTGAGAAAGAACTTGGGTTTAGTAATGTGGGTAATCCGGGTTTTAATGAAGTGTTTAATCTGAGAGTTATATCTTAACTTTAATACACTATAGTAGCCAACGTTGAGAGGTTGGGTTAGATGTGATAAATAAGTAGGTAAGTAGATAGTTATAATCTTATTCTCTTTGCAATAGTCCTCAAAATCGCTATTAACGTGGCTTTCATGGCCATCGACGACTAGTATCCGATATGTGCCTCTTAGTTGTAGTTTTAAGTATTTATCGAAATGCCGAAGCTATTCTAGGGTAATTTTGTTATTAGTTTATCCACTAGAAGTTGTTTTAATTACCCAGTTGTCCGGAATCTGGGCCTCGGAGTACTAACTCATAAAGTAGAAGTGACCCTAAACCACTAAAAAAGGTGGTATTACGTAACTATTATTAGTAATATAATAAATTATGGTCACTTATTCTCGGTTACTAAGTTAAACCTTTTTTAGTTTCCTAATCCAATCAGAATATGTAATAACTATTCTAGGCCGGATTATACCTATTATAAAACCAGTCTTATTAAAGTTATAAAAATCATTATCCGTAACACCGTATTTCGATCGCATATTAGCCATGAGTTAGAACTAAGGTTTAATAATTGTACGATCTTTATAGAGGCCCCTCTAATAATTATAAATACGAGAAAATCGCGTTTTAAGCTCTGGGCGTCGCTAGACGAAGTGTTCTGTCCAGCGTTTCCTAACCAGTCGGCCATCACACTTCCGGAGTAGTGTATTAACTATATCTCCTATATCCACGCGTTTAGGCGAGAATCCTCGAGAATCCAGGTCAATAATATATCGAACAATTACCTCCTCTTCGGTCTTTATCAAATTCAGCTGGGTATTCCTATTATCGACCTTTACACTTTGACCCTTTATTCTAGACTAGAGGGTAGTTCTCGGAACGTTATAGATGGTCGTTGTACGTCGGATACTTAATTACGGTGTTAATCGGATTGTATTAATTGCTAGAATGATCCTGTGTTCGGGTGAGGTTTCGGATATTGTTTTGTGGAAAAAAGGACGTATTAAAGTTAGAAGGTAATAAAGGTGGGAAAAGTGGCCCGGTCACTAATGGTGGCCTACTCACTGATGAACCACGTTATTCCTTTTATTAATAATAATTCTCTCTAGTAACTCGTTGAAAACCGAGTTCTAAGAGCCCGCTTTCCAGGTGCTTTTACCAGAGTAGAGGTGACCTCCTAAGGCCGTAAAGCGCCTTTTTTAAGTGTAATACCCGTCCAGCTTTTCGGTATCCGGGTGGGAGTTATATATACACTTCCTCGTCGATTATTACGTATACAAAGGCATTTACTGTGTTATACTATAAAAGCTCTATATTAAAACGAGTAGTTATTATAATAAGGATTCGGAATGATATACCTATGAGCGTAGTAGTGTACATTTCTCGCTCATCTCTTAATTATTGATCTCCATGGATAACAAGGTGTGCTTTGAATTTCATAAGCCTCCCATGCTTATCAAGTTTGTAGGTATATACCCAGTAGTAGCCGAGAATCTGCTTGCCTTATGCTTATTCTTTGCTGACCTCCTCCTAAGAGCAGGAGTCTTTATAGCCACTTAGATGGCTTATTTCAGCTATTCTAAAATAATCCCTATACGGGTAATCCTTTAAGTGATTGTGTAATATGGAGTGAGGGGGTAATTTCTTTTAATGAGTACTTATAAGCACACTACCCTCATAACTTAACAAAGAAAACTCTTTATACATATAACCCAGAGTATTTGCCTTAGTAAAAGTCCTCTTTTAACTAGGTTTTCTTAACCCACTAAAAAAGTTACACTATTAGAGCACTTCCCCATCAGCCTTTTAATCTAATATACTTTTATTAAAGGTTCCAAAGTGACCAATCTCATTGGGGGCACTAGGTTAACCAGACTATAAACGTATACCTAGGAGACCGTCCATTAATTACGTTTCATAGTATTATTTCTATTTTAGAGCCGTTCCTACTAGGAAACCAGATTTAAACGAAACTCTATGCCTCGTTACACTTATACTATAATCCAAGGTTATGGTTTTATATTACACTTCTCCCTCACTTTCCCCCTACCCCTTTATAACTAAAACCACTTTTAAAGTAATGAAAAACGATAAGGGTCTTAGTAAAGACGCTTCAGGTGTTAGGTACGGTGCAAAGCGCCTTATGTTATACTATCTTAACTTATCTGAGTATATTTTTATAACAGAGCTCGCTTTTGGAGCACTTTTATTATACTCTAAACTTATTTTGAGAGTAAGGGTGACCTCTTCTACTTCTTTATTAGTATTTTATATTAACGTTTATATTTAGGTTTACTTAATAAACTCTTGAATTTGTATTTCGATCACTTATAGGTTTAGGTGGTGAAATTCCTTAAAGGTACCCTTAAGGTTCCTATTAAAGTGCACCTTTTTATTAAATATAATATCCCTTATTATAAAAACGTCCTTTTTAAAAGGGTTTTATATTTTAAATTAATTACTTAATGTATAGCCTATTAGAAAGCCGATCTATGCACAAGGGGCGAGCTTCTTTCGTCGTTGGTGCTTGAGTTGCGTATTGGTTGTTAGGGCATAGGCCTTATGGTTATAGGATTATAGGTAGGAAAGGTTAGGGACCGTATAGATCTCATCTTCTCTACTCCAGAATTATTTATAAAACTATTTATAAGGTGTTTTCCACTTATGTATTTATGATGGGGTTTAGTTATAGAAGTAGATTACTATTTTAATAATTTTAGGTCATAAGTAGTCTGGGAAATTCGTTGCGATAGCTATTTCCCTAGCCTTAGGTTTAATAATTGCAGCGAGCCTTTTAGCACCTCTGTTCTAAGCCTACGTATTAGGTGCTGATGTTTTAATTATTATTTTATGCCCCTTTAGGTCCATTACTAAGTATGGATATCTTAAAAGCTTGTTATTAGTTTCTAAGAACTTGACTTTTATATTATAAATGTGTTTTAAATAGTTGAGTAACTCGAATAATACTTTTAAGATTGTTTTTATTGTTCTCTTTTATAGGTAAAAGTCCTATGTTAACCCTGAGGTTTAGTTAAAAAAAAGTATAAGGGACGTATACCCTTCGTATCTGTCACGGGCCGAACCCGGTGGTTATGCCCGGGCTATCCCCGTGCTCGCACTGGTGCCCCACCGGTGCCCCACTAGCGCCCACCCCCTAGGAAGCAGAGATTTCGCGCCATATCGTAGTTTACCCTTTTCCTCTTCAGCTTAAAATAAATAGTATTTAGCTACTTTTCGGTTAAGATAAGGCCTAGGACCAGCCCTTCGTATATTTTAAGCTTAGTTTTATCTATTATATAAAATACTACTAGGTTAAGCCCGGCTCCTTACCGGTTACAAAATAGAATCCCAGGTTAAGCGCAGCTCCCTAATAATAAATCGATGAACATCGGACACTGGGTAAAACGCAGCTCCCCACCGGTTAAGAAGAGGATACTTGTGACGGGCTGGGCCCTCTTGGAGGCTTCGCAGCCTCTCAGCCATGGACTCCGCTTACCTAAGCCCGGCTTACCTAAGACGGATCAACCTTAGGCCTAATTAGAGTAAACGGGTCCTGTGGGGCGGAAGACATTTTCTCCTTTTCTCTCTCATCTTAAAGATACTCGTAGTAGTCACCATAACTAGTTGTAATATACGTGCTTAGACCGTTACATTATTTTCAAGATCTTAGTATTATCGGAGACAACGAGAATACGCTAGGTACGGAAATAATTGTCGACGAAAAACAAGTTTACGACCTTAGTGGGAGTAGCAAAGAGTCCTAAGCGGGTTAACTTAAAGGTCCCTGAACGCTTAAAGCTGATCAGCGAGGTCTGATCAGGGCTAAGAGGTTTTAATAAACTCGAAAGAACGTATTCCGCGTAGTAGAGTACTTTAATAACGTCGATTAGTATACTACGGTTATTACTGAATGAAGACGTGCGGAAAGAATGATAACCGTATCACAATAGAAGATAACGTCGACCTATCCGGAAACCCGTAGCAGTTGGTGTAGTTGATTGCTCAGTTATTAGCCCAGCTGTAGGAGATGCGGACCACCTAAGCGGCCGAACAAGAGGCCCAACGAGAGCAGATTCGAATACTACAATAGACCCTAGTAGAACCCAGGCACCTAACCTCAACGTTATACGAAGCCCCTATACCCTCTACGACGCCGATCCCACCCGATCAGGCCTATGCGCCACCTCCTAAATAACCGAGACACTAAATCCCCGATTCACCGAAGTTTAACGGATCGCATAAGAGATTTCAACAATGGCACCTCGAGATGAAAGGGAAGATAAGCGTGGACAGGGAAGCCTTTGGTTCAGCATTAGTAGTGTTCACTTATATCTACTCTAGACTAGAAAACACTGCACAAGCTATGGTGAGTGCCTATTATTCACAGGGAGGAGCTGATGGGTCGAAGAACCCTGAACAATTCATGGAATACCTGAAGGGTTGCTACGCAGACCCTAACGCAGAAGCACGAGCCCTCGACTAACTAAGAATAATACGTCAAAAGGAGAACGAGAGTTTTGCCCACTTCCTTCCTAAGTTCGAAAAGGAGCTCGTAGAAGCGGGAGGAGGACACTAGCTAGATAACATCAGGATCAACTACCTAAAAGGAGCTCTAAACATTACGATGAGAACCCCTTTAATTAGTGTAATTAACAAACCAACGACCTATACTATATACACCCAGATGCTCCTGATGATAGGATCAGAGCTGGATAGTGAATCGTACCAAGCTCGCCGTGAGCGTTAATACAGGAGATCGCCAACACCCGGCCAGAACAAAGTCGAATCACCAACCAGACAGGATAGTCGGATAGGGTCACCTCAACCTGATTAGATGGATTGGGAACCCACTAAGGTAAGCTGGATGGCTAAGGACAAACCAGTCCAAAGAAGGTTAAACTAAGAGGAAACCCGCAAATGCTATAATTATGGTAAGAAGGGGCACATACAATGGAGATGCCCTAGAAACCGGAAAAACAAGGAGACTAAAACCTCGAAAGGGAAGACCAAAGAGCAAAGTAAAACAAATATTAGCTCTAATTAGGACTCTAAAGAGTCGGGAAAAGAGTAGCTCCTAGTGGAAGTCATCATCAGGAGGAACAAGCTATAAAGGAATAGAAGGTTATTAAGAAGAACATAGACTATAACCCATTTTACGTTAATATCGGGATTAATAGGATATACTACACAACTACCCTTGTTGATACAGGGTGTTTAATATACGCCCTGATTAGCGACGCCTTCGCTAAGAAACTCCACTTACTACGCATTAGTATTACACCTCGGAACTTGATGCAAGTCACCACTACAGTTCCTAGTGCAATCCGCTACGTCACTTACACTAATATTAATATTAATAACTATAAACGACACCAATTATTCTTTTATATTATTCCTAACTAAGAAGACGACGTTATCCTTAGAAGGTCCTGGATGATTGACGATGACGTTACGGTTTACCTAGCACGAGGCACTCTGCATATAGGTGTCGTGGACCACTAGGTGACAAAAAGGAAACTGGGTCAGGCCCGGCAAGATCCAAAGTTCCCAATCCAGTAGTAGACTGGATCGGTATTCTCAGCTCTGATTAGGTGGGCATAGAAGAGAAGAGAGACCCCTCTTAGTATATCCACCCTAAATGCGTTCTCCGCAAGTTTAGCTGATATTGAGAAGGCCCTAGTACTAAAGATGAAGATAAACCCGAGGACGAAACTCCCTATGTATTACCACAAGTTTTTATATATCTTTAATTAAGATAAGGCTGATTAGTTACCACCACATCGAGACAATATTGACCACGTAATTCCCATCGAGAAAGACTTAATAGGGTAAAATAAGCTAGTTATATGGGGACCCCTATATGGGATGTTTAGGGAGGAGCTAATCGTATTTCAACGGACCCTCACAGAACTACTAGATAAAGGCTTTATTTGTACTAGTAGCTCTCCTGCTTCATCACCCGTCCTATTTATTCGAAAACCCGGGGGAGGATTGAGGTTTTATGTCGATTACCGGGCTCTGAACGCTATTACTAAGAAAAACAGATATCCCTTACCCCTGATCAGCGAAACCCTAAGAGCCCTAGCTAAGGCTAAGTGGTTGACGAAGTTAGATGTTATTGTTGTATTCCATAAGATCAGGGTTAAAGAAGGCGACGAATAGAAGACGGCCTTTAGAACAAGATACGGCTTATACGAATAGATAGTAACTCCTTTTAGCCTAATAGGGGCCCCCGCTACGTTCTAAAGGTACATTAACCACACTTTACGGGACTTCCTGGACAAATTCTACACCACTTATATCGACGACGTTCTAATCTATTTAAATAACTTACTCGCTAATCATAAGGAGAAAGTTAAAAAGGTCTTAAGTCGTCTAGGTATTACCGGCCTATAAATCGATATCGATAAATACGACTTTAAGACGAAAAGGGTTAAATACTTAGGGTTTATCATCGATATAGGGAAGGGTATCCGCGTTAACCCAGAGAAAATTAAGGCCATCCAGACATAGGAGGTCCCCCGATCAGTGCAAGGAGTCCGTACCTTCGTTAATTTTACAAATTACTACTATTAATTCATACTGGACTTCTTAGGGTTAACACACCCCCTCACAACTTTAACGAAGAGGGATATCCCATTCGTATAGAGTAACGAGTATACAAAAGCGTTTAACAAGTTAAAGGCCCTCCTGATTAGTGCCCCCGTACTAGCACATTGGGATCCTAATCGAGCCACTATATTGGAAACAGACTCATTAGGTTATGTAGTGGGTGATGCTTTATCATAATACGACGACGAGGGTATTTTACGGCCTGTTGCGTTCTTTTCACGGAAGAACTTACCAGCAGAATACAACTACCCAATATACAACAAGGAACTATTAGTTATAATCCGCTGTTTAGAATACTGGGACTCCGAATTAAGGAGTATAAAGGAGTTTACTATCCTAACCGACCACCTCAACCTTAAGTATTTTATGACTAAGAGGTAATTGAGCAAATGCTAGGTTAGATGGTCGGAGCTCCTATCCCGTTATAACTTCATAATCCAGTTCCGACCCAGTAAACAAGCGATAGTCCCCGATATACTATCTAGACGAGAATAAGACGTTCCTAACACCCAGCGAGACGATTAATTAGAAGGACGGAGGATACAACTCCTAAAAGGGAAATAGAATATAGTTATAGTAAACCGGGTAACTCTTGAGACGAATTAAATGAATATAATAGAATCCGTGGAAAGCACCATAGTAGGTGATATGGATTAGGACGACGATCCTGAGGCTGATCGGTTGGAACCCATCCTGAACCCCTTTGAAGAGGAGCCCCTAAAGTCCTTTTAAACTAAAGGACTATAATTAAATAATTGTTATTAGCTAATTAGGACAGTTGTGAAAAGGGGGGACCGTTAATTATTATTATAATAGAGGCTACTTATAATATTATTAGAGTACTTAGTGGACGACGACGGTAAACTCCTTTAGAGGGAAAGGATCTGGGTCCTTTATTACGAACCCTTACGAACCCGGTTAATCCAAAAGTCCCACGACTTAACACTTAGTGGCCATCTCAGCAGAGACGCATTAAAGGCCTTGATCAGCCGCCGCTTTCACTAGCCAGGCCTGTCGCAGGACGTCCAACACTTTATAAGGAACTGCGACGTCTATGGACGGGGTAATATATGGCGGGACAAGAAGAGGGGTCTTCTAAAACCCTTACCCGTCCCTAATCAGGTTTGAACAGAGATATTAGTCGACTTTATTATAGGGCTACCATTAACCCACCGTATAAGAGCAACGAACATTATGGTGGTAATAGACCGATTATCTAAGAATGTGATTTTCGAGCCACTTAAGGATATAACGACGGACGTTGTGGCTACGGCGTTAATGCTTGGCCTAATTAGACACTACGGACTCCCGAGAGCTATTGTTTCGGATAGAGGCCCCCAATTTACTAGTCGCATGTGGAAACGGCTCTATTAACTATTACGGATAAAACGACGTTTATCTATGGCCTTCTACCCGGAAATAGACGACACCATAGAATGAGCTAACTAGGTAATAGAAACCTACCTCCGAGCTTATACTTCGTACACTCAAGATGATTGGGACGACCTACTTCTAATAGCGATAATAGCTATTAATAACAGGGTTACCTCGTTAACAGGCCTCAGCCCTTTCTTCACCACCCATAACTATAATATCGACCTAATTAGAGTAAAGGAAACTCTACGGACTAAAGGAAAAACCCCCGCAACTCGGGCAGAGGCCCTAGTCTCGAAGTTAAAGGAGGCCTCCGAATGGGCATAAACGGCGATGACCTCCGCCCAAAAGCGACAAAAAGCCTCGGCAAATATACAACGCCAGCCTTCTAACCAGTTTCGACCAGGGGACAAGGTCTAGTTGAGGCTCAAGAACGTCCATTCTAAAAGACCATCTAAGAAGTTGAACTAGATAAATACGAAGTACACTATATTAGAAATAGTCGGATCCTATACCTACCAGCTCAATACGCCGCCGGGTATTTATAACGTCTTTTATATATCCCTAATCAGGTATACGAGAGTCGACCCACTATTATCATAAAAACAAAACGACGCCCAACCACTACTTTTACTAATAGACGACGAAAAGGAATTCGAAGTCGAAGAGATCTAGGATACTAAGAAGATTCGTAGTTCCTAGAAGGTTTTAGTTAAGTGGAAGGGCTACGTAGAGCCTACTTAGGAATTAGTTGAGTTGTTAACGGAGACTGTAGCTTTGGATCGTTACGAGGCTAGTTATGGACGAGTCCCTCTGAACGGGGAGGAGGGAGAGGGGGGGTAATTGTGACGGGCTAGGCCCTCTTAGAGGCTTCGCAGCCTCTCAGCCATGGACTCCGCTTACCTAAGCCCGGCTTACCTAAGACGGATCAACCTTAGGCCTAATCAAAGCAAACGGGTCCTGTGGGGCGGAAAACATTTTCTCCTTTTCTCTCTTATCTTGAAGATACTCGTAGTAGTCGCCATAGCTAGTTGCAATATACGTGCTTGGACCGTTACAATACTAGTTAACACAATGGTTAACGAACTATAAGCCCAACTATAATTAGCCTTAAACAAGGCCCTCGGGCCCCTATAAGCGAGGATTACTAAGCTCTCTAATAAGCTAGAGCGAAGCCGAGGTTTAAGAGCAACGATACTAACCCCTATAAAAAATACAGGCACCGAAGCCCTACTAATGGATAGCCGCCACCTCGTAACAAAGACACCGTGTCACGGGCCAAGGCCCGATCAGAGGCCTCGGAACCACTCGGCCATGTCCAACGCCAACCACTGCTTACTAAGCCTGACCAGGCCCAGGTAGACCTGATCAGGATTCAACGGATTTGTGGAGTAGCAGACTTTTCTTTCCTTTCTCCTTATCTTAAAGATACTCATAGTAGTTACCATAACTAGTTGCAATATACGTACTTGGACCGTTATATTATCTTTAAGATTATTAAAGGTAATTAATTAAATACTTAGTATAAAAGTCCACGATCTATGTGAGAGTGGTAAGAAGTTCTAGACGGGTTAACCTGAGGAGTCCCTGAACATCTAAAGCTAATCAGTATAGCCTAATTAGACCTAGAGGTTATTATAAACTCGAAACGATGCGTATATATATTCATAGTAGAGTACCTCGACCATATTATTAAGTATACTATGGTCACTACTAAACACAAAACACTAGGATAAGCGATAACTACGTAACGATGAAAAGTAACACTAAACTATTTAAAAACCCATAGTAATTAGTGTAGTTAATCGGATAACTTATAACCCAACTATAAGAGATGTGGACCACCTAAGTAATCGAATAAGAAACCCAACGAGAGTAGATTCGACTATTATAAGAAGCCCTAGTAGAACCCAGGTACCCGACATCGACGATAAACTAGTCCCCAATACCCTCTATAACACCAATTCCCCCCGATTAGGCCTATGTACTACCTCCGAGATAAGCTAAATATTAAATTCCTAACTCACCGAAGTTTAATGGATTACATAAGAAGTTTTAATAATAGCACCTCGAGATGGGAGGGAAAATAAGCGTAGATAAAAAAGCCTTTAGTTCAGAGTTAGCCGTATTCACCTATATCTACTCTAGGTTAGAAAACACTACGTAAACCATAGTGAACGCTTATTATACGTAAAGAGGGGCCGATGGGTCGAAGAACTCGGATAAATTCATAGAATACTTAAAGGGTTACTATGCGGACCCTAACACAGAAGTACGAGCCCTTAATTAACTAAGGATTATACGGTAAAAGGAGAATAAGAGTTTCACTTACTTCCTCCCTAAATTTAAAAAGGAGCTCGTAGAAGTAGGAGGAGGACATTAATTAGACGTTATAAGGATCAACTACCTCAAAAGAACCCTGAACACCATAATAAGAGCCCCCCTTATTAGTATAATTAATAAACCAATAATATACACTATATATACCCAGATGCTCCTAAGTATAAGCTTAGAATTAGATAATAAATCCTATTAAGCCCACTATGAGCATTGGTATAGGAGATCGTTAACCCCTGACCGAATAAGAACTAAGTCCCCTCGGAAATAGAACGGTTAATTAGAGTCCCCTTAACCTAATTAAATGGAGTGGGAACCTACGAAGGTAAATAAGCTAGCCAAGGACGAGAAAGTCCGTAAACGGCCAAACTAAGAGGAAGCTCGTAGATGTTATAACTATAATAAAAAAGGGCATATATAATAGTAATACTCTGAGGATCGAAAAGAGATAAGGAAAACTAAGACTTTTAAAGGAAAAACTAAGGAATAAAGTAAAACGGATAGTAGCTCTAATTAGGACTCTAAGGACTCGGGAAAAGAGTAACTCCTAGTGAAAATCGTTATTAAGAGGAATAAATTATAGAGGAATAGAAGGTCGTTAAAAAGAGTATGGATTATGACCCATTTTACGTTAATATTAGGATTAATAGGATATATTATACAACTACCCTTATTAATATAAGGTGTTTAATATACGCCCTAATTAGCGACGCCTTCGCTAAGAAACTCCATTTACCACATATTAGTATTACACCTCGGAACTTAATATAAGTCACCACTATAATTCCTAGTATAATCCACTACGTTACTTATACTAATATCAATATTAATAACTATAAACAACACCAATTATTCTTTTATATTATTCCTAACCAAAAAACAACGTTATCCTTAGAAGGTCCTGGATAATTAACGATAACATTACAGTTTACCCAGCGCAAAGCACTCTACATATAAGTATCGCAGACCACTAAGTAACAAAAAAGAAACCGGGTCAGGCCTAGCAAGATCCAAAGCTCCCAATCCAGCAGCAAACTAAATTAGTATTCTTAGCCCTAATTAGGTGAACACAGAAAAGAAAAAAAACCCCTCTTAGTATATCCACCCTAAACGCATTCTCCATAAGTTTAGCCGATATCGAAAAGGCCCTAATACCAAAAATAAAAATAAACCTAAGAACGAAACTCCTTATATATTACTACAAATTTCTATATATCTTTAACCAAAATAAGGCTAATTAACTACCACCGCACCAGAAGAACATCGACCATACTATCCCTATTAAAAAGGACTCCTATAATTAAAATAAACCAATAACCTAGGGACCTCTATATAGCATATTAAGGGAAGAGTTAATTGTACTACGCTAAACCCTTATAAAACTATTAAATAAAGGGTTTATTAGGGTTAATAGTTCCCCTATATTATTGCCCATTCTATTTGTCCAGAAGCTTGGAGGAGGGTTACGGTTTTATGTTAATTACTATACGCTTAACACCATTATAAAAAAGGACCGATACCCCTTACCCCTAATCAGCGAAACCTTAAGGGCATTAATAAAAGCAAAGTAGTTAATAAAGCTGGATATTATTACTATATTTCATAAGATCCGGGTTAAAAAAGGAGATAAATAAAAGACAACGTTTAAGACAAGGTATAAGTTATACGAATAAATAATTACCCCCTTTAGTTTAATTAGAGCCCCTATAACGTTCCAGCAATATATTAACCACACCCTACGAAACTTCCTAAATAAGTTCTACTCAGCTTATATCGACGATGTCCTAATTTATTCGGATAGCTCCCTCTCTAATTATAAAAAGAAAGTTAAGAAGGTCCTCGAGCACCTAGGCGCTGTAGGCCTGTATATGGATATCGATAAATGCGAATTCGAAGCTAAGAGTGTTAAGTATTTGGGGTTTATTATTAATACTAATAAGGGAATTTACGTAGACCCTAAGAAGATTAAGGTAATCCAGGGATAGGAAGTACCCCGATTAGTGTAAGGAGTTGGTGGGTTCATCGATTTTACTAACTACTACCGGCAGTTTATACCCAACTTCTCGGGGATCGCACAACCCCTAATAACCTTAACCAAAAGGGATATACCGTTCATTTAGAGTAAGGAGTGCACTAGAGTGTTCGAGGAGCTGAAGACGCTCCTAATTAGCACACTTGTATTAGCTCACTAGGACCCTAATCAAGCTACAATACTCGAGACCAATTCGTTTAGTTATATAATAAGAGGTGCCTTATTGTAGTATAATAACGAAGAGATCCTAAAACCTATAATATTCTTTTTACACAAAAACCTACCTACAGAGTATAATTACCTAATACATAACAAAGAACTATTAGTAATAATACACTACCTAAAGTACTAGGATTCAGAACTACGGAGTATAGAAAAGTTCATTATGCTAACTAATCACCTGAATTTAAAGTATTTTATAACGAAGAGATAATTAAGCGAACATCAGATCAGGTGATTAGAATTACTATCCTATTATAATTTCACTATCTAATTTAGACCTAGTAAAGAAGTAATAGTTCCTAATATACTATTAAAACGTAAATAGGATATCCCTAGTACCCTATAAGACAACAGGTTAAAGGGTCGGAAAATTCAACTCCTAAAAAACAGGATTAACGCATTACGAGTCAACAACGCAATAGTAATCAGAGAAGTGCAGGCCCGATCAGGGCAAATAAAGAGGGATAAGTCTAATATAAGAGACTCCCCTAGAGATATGGATTAGACCGACGACCCTAGCCCAAATAAGACGGAACCCCCCTTAAACCCTTTTAAAAAAGAGCTATTACACTCCTAGTGGAATAAAATCTTAGATTAAAATAACTAATATTAGTTAATTAGGGGGGTAATACAAAAAAGAGATCAACAACTTCCCTCATAATAAAAATTACTAATGATGTTATTAGAATATACGATCAACGATAATAAGAGATTATTATAGAGGGACAAAATCTGGATTCCATATTACAAGCCTTTAAGGACGGGTTTAATTCAGAGGTTCTACGATTTTACGTTAACGGGATATCCAAGGAGGGACACTTTAAAGGCCCTAATTAGCCACCAGTTCCACTAACTAAACTTATCCTAGGATATCTAAAGATTTATAAGGAACTACGATGTTTATGGACGAGGAAATATATAGCGCAACAAAAAGAGGGGCCTATTAAAACCTTTACCTATCCCTGGACAGATCTGGGTAAAGGTCTCTATTAACTTTATAATAGGACTACCCCCTTCCCACCGCGATGGGGCTACGAACATCATAATAGTGACCGATCGTCTATCAAAGAACGTAATCTTTGAGTTGTTAAAGGATATTACAACGGATATAATAGTAAACTAATTAATCCGAGGTCTAATTAGGTATTATGGGATACCTTATATAATTATATTAAATAAAGGACCGTAGTTTATGAGTTTTATATGGAAATAACTTTATTAGTTATTATGGATTAAATAAAGACTTTTTATAGTGTTTTACTTAGAAATAAATGGAGTTATAGAGAGGGTAAACTAGGTGATAAAAACCTATTTTAGAGTATATATAATATATACTTAGGATAATTAGGATAAACTACTCTTAGTAGTAATAATAATTATTAATAACTAGGTCACCTCGTTAATAGGACTTAACTCATTTTTTATTACTTATAGGTATAACTTAGACCTAATTAGAATAGAGGAACCCCTACGGAATAGCAATAAAACCCCTATAATAAGAGTAAAAGCTCTAATCTAAAAGTTAAAGGATACCTCTAAGTAGGCTTAGGTAACAATAACGGTAACATAAGAGAAATAAGAGATTACCGTAAACATAAGGCGCTAACCGTTTAATTAGTTTAAGCCTAGGGATAAGGTTTAGTTGAGGTTATGGAATATCTAGTCTAGTTAATTATTAAAAAAACTCAACTAGGTTAATACAAAGTACACCGTCCTTAAACTAGTTAGATTCCACGCTTATTAGTTAAATATACTATTAGGGATTTATAATATTTTTTATATAAGCTTAATTAAGTACACTAAAGTTAATCCGTTACTATTATAAAACTATAACGATGCCCAGCTACCTATGATACTGGTGGTTAATAAGGAGGAGTTTAAAATTAAGGAGATCCGTAATATACGGAAAGTATAGGGCGGATAAAAGGTCTTAGTGAAATAAAAGGATTATACTTAACTCACCTAGGAGTTAATAGATATACTAGCGGATATAGTGGCCTTGGACCGTTACGAGGCCGATTATGGGAATATCCCTTAGGAAAGGAGGGGAAGAAGAGGGTAATTATTACGGGCTAAGGTCCGATTAGAGGCCTTAGAACTATTCGGCTATATTTAATATTAACTACTACTTACTAAGTTTAACTAAGCCTAGGTAGACCTGATTAGGATCCAACGGATTTGTGGGGTAGTAGACTTTTCCTTCTTTTCTCCTTATCTTAAAGATACTCGTAGTAGTCACCATAGCTAGTTGCAATATACGTGCTTGGACCGTTACACACCGACGCACCGTAAACCACTACTAATACCCTTAAAGTTCTCGGGGAAATAAAAGGACTACCCTTTTTGGGCATAACAAATAAGGGATAAGATCACCATAAATAAAGCGTTTTACCCTATTAACTAAGAACTATAATACCTAATTAACTCCTATCTGGACACCAATCCCTAATAGGTGGTTACCACGTTTTACATAGCCGGGGGGCCTAGAGGTTAATATAACCCCGAAGACTTTATATCTTACCTTAATAGGACCTACTAAGACCCAAACACCTAACCCCAAACCGTAGCCCAACTATAAACCCTCCATTAGAAAAATAATAAAAAACTAATTATTTTCTTACCGAAGTTTGAACGAATAATAGTAAACGTAGGAGGTGGTGCATAACCCAACACCATTAAGATTACTATATTAGAAAACGCCCTTACTTCCCGCCTAAAAGAGTACCTAATCACCATCTCCCTACTAAGGGAGTACACTTAGTGGCTTACTAGGGTATAGGACGTTACCTAGAAGCTAGAGCGTATAATACCCATCGCTATTAAACGGGAGCGTCACTAATCCCTAACCCCAGCCCCTCCACGGAAGGATCGTAATAGAGATGTTCAGATAACTAGCGTTACCTACACCTTATTAACTCGAAGGGAGGAAAAGGACTACCACCACCGTTACTCCTCGGGTAACCCACTAGTAGACTACTATAAGTATTTTTATTATAGTAAAAAAGGCTATATCGTTAAGAATTACTAGAAAAAGGTTCCTAGTGAAACGGAGCGGGGGATGCAGTGAACAGCATGTATTGTACGAATAACAACACACACACTCTACTGACCACAAGTTGTGCACCTCTCGTCACGGGTCCGAAGAGGTGATTAACTCGTACTGAACAGCCTCAGGGACGCTGCTTTCAAGGGGAATCGAGTATTCTAGACCTGATTAGGTCTGGAATAAGCTTAAAAGGCCAGGAAAAGCGTATCCGAGACTAGGTTACCTTGTTGCTTAGTGGTAAACTGACCTCCGTATAAAGCATTATACGCTACGGTCACGATAATAACATTAATAACAAAAATAGGTAAAATAAGTGAATATTCTTATCGAGGAGGCTCCCCCGAGGTGTGTACTGTGTGTGTATAGAGGCCTGATCAGGTCTAAAATACTAAAAAAAAGTCTCTCCTTATAAGGGGTCATCGTCGCTGTGCCCTAACCATCATCCCAAAGATGAGCCGTGCACTTCCCTTGCCCGGTTTCAATTGTCCCCTTATCTTAGTTCTAAGCTCCAGTATACCAAGATAATCCTACAAACGGGCAAGCTAAATAGAAAAGAAAAGGAAACTAGTACACATGAAACCTAATCAGGTGTATCGGTTACGAAGACTATACCTCTGGTCTTCCTTAGGTGGTTCCTCTAGCCTCTTCTGATGCTCCCTTTCCACTTTCTCCACTACTGCTACTTTGTTCTAGTGCACCGCCGCATCGTTCTGGTTATATCCTTACCACTAATTAGGTCTAATAAGTTCAAGGAACGGCTCCTAAGCTCTTATTCAGTACACCACAAATTAGTACGGGTCGTCGATCCTATTTATGAACTCCTCCCTAGTATAATCGGTAATCTTCTCGTAACTAACCTTTGCGACCTTCTTCCATTTTTAGCACTCAGTCTTATACCCATATACAAGGACCTCCCAATTAACCTCGCAGTCCTACACTCATCTTCGGGTTACTTATATCAAGGTGGTCAAGTTATACGGGTAAGGGGACGTCAGGGTCGCCTTTAGTTATAGTAACTAAGAGAAGAAGGACTTATCGGGTAAATCATCCAACGGATTAGATAAGCCTAAAAATGTATTGGAATTAGTACCACTAGTGATCGATAACGGGTTATTACTAGTGTTCTAAAGTTGATTAGGTGGAGGTGGTTTTTTAGAGGCCTTTTTCGGTTTCTTATTGGTGGTGGTAGTATATTTATTGATGGACTGGCGAGGTTTGTTGCGAAGATTATGATCCATCCCTATACTACAAAACTCCTAGGTAATTCAACTAATCTATTTCTAGTATATAGTTTTAACACGGTTAATGGTGGAGTAATAGGTCTAGGAATATGCTACTTACGGTGTATTATAATTTTTTCGAAAGATAACTCGAAGCTATTCCGCTACGAAGATACTACACCTATAGCTATCAGGTTACTGGACCGTATTAACGATGCCCGATACTGCTCGAATAACCCCAATTAAGTCAGATCTAGTACCCATAGCTTAATACCATAACGTTAAGTTGTATATATCGACTAAAAACCGTTATTCCGAAAACCCCGTACTCCATATACTATTAAACCAGAAAGTGCAACCTGAGACTTGGTTAACGAAGACGCTTGTAAAGTGATTTCCGCCGTAGGCCGTAATAAAGTAGACCAAATTAGTTCCGTGGATACGTGTTTTTAGCTGGTCAGAGCACGGTCCGAGTTATTAAGGGGTCAAGGGCACATCTCCCTAGGGTTATACAGTAATCTCGATGTTGATACCCAGGGCTTCTAGATCTCGCCGAGCCATCGTAGTAGCAATTTCTACTTCCCCGTATTTAAACTAATCCCTTCGTATAATGTTCCCCTACATATTATAATAATCTTTAAGAATACGAGTAGCCATATTCGGGGCCTAACCTATCCACCGTCCCTGGTTATTAAAACCGGCTACCCATCGTGTTCATAGAGTTATAGTTACTTTTGAACTTTGTACGGGAAACCACGAAGGAGCCGGAATTAGCGTCTTATTATCTGGTATGGGTGTATTTTGTGGGCACACAAGGTTCATATATTACCCATTAGGATCCGTAACCCCGGTAAGTGGTCGAAACATCATTAATAATACATATTAGGAATTTTTAGGTCTTATAACACTTCCTTATGCCGGATTAGGCGCAAATTGTCGAGTAGGGTCGAGTCCCATAGTTATAAACCTATGAAGAAGGGTCCTAGTATAGTTATTATCCTAGAAGTTGACTCGGTTCAGGATAACCAACATAATAATGTTTGTGTGTGGGTAATGTGATAGAAAGAGTAGAGAAGTTGACGATAATTATATAAAGTTAGTTAAGAAGGAAGCCTTGTTTCTAATCAGGTTGGGTTTATTATAGGGAAGTGGAAGATAAGAGGTGAGGGTCGAGGAGTGGGTTATTTATTTATTAGCGCAGGGTGAGTTAATTCCTAAATCAGAGCCAAAGGCGACTCTAGGTGAAAGGTAGGTGGTCTCGTAAGTCGAAAAGGGAAGGGTAAGTCGCTTTGTGTACCCTTCCTTCTAACGAAAGAGTGTGTTAAAAGGAAGTAAGTTAGTCCCTTTTTATCTGATCAGATGCCTATTACGGTTCCTCAGCTAAGTTAGAAAGTCCTTTAGTGAATTAGTGCCACCCTTAGGGCCAGTATAAGAGGGCACCTTTTCTTCCACCTTTTTCTTCTTTACAATAACCATTATTACGTCCCTAATCTTAGCTCCTCGACCTAATCTGGTGCTTTATAACTTAATAATATACCTCTGAAGGATATTAACTATAAGTGTAACTAAACAGCTCCTATTACGGAAGCTCCTTGGTTACTTAACTGCGATCCTCCGAAGGACGAAGGTTCTTTTATTATTATCACCCTTGTAAACCTTATTATATGTTGTTTTTTCCTAATTTCCTATTTTTAATAAACCTAATTAGAGTATTAGATTGCTACTTTCCTCGTTTAGTGCTGATTTGAAAATCCCGTTGGTCGTTTTTACGCTGAAGTTCAGTTTACTAATACCGTCGAACACGGTGATACTCGTACTAAGGTGGCCTAATAGTTCTAGTTCTCGTTCCCTACGTCTTATCCCTCGGCGATTATAAAGAAGTACTCTAAGAATAATACCTTTAATTATCGGGTCTTTATTTTGCGTTCTTATAGTGGTCACTTTGGGCTCGTTACTTAGAAGCTTAGTGGTTAGCTAAACGCTGGGGCTGTTCTCGTTGTTTATGGAGTTGGTGGTTAGAATATAGTTTTTTATTGTTATTATGAAGAGTATTGGTGTACGTTGTTTTATGGGCCTAATTAGGGCGTTATTATGGCTCTTTTTTAGGAATACGTTCTTCTTTTCGGTGAATACTAGAACACTTGTTCTAATTACTTATTCTATGAGACCGGCTTTATTTGTGATTATCGTAACCCCGCTTTCTATGCGTAGTATGGGTATAGCGCCCAACTTACTAATGGTTCTCTTCGTGTAAAGGGTAGTGGAATTAGATCGGCTATCCCTGAAAACATCTCCTTTGTTAACTCGAAGTACTATTTTTAGGAAGATCTCGTTGCCCTTGCTAAGTCTCAGAAATAAACGTATAAACGGTCCTATACGAAATCGATCTTAGATATGACTTTCTTTGGTAATAGTTTTCGATATGTGAAGAAGAAGGATATAGTGGGGGAGGATTCGGGCTGATTAGGTGGAGGAATAAAGGAAAGGAATAGAAGGAAGGGCTAGTATTATACTACTCTCTTATCCCTAAAACATTCCTGCTGGTCCCTTACTAGAAGGTTTTCCCTCCTAAAAAGCACAATAATAACTTCCACATTAATATTATATACATTTACTTAGTTCATAAATTCCAACAAAATATAAAAATAAGATAAAGAAAAAACCAAATAAACGTCTAATTAGGGGTAAAGTGCCTAGAAAACGACGCTAAATGATGTTGAATGTTAAGAGAAGGTAATGTTATGGTGTTTATGTCTTATCCATACGTTCTACTATGTCGTTCTATAAAAGGAGATGCAATTAAAATGTGGCAAAATACAGGGAAATACACTGAGATATCTAATTAATGATAACAGATGTATCTGATCAGGTCCTAAATAACGAGGAAATGTAGCCAAATACAAGGAGATGTTAGGGTATAGGTGGTTATGAATGCGTTATCTAGGCCATTGTCCTGGGTCGCTTATCCAAATACGTCCCCAATCCTAATAAAATTTCAATATTTTGAGTAATAAACAATTTCAAATAAAGTAAAAAATCAATTTAAACTTTTCTAATTAGGCTTCTGTTTTAGTAAAATCCTAGTACTTCGCTTTTTCTATTTCCATAAGTAGTTTTAGGTTAATTACTATTTATTTACCCAGCTGCTCCTATACCTTTATATTCTTTTTTAACTTTTCCTTATCCTTTTTCTACTTCTCTTATTCCACTTATAATCTCGTAAATGGTTTTAATGTGATCGGATTAGGTTTATCGTTGTCGTCGTCAACTGTGTTCGTATTGTTTGCGAGATTGGGGAGGACTTATCGGAGTTCATTTCGAAGTACTGTTTTTACTTATTACGGATCTTCCGACTCCTATAACCCTTCGTCTATCTATATAAATCTCTTTAGGTGATAATCTCCATAAGTGTATATAATTATTTTGTCCCTAGCTAATATTTCTAGTTAATATGACCCAGCTTCTGGGTATACTAACTTAATCCGGAGGGGTCCCGTTTATTGGTAGTGTATTTTTTGTTTTTTCGACTTATCTATTACTCGTTTTTCATCGTAAACGAGAATAAGATCTCTGGGCTATAGCCGTCGTTGCTGTAAGGTTTTATTGTGTATTTTATTAAACTAATCCGTTCGTCGTTATCTGATCCGGGCTATATAAAAGGCTGCTTCTTCTCTGTCTTCGTCCAATTATTGGAAGGCTCTGATACGAGCTAAAAGCTCCTAATTAGGTGTATGGACGTTTACCTAGTCCAGAATCCTCTATATAAGAGTATTAATTTCGATTAGTATAATAGCTTCGTAGTTATATTCTAAGTAGAAGGGTGTGAATCCGGTTAGTTTTTTAATTGATGTTTGGTCTGCGAATAGTGTTATGGGTAGTATAGTACCTTAATTCTTCTTCCCTTTATTTGACTAGGTTAATAGTGTGTATGTGAGCGTTTAATGTCCCTTCTCATCTAGCCTGTTTGCTTTGGTGTTATAAGTTGAGATTATTTTTTTATGGTAGTTATATACTTAGTTAAGCTTATCCACTGCCCTCTTATTTTTAGACCCTCTATTAATGATAATTTCTTTGTAAATCCTATATTAATAAATAACGTCTTTTTATAGGAAATCCGTTATTATCTTCGAGGATACGGAAAGCGCTTAACGGGCTTTGGGCTAGCCTGTGAGCTGATTTTTTGCCTCGATTAGGGCTTATTTACTAATTCATTGTATATCGAGTGAAATCCTCGACTAGGGTAGTCCCGTAGGCGTTGTTGTAATATGTTGATCATCCTGATGGCCGGGTCGAGCTATTTGATAAGTTGGGTATGTGGTTATTTTGTGTTTGACGGAATTATAGGCTCCCTATTAGAAGTAGATCTTAAAAACTCTGTTGAATATCACATTTCGTCCCCTATGGCCTGATTCTACATAAGCTTACCTGATTAGGTCCCGTTGGAGCTCCCCGCTATTAATAATTCGTCGTAGGGTCGGGTATTAGCGGGTTAGTCGGCGGAAAAAGTAGCTGTCATAGTATATGTATAGCTAAGCCTTATTCTTAAACTTGCGAAAACTAGCCGGTATTACACTATCTAGTTAAAGAAGGGTTCTTAAATGGTAAACGATTTGTTGTGTTTCGAGTGACCAGGTCTGATCAGGGTTTAATTAGTCTCTGGGCATCGAGAAAAGTAGTGAATTTAACGGAATAACCGGAGACGTAGATCGCAGGTGCTGGGAGGCGTAGGCTGTGGATAGGTAGATCTGCGTATTAATGAATTCCTTTAATTGTTCAGGGTTTTCGTATTCGGCCTGATTAGAGGGTCTAGGAGGCTTATGTGATAGGCCATTAATTGTAGTGTTCTTTTTGCTAGGTATGTGTTTGATATTGAAGTCGAAAAGGCGAATTTAGGTGATTTATTTTATTAATAGTGCTCCGGGTAGGTCGTTTACTCCTTTGTTTAGTTGCCCGACGAGGATTTCGGTGTTGGTTTCGAGGGTAAAACGTACGCCGTAGACGTATATTCGGAGCTTTTTTAGTGTTATAAGAATAGCCTGTAATTCTAATTTACTGGAGTTGTATTTTAACTCTGTACCTCTTTATATGCTACTTTTAAACCGGGCTATTACCCTTTGGCCGTTAATGAGTTAGTATAGTATTGTACTCCACCTAAGTAAGTTGGTGTTGGTGTAAATGATAATTTGTTTAACTTCGGGGTTATAGTTTAGTCTGATTAGGATGGGGGAGGTTGTTAAAGTGGTCTTTAGGATATTCATAGCTTATTGTTAAATACGTTCTTATGTAAACGGTGTACCTTTTTGGAGGAGGTTATATAATAGCTATGCTTTTATCGCAAAATCTTCCACTTATGTGTAGTAAAAGGTAATAATTCCGAGAAATGATCTGATCTCTGTGATATTAGTATACTTTGCTTATTCCTAGATCTTTCGAATCTTAGCCTGATTAGGTTGATGGTCGTCGTATCCGTATAAATACCCTAAGATTACCGCTGCTTCCTGCGCTTATTGCGATTTTTCGGTTAACGTAGTGTATCCCGAAAACTTGAGGTTAACTAGGATTTTGTTGATATTAGTTAGATGTTCATAAACGAATTGCCGTATACTGGGAATAAAGGTAATCTTTTCTTTGTTATACCACGAAGTTGGGCCCTTAATAGCGATATTGTTTAAGAAGGCCTTATAATAGTATAAGATAAGATTATATAAGATTCTTATTATAATCTACTGGAAATACGCTATTGAGTTGGTTTATCCTATTAATAGGGAATAAAATTGGAGAAGTCCTAATAAAGTCGTAAACGTAGTATAATCTCTATTAGCTGGGTCGAGGGGGACCTAATTATATCCGGAAAAGAAGTTTAATACGGAAAGGAGTTAACACCCACCGTATTCTTTTATGAAGGAGTTTGCGTTAAGGGGAATAAATACGTCTCGGATAGTAACACTATTCAACTTAGTAACCAAATTAATAAGCTGGTATTTCCCGTCCTTCTTTTTAATTAGGAACTATGGATTTCTGTACGCAGTGTAACCTTCTTTAAGTGTTCCCCGCCTAATCCGGTCTCAAAATATCTCTAATACTGTATCTTAAATTATTAGCGGGATTGGGATGCTTTTCGCTTACTAGGCGCTGTGTGGGATAGTTCGTATCTCTTAAGGTGGGGCTACGAGGGGGTTAACCCTGCTTATATGGGTCCAGTCCTATGCGAGGGCCATTTCCTTGTTTAGTAGGATTGCTTTTAGTAGGTCCTTCTCGGCTTATCTGAGGTGCAGGCACTTCTATAGAATAACTGCCTTCTTCTCGTTTGTGAGGTGTGATCCTGGCTTTGTTTCGGCGAATCTCGGGGTGATTAGGCTTATAAACTTATTAACTTCCTTTTTCGATTATACTCTAGTTACTTCCATTTTTTTAACTTTCTAAAGGGGGTCACCGTTAGGCGTCGTCCCGTTTAGTGGAACGTCGTTAATGGGTAGAATTTTCTGATTTTTACGTTTGTATATTGTGGTGATGGTGGTGGTTGGCTGATTAGGCTCGGGCTTTTTTAGAATTCCGAGCTTCTTAGTTTCCCGTCTCTTCTATTTCTTTTTAAAGGCGTAGTACGGGCGGAGAAGGCTAGTTAGTATTTTGTTGATCTTATACTTACATTAGTCTCGTTTTCGGGTTTCCTTCCTTATAATTGCTTCACTTAGGAGGATCTTCGCTATTAGAACCTAATCCGGCGTTGCTTTTATTGTCCCTATTGTTTTATAACCCTTGCAATTATCGGGATGTTTACCTGTGACACGCGCAGTAGTGTAAATAGCGTCGACTAGTGGCTAGAACTCTTAGCGAGTTAATAACACTAAAACCGAGATTACTGTGTTTTCGTCCATGTTGTATAAGACTTTGTTGCCTTCCTCTAGGTCGGGAATATTCTGATTAGGGCTAGTCCGTTCTTTTCCCCTAGTAGACTTACTAGTTTTATTGCTGGGCTCTAGTTTTCCTGTTCTTTTAGGGCTGCTTGGTAATTCTATTAGTCGGGGAAGTAAAACTCTATTCCTCCTTCGACTCCTAGTTGCGTAAACCCCACAGGAATATAAATGCGAGTATTTCCGATTCTAAGGATTGCCCTAATTAGGTCATTAGTATATTCCTAGGTAAGCTATCCCATAATCGAGAACGGTCCTCTAAGTAGGGAGGTTTTTATAATACTCATCTTCGTTTCCAATACTATAAAGAAGTTTATAGGGATTTTGTGTTCCCTGACCTATACGTGGCTTATAATGCCACCATTAAATTGAGCTCACCCACTCACTTCTGGGGTCAGGGTCTGCATTATGATCATCGTCCTTATCGCCTGTAGGTTGTTCTCCCTGATGTACTGGTCGCTCACAATATTGGTTATTATTCCTAAATCCAGGACGGCCATAATCTTCTCGTTCTGATCAGGTGTAGTGCCTCTTATTGAGATTTCGATTTTAAAATAAGGAGTTATCCAGGAACTGGGAAAACGATTCTTTTCTTTACTTCTAATAGCGGGGGTGGATAACTTAGCTAAAGTAGTAAAGACCACTAAGATATACGCTTTATTAGGATTGCTGTTATATTTCTCGACGATCTTAGATATAATCTTTTTACCGGGCTCGTTGTCGATAATGCTGATTAGGCCTGAGGGCGCTGGGAGGTACACGTCGTTTACCATTTACTCGTTTAATAACTGCTAAACTAAGTTGGTTATGTGAAAACGGTATACTAGCCACATTTTTATAGCTATGTGATTAGGTACCTATACCGAACCACCCAACTTTCGAAGAGCTACTTAGGTAGTTATAGTGTTATCGTCTACTACTTCCTGGGTCCGATTAGGTATAGAGTTATGTCGATCTATTATTAGAACGTCGTATTACGTCGTCATCGCCTCCCTTATCTAAGAACGAGGTACTTCGGATCCTTCTTATAAGACTTTTTCGACCTCTAATTCGTAGGATTAGATCGACGAATTATTATCTTTTCGAGAAATAGGTTTCGTAATCCCTCCTTGGATAACTTTCCTCGTTTATTTAGGGCCGTCCCAGCTTCCTTATGGGAGGATCCCCGCTACGTTATTGCCCGATCTAGTGGCTGCATAGGTCTTAGCCTCGGAAGTCACTAGGATTATTGTTGTTGTTCTAGGCCTTAGAAAGAATGCTGATACGTATACGATGGTACTAGGAGCAGGCGCCGGCTAGGGTGCTTATATCAACTAAGAAAAGGGTTAGCCGACTTAGTTATTTAAAACGGTCCCCACTATAGTTACAATACTTGGGAATAACTATTGGTTTTTTAGATATCCAAGGATCGTTAGTTAGTTAGGCTAATATTTACTTTGGGTTTCCGAAACAATGTAATTGGGGACCTAATCAGTCTCCCCCAGAGGGTTAAGGAGGTCTTCGTATTAGTAATTGCCATCGTAGAACGTAAGTAGACCAGCTCGAATATCCTCTAGGAATTATTCGCATCACTAGAATTGCCGACCCAAGCACCCATCATACTAATAACGTCCCACTAGTCCGGGAATAAACCCCGGTTTATTCTAATTAAACGGTCCCCTCTATATAGGATTATAGGGTTATTGTCCAGGCGATTATGGGTTATATAACTAGTGAGGCGGGCCCTGCTAGTACGGCGATCCCTAGGGATTCCAATTTATTAAGTACGCTAACTAGTAATAGATTTGCGTAGACAGGGTATTCTAAGCCTAATTAAGCTGTTATTAACGGTTCTCTATGGCTTGGACAGCTAATTGGAGGGTATCCAGTTTATTAATAAGATCGTCAATTCTAGCCGGGCCCATCATAATCATATCCTTACTTAACTAATGTTACCGAGTTAAAGAGGGGGACACAGCTCGCTTTATAAGCATAGTATAAGCCCAATCAGGCCTAGAGTTTCGTTACGCTACTAATTAGGGATCATCGTCCAAGGAAGCATTATCACCAAAGGCCTTACCCCACCGGGATTCCTAGCCGATCCAAATAAGTAGACGATCCCAGTAGTCATTAAAGTCTCCGGAATTAAACAATTCTCCCACGGTCATTTTTATCTATAGGGCCGCGTTGGTCGTCGCTATCTTTATAAAGCGGCGTATAATGGTTTCGATCAGTTCTAGGTTACTCATCACCACCTTTTTTCGACGAAGAGCCTTAGCCTTAATGTTTTCGACCTTTTAAAAGAGTTTCGCTACTCCTTCGAGATCATTATTCCTAATCAGGGGTCCCTCAGCAAAGTCATAGAGTTACTTATTCGGTCTAAGGATATAATCCTTATCCAGGTAACCGTAGGTCTTAAGTATATACTTTTTTATAATCTCCTAAGAAATCAACTCAATCTCCACTTTAACGACTTCCTAGTACTCATCTACTAAATACCAAGGGAAAACCTTCACCTTATCCTAATCAGAGAAGCTAACTAAGTCCACCTAGGCTTCAAACTTCTCTAAAAAACTAAAAATGTTATTACCAGTAAACTTAGGAGCCCCTTTCGTCCCTAACGCAGGCATCTTAAGAACGGGCCCCTTACAACTCATAACTTAGATAATCCTCGCTAAGTCGATAATGGGATCCGAACTAGAGGTCTAATCAGAGTTAGACGGAGTAAGGGAAGGGTTGTTCTTATCGATCCTCTTACCTTTATCGTCCTTCGTATTTCGATCTAGGCCGAATAAGTCATCTAAACCAGCGTCTTTAGTGTCTTCCTCGAAGGCTCGGGGTTATATATTCCTGAACAATTCTAGTAAAGAGGTAAATATAGTAGCGTTTTAATTCGACTAATTAGGTCTAATAACTTATAATAATTATTATTTTTATTCAGAGTTTAGGTATAATAGAGGTGGATAATGGCTTTTCGGAAAAAAAAGGGGGGAGAGTAGTTTTAGGGGTTATAATTCTCATAGAATCCACAGTAATACGTGCTTAAGTCCCTCAATAACAGCTAAGGTTACTAGGGTGGTAGTGGTTAGGGTTAAACGTAGGATTACTTATCCATAGTAACCGAAGTGAAGGGAGGCCTGCTTAGCGAAAATTAATAACGGTCTTAGGTTAATAAAACATAACCCTACTCACGATATTAACCGGTGGCCGGTTACCCAACATTCTGAATTTGTTAAGGTCGTGCGATCCGTCCATAATATCTGGGAATAGCTAATCAGGCTAAGGGTTCGCGTTTGGACCAATCCGTTCATCCACCTACTATTACTTAAACATTCAAAATCGAACAAATTAGTAATAAAAATTCCAATGTTTATCATCGTGTTTATCATTCTTACGGGTCCTTCCGGCTAGTTGTTCTTTCTTTTAACTATCGTATACGCGTTTTTTTTAGTCTAATCGGGTCGTATCGGTTAGTGTCTCGTCGTTTAAATCATATCTCGAAGCTTCTCGTGTTCTCTCTCCCTTATTAGGTTCGTGTTCAGCCCATATTAACTAGGAGGGAGGGAGGGCCGATAATCGCATAAAACAATCTTTCAGGGTCTCTAGCGTTCCCAGATTCTTTTTAACCGAAAAGTATCTTATTCTTCTGGTCAGGCCAAAGGAGATCCTGTTGTTCGTTTTCTTTGCGTATTCTCGTTATTCCTTTTCAAAGAGGAGGGGGGGTGGATAGCATAAGTGGTAATGAGGAGATCGGGCATTCAATTCGCTCACAAAGCACCAGTAAAACGGAGCGGGGGATACAGTGAACAGCATGTATTATACGAATAATAATACATACACTCTACTAACCATAAGTCGCGTACCTCTCGTCACGGGTCCGAAGAGGTGATTAACTCATACCGAACAGCCTCAGGGACACTACTTTCAAGGGGAATCGAGTATTCTAGACCTGATCAAGTCTAGAATAAGCTCAAAAGGCCAGGAAAAGCGTATCCGAAACTAAGTTACCTTATTACTTAGTAGTAAACCGACCTCTATATAAAGCATTATACGCCACAGTCACGATAATAACGTTAATAACAAAAATGGGCAAAACGAGTAAATATTCTTATCGAGGAGGCTCCCCCGAAGTGTATACTGTGTGTGTGTAGAGGCCTGATCAGGTCTAAAATACTAAAAGAAAGTCTCTCCTTATAAGGGGTCGTCGTCGCCGTGCCCTAACCATCATCCCGAAGATGAGCCGCGCGCTTCCCCTGCCCGGTTTCACTAGGTAAGCGAAGGTTACTTGTACTAAGGTGACGAAAAAGTAAAAAGATCCCGGGTTAAAAGAAGAGGATTAAGAGGTTACTAATACCTCCTTTAGTGAGGATAACTCGGGAAAAGAGTAACTCTAGTATAAAGTTGGGTATTAGAGTTAATAAAGGAGGAAACCAAAGGATAGGAGACCCACTAAGAAGAGCAGCAGTAAAGGAGCTAAAGGTTAACTATTATTTAGGTAAGGATTAATAAAGGACACTTAATATACGCCCTCATCCATACTAGCTACGACGTCTACGCAATGGTGGATCAGTCTTTCTTTAAACACCTCCGATTACTATTAGTGGATTGGAAAAAGTATACTCTGCGAGGGTATACATAAAACGGGTTATCACCTAGTGATACCCAGGGTATAGTTATCTTAGATTTAGAATTAAGTGGTTATACTTAAAAAGTTTACGTATATATAGTAAAGGGCCTAGAACCCCCTATATTCCTAGGGAAACCATAAATAAAAGTAAACTATGTAATATATGATGCTACTACTTAGTGGGTGTATTATAATAAGGGAGGAGTATGTTAGGTTGGTCCGCGTAGAGTGAAGGAGTCGGCGATGCCTAGGTAAGGTGTGGTAGTGACTAGTATTCGAATTTGGCCTCTTATAGAATTTCCTATTATATTACTACTTAAATCCCTTTCCCAGAGTAACTATTTTCCGTTGGCCCTACTCCGGGGTTGCCCTTTTAGTGCCCCCCCGGTCCCCGCCAGTACACCTAATACGATCCCCCCGCCCCCCAGGCCCCGTCCCAGGGTCGTTTAGACGTTTATTAGCCTTATTTAGGGCCCATACCAGTACCTCCGCTAATACTACCTAGTTATTATACTTATCTTTAATTTTAGGTCTAGGGGACCCGAAGCCCAGTAATGGTCAGTTAGCGCCTACATCTCTTTAGCCGGAGGTGCCTTCCTTCCATCCTTCCCCGAGGTATTCTAAAACTAGGTGGCTACTCACTACTTCTCTAGTTTACGGGAGGCTAAGCGTGAGTAGATACCCCTCCACTAGGCCACCACTCCACTTCCTCCACTAATAACCCACTAAAATAACTTCCTAATATCTCCTTATAAACACTTCGCATATTAACTAATAAACCTACCTCTTTCTACTCCTTCCCTATTAATAACCTTATAAAGTGTCCTTATATCCCCTTTTAATAAGCTAAGGTAGTCCCTACACTCGTTCCTTTATACTTCTTCTAATACTAAGTATTAACTCCTAGTTTTAAGAATATAAAAAACTCCTACACCATAGGTACCCCTAATACCCCCCCAATACTCTCTTTATATTAACGATCCCTTATTATAGTTTATTCTCCTTAAGCCCTAGGCGCCCTAATACAATTATTCTACTACTTCTAATATAAAACCAGCTTTACTATACTGAAACCGTGCAGGGGGAAATGCTTACGCTAAGCGGGTTTTTCCTTAGTCAGGCGATAGCGAGCTATTTAAGAGAGGGGAACTGGGGACGCATTTCTAACAACGGACCATAAAATAACACATTACAGAACGTCAGCAAGCATCGTTAGTTAGATAGATGTATTCAGAGCTCTTTTTACCCGTTCACTTGGATTATATACCGTAAATAGTACAGAGGTTGCTTTACCACTGAGCAAATAAGGCTCTAATACTCACCAGTATTTATATCTAAGGCCGGAACCCCTTTTTAGCCCTGATTAGGTTTTAAGGTGTCTCCTTACCTAGATTATAGTTTTAGTTAAGCGGTTTTATACGAGTTAATCACCTTTACGGACCCGGGACGGAGGGTGTACGACCTATGGTTAGTAGAGTGTGTATATTGTATAATACAGTATATACTGTTCACTATATCCCCTACTCCGTTATACTAATACTTCGTGGGCAAATTGAATACCCGATCTCCTTATTATTATAATACTATTATCCCCTCCCTAATTTTACTATATAATACAATAAAGGTGTAATATTAATAGAACGACGAATATTCGGTTTAATTAGATAATTATAATGGTTTTAATGTGTTGAACGTGGGTATACGAAGAACCCTGAAAAACCTTGGGTTTAGTTAAAATACCGAGAAAGATGGCTAGGTAATACCTAAACGAGAAAAAGAAAGTGGACTGTAATTGAACGACGACGGCCAAGGAGCTAAGTATGGGTCCATAAACCTGATCAGACCCTATGAACGGACACTAAACCTGAGAAAAAGGAAAGGATAGTACGAATAAACAATAAGAATGATAGTACGACTATGAATTATTTTAGGATTTATACTAAGGACCGTGTAAACCTTGAGTATTATATAAAAGGTTAATATTTGAGTGGGTTAATTTAGATGCGATCCCTTAGCCTGATTAGCTATGTTTGAATAAAATGAATAAATTAAATAGTTTCGGTAAATATAAAAGAATGGTTGTTAGTTAAGAGCATAATATCATAAGTGGGATTACGCCTCGCAGATCTTGCTCCCTTGGGATGGTTAATGAAGCAGAATGCCCTTCACCTTAGGGTATTCGGAAGAACGGCTGTGTGCTTTAGCCTGATTACTGTGTTTCTTATTATTAAGATGGTAGTAATAGTGGTGGGGGAAGTTACTTAGTGGGCTTTATTAGAACTGTGTTCCCCGATGTAAGTTAACTCTCCCCCCATGGACGATCCCTTTTTATTTATTTAACTTCCCCGTACTATAAAATAAGCAGTTATATAGTATATCCGACCTAATTAGCCTAAACAACTTATAACGATGCTTATAGACCTTTCTAAATTATTCTAGAATATATAACTCTGAGTACTTAAAATTTATGAGGATGGGGACGCTTTGTAGGATGATATGCCCTCACCCTCCTGCGACGTCCCCGATGTTAAGGGTAAAAGGATCGACGAGTAACCTACTTCGTAAACTCTATTAAGCTCTGATTAGGCCCAGAGTATAGCCCCCTATGCTGAGCTAGTTAAAGCCCTTAAGGAGGTGACCGGTAGTAAGAATAAAGGGGTGACCATTAAGATGCCCCAGCCCAGAGCCCAAGGAGCACCTAAGTTTTATGGTAATAACGTTTCTGATTTTATGGAGAAGTTCAAAGTATAAGTTAACTTTGCTTACTTCTCTAATAAGGAAAAGATGAAAATATTACCTTAGTACTTTCCCGATGAATACTAATTAGTTATTAAAGCCGAAACCTCGGGAACTACCTGGGTATCCGCTAAAAAGTATATACTTAACACCTTTGGTCACTTAGATAAGGACTATACTCTTCGACTAAATAAACAACTTCACCAGCTTGGCGAAGGAGGCCTGATTAGGGATAACGACCTTAAAGGAGTAGTAAAGCTCTTTTAGAAAGTCGAAAACATCAAAGCCAAAGCCCTCCTCCAGAATAAACCTATAATATCTAACCCTAAACTTATCGAAATTATTGCTTACCACTTCTCTAAGTTTACTATAATAAGTATAGTAACTTAGATAGCGATGACTATGGCCTAACTCTTCGAGTATGGTGACTTTAGTAGGTATAAGATTAGTCTGCTTGTATGGATTAGCTAGGAATTCTGATACAGCAACGCCTTTGGAGATAGCACCGTTTCGGATAATAACGCTTAAGCTATTAATACCGTCCATACCAATAACTTTAGCCCTGATCGACCATATAGCCCCTACTTTAGATGCCCAGTAACCCCGGACACTAAACGCCAACTTGCTATAGTGAAGGAGGTGTTCATCAAGGAATCAGTTAATATTAATGACCTCGCTAATAAACTTAACGCCCTCCAGCTAGTTATTTAGGCCCTTAAGACTTGTCCGTAGACGTCTGATTAGGCCTATAGGCCAGCCTGAGTTGTTTATATGGGTTACTAAGCAACTTATTTATCGAATTGTCCCCCCCCTAGTTAGTAGTACTTTAGTGGATACTAGTAGAGCTTGTATTAGTAGTTATATAGTACTCTGCACTAGAATTTTGAATAACGAGGCCCGTCTAGCTTCTGGAAGCTTGGGTTTGTACTTGGACCACCGGATCGTTGTTGGTATAATGGGTATATGAGTCGCCTATTCTGGAAGTGCACCCAGCTATAAGAAGACGTCCGAGCCGGATTGATCACTTTTCATAGAGGAAGTTATCGATACGGTGACCTCTTAGAAGTTTAAGGGATAACTAATTAGGTTCTGGATACGATTATTTGGGATGCTTAGCGCCATTATTAGTTTAATAGACCGGTATTAGTTATTTACCTAGTTAACTAGTAATCGTTCCCAAAGGCTGTAGTGATAGTTAAGGAGGTTATAAATAAGGGAATTGGTTGTCCCTATGCCCCCTAGGTCCAGACACCTCAGAGTGTACTTTCCCTAGCGACAATAGGCTTCGTTTTTGTATACCTGCCTGCTCCTTAAACAGCGGTAACAATTCTCGTAACTACGGAGGTTAAGGCCTTTATAACTACTAGATCGGGTAATAAAAGCGTAGTAGTCCTTCCTCGATCAAAACACAACGACCTTACCCAACTTTAAAAGATTATTTAGGGTGGAATCACTAAACTAATCTCTAGGAAGGCTAGCTTAACTTTGCTAGAATTGTACGAGTCGGAAATAGAAGAGGTTATCCAAGTAGTAGGGGATAACCCCCGTAACTAAACTCTGCTCATAACCTAGATTATTATGGACGTCGAGAGGACCGGAAAGCTTACCTCTACGCTTGATCGGGTACAGGAAGTTGCTGATAATAATATAGTTACTACTTAAGTTACTCTTCGGAAGTTTAGTGGTTCCATCTAAGTACCTAACCATATCACAATAAAGACCCGACCTATAACCGCTATTAGCGGTAAAAAAGGTATAATACCAGAGTTTTACTAGTACCGGGACCTGATTAGGCTTTTATTTGTGTAGTTTAGTTATTTCCTTCATTTCCCTTCCTACACGTTATTTATTATCTTAGTACGCAGGAGCTTGGAGCTAAAATAAGGGGACAATTGAAACCGTGCAGGGGGAAATGCTTACGCTAAGCGGGTTTTTCCTTAGTTAGGCGATAACGAACTATTTAAAAGAGGGGAACTGGGGACGCATTTCTAATAACGGACCATAAAATAACACATTATAGAACGTCAACAAACATCGTTAATTAAATAAACGTATTTAGAACTCTTTTTACCTATTCACTTAGATCATATACCGTGAATAGTACAGAGGTTACTTTACTACTAAGTAAACAAAACTCTAATACTCACTAATGTCTACATCTAAAGCCGGAACCCCTCTTTAACCCTAATTAGGTCTTAAGGTATCTCTTTACCTAGATTATAGCTCTAGTTAAGCGGTTTCGTACAAATTAATCACCCTCACGGACCCGGGACGGAGGGTGTACGACCTATGGTCAGTAGAGTGTATATGTTGTACAATACAGCACATACTGTTCACTGCATCCCCCGCTCCGTTGCAATACACTTTAATTCCTTTGTTCTTTTTTTCCTTTAGCGTTATTTTTTATTATTTTCTCGTCTTTCCGGTTATTAACCTTAGCCACTACTCCCCCACTACCCCCACCACTATATCTTCTAGTCCTACTCCCCCTACCCCTACTAGTAACAATAGTGGTTCTACTCCACTAGTTCCCCCTAACCCCTCCGGTAATATGGAAGGCGACGATAATGAGAATCACCTCTACACCGTCCCCTATACCCACTACCTACATTATATAATAAGCTAGGACCCTAAGAGTAACGCCCCTATTTTGTATTACCTCAAAACCACTAATACGTCCTCCCCTCCCCCAGTGCTCCCCCACTTCCATTACTAAGGATTCAAATTATAAATAATAAATATACTATTTATACTATTTAATATAATAAACCTTGTTTTTCAGTATATACTTATCCCCCCCTCTAGTCTAATTACCCCTAGGGCCTTCTAAATATCACTAATACTTTGTAGTTGTATTATGAATACTCCTCTATTACCCTTACCCTCCGTTATTACTTTAATAAGATCTAAAACAAGGTATTAAGTGGCTTTACCTTCTATAACACCTAAACTAAGGACATAGTATATTACCCCTATTATAATACTAGTCCCCACCTAATGCTCCTCTATTATACACCTACTAATCTACTACTTAGTTTACTTATAAGGCCACTTAGTTTACGGATAAAAAGGCCCTCTAAAAGAAAACTAAGAACGTTAAGAACCCCGCTAAGTGTAAAGTCGAGGAGGAGGAGGAGGGATAACTACTCCGTTAACGTAAGGTCGTGGTCCTCGAGGTGTTAGTTTCTGCTACTAAGAAGTAGGCCTCGGCCACCTCCCACCTCACCACCTCCACCGCCGATCAACTAGTGACCCTCTACTCCTATACTAATACCCTTACCACTTAGATCACCTCTATCCAGGCCTAAACCACTACTACTACTACTCTTATTATTATTATTACTATTATTTTTTAGGAGTTCATAGAGTTTTATATTAATACTATAAGTACCCTATTATTCCCTTAATACCCCTTAAATAGGCCTCTCCTTATTTTACTTAACTTATCTTATTTAGAACTATGCTGTTTTCGATACCACCTCCTCTAAGGAGGGCTCGCTTTTGGGCGACGGTGTTAGTGAGGATAAGGAGGTTAGAGGGGATAACACCGATACTAATAACTAATCCCCCCACACTACTCCCTTAGTGGCCCGCATTCGGGTATTTCGATAGTTCTTATTTGTTCCCGGGCCCCTAGGGCCATATAATTTTCTTACCTTAGGCTAAATATATTCCCTAATTAGTTGGTGGCCTGGTCCTTATAACTCGTTCTTTTTGTGATCTACTAGTGATTTATTAGTAATTCTCCATTTAAACTCTATTTTATAGTTGTTGATTAAATTTTATGAAATATTCTTTTGAGGTTCCTAGGAATTCTTTTTGGGCCTATACCTTTCTTATTTTACTAAATATTTCTGTTTTTTTTAAGACCCCTTATGGCCTACTAGGGTCTCAACTACGTACTCGTCGTCGTTCTCCTTAATCAGCACCTTTTATGGTTATAGTAGGTCGCCGTAGAACTTTTTTAGTTAGGACGAGGAGAAGATGTTATGGATCTTATACCCTAGCCCTAATTTAAGTTCATAGGTTGCCCCGCCGTTGACTACCCGCTTAATAGTAAACAGTCCTAAGTATTTATTGGTTAGCTTTTTCGATGGCCTGTGTTATTGTATATTCCTAGTTAATAATAAGATGTGTTCACTAATTCGGAAGTTAATATACGCCCTCCTCTTATTATATTATTTTTCGTATATCTTATTAGAGTGGGCTAGTAGGTCCTGCACTGCTCTCCTCTTTACTTTTAGCCGTTCTGCCCTATCTTCTGCTATTAGTATATCTATTAGGACTTTTCTGTCCATAGTGATGTTATATGGTCCCGGTGGTAGGTAGTCTATTAGCGCCTCCGCTGGTACTAACTTAGTAGTATTATACTAGGTATTATTATAAATGAATTAGGCTATTCTTAGCCACTATAACTAATTATCTTATTTTATATTATAGAATACTTATAGGAAATATTCTAAGTTCCGGTTTTACTTTTTTATTTATTTATTAGTTTAAGAGTAATATACTATGCTAAGTTTCCGCTGGATGGCCAGCTAGTAATACACTATTACCTAGAACTTATTAGTAAATAAGGAGCCCTTATCCGAGATTATTAACTAAGGAATTCTATATTATAGGAACACCTTTTATACTAATAGTGTAGTTAACTGGTTCGTAGTAAGTGATTCCCTAGTGGGTATATAGAGGGTATACTTAGTTAGCCTATGCATTATTACTAGGATATTATTATACTATTTCCTATTTCTATTATCCACTACTAATAACTTAGTAATAAAATCGAGGAATACACTTTCCTATGGGTAGCTGGGTACTGGTAGTGTGCTTAGTACCCTATAAGGGAGGTGGTAGCGTGGCTTTGTACACTGGTATACGGTGTATATCTTAACGTATTCCACTATATCCTTCTTTATTCTTTTCTAGAAGAATAAATATCTTATCTGGGTTATTATCCTAGTAACCCTTAGGTGGCCACTTATTAGCTCGTCGTAGAACATAGTGAGGATCTCCCTTATTAACGGGTGGCCCTCTAATACGATTACCCTGCCCCTATACCTCACCGTTCCTTTATTATCTTTTCCCTAATACACCTACTTCTCCTATGCTACGCCTTATAATACAAGATCAAACTTCTAGGTCTCCTATACTACTTCTTCTAAGTTTAGGGTTAGTATTTCCAGTATAACGTTCATAGTATCGGGCCGTAGCTCCTCCCTCACTACCCAGTTATATCTTACCCTTAATTAGAATTATTCTAAAAAACCTTCTAAAAACATACCCTAGCTTCCTCCCGTTCACCCTCCTTAGGTCTATAATCTAATCTCTACGATAATCCATCGGCTATATTTCGTTTACTTAGCTAATATTCAATGTAGAAGTTGAATGGTGAGAGGTCCTAGAGTAACCTGGCCTGATGGCTATTTAACTAGGGTTTAATGGTGAGGTAATAGTGCCCTAGGTGGTCCGTTAAAAACAACGTTTAGTGTTACGTATATAATAAATAGTGTCACTAATATATAATTACCTCTCGAATCACCAGTAGCTCCACCTTTAGTGCTCCGTATCTCAGCTCGGCTCCCCTTAGCTTCCTAGAGAGGTAGGCGACGGGGTGCCAAGTATCTCCATATAGCTGGCATAAAACTACCCCTATTGCGAAATCTAATACATTGGTTTTGACCCTTATTAGGAGGGAGGGGTTGAAGTACCTGAGGATAGGGGCCTCCGTGAACAATTCCTTTAACCTATAAAAGGCCTCTAATACCCTATTATTTTTAATAGGCTCCCCCCTATCTTTTTTATTAACCTATTCGTAAAAGGTGTATATACTTTAGTATAATTCCGGATAAAACACTTATAGAACCCTGTAAATCCTAGGAAGACTTGGATATTTCGTATATTATAGGGTACCGGTTACTCCATAATAACTATAACTTAGTCCTATTCTATTATAATCCCTTCCCCTAAAATCATAAACCCCAAAAACCCGATTTCCCTAGTATAAAACTCGCATTTCTCAGAGTTAGTATATAAGCTAGTGGTGTCCAAGTAGCGCAGCACCTCCTAGATTACCTCCACGTATAACACCTTATCCTTTAAGAAAATGAGGATATTATTTAAGTACATCACACAAATAATATTAACGAAACCCATTAGTACATCGTTAACGTAGACCTAAAAGGTCACTAGCGCATTAATAAGGCTAAACAACATAATATTATATTCGTAATAGCTGTACTTAGTTCAGAAAGCCGTCTTCTATTCATCTCCTTCACAAATATACACCTAATAATACCCATCCTTAAGGTCTAGTTTCGTAAACCAACTCACTTCTAAGAAGCGGTCCAGGATTTCTCCGATAAGGGGTAACGGTGTATAATTCTTTATAATAACACTATTAAGGCCCCGGTAATCCATATAAAACCTTAGTTTACCTCCCTTCTTAGGGATAAAGAGGATCAATGCCCTAACCGGACTCTTAGACTACTTAATCTAACCCTTAACTAATACCTTAGTAAAGTATTCCCTTAACTCCACTAACTCCAACTCTATTAGTAGGTAAATAAGGCTATATAACAGCTCTACTCCTAGTTCTAGGTTAATAGCGTAGGTATGTTCACCCTGTTCCGACGGCATAGCCGCTAATATGGTATTAAATATATGGGACCACTCCTCGTACTTACATAAGAGGACTGGTCCCTAAGTAATCTCCAGTCACCAACTAGTACCCCACTTATCCTCACCTTATCCTCTTTATACCCGGGGTAACTATAAAGGTCACCCTCGTATCCCTTATTACTCTTCGGATTCCCCTTTTACCTGAGATTAACCGGATACCGTCCTCACTTAAATAATAAATCCAATTCAGGGTCTCCTATTCAAAGTTCGGCTAGACCGCTCAGCACCAAGGGATCCCTAGTATTACCACATATCCTTCCACCTTAGTAATCCTAAACTTATACAACCTTATATAACTCACCCCAAGGTTATCCATCGCCTAGGTTACTAGGGTTTTTATATTATAATCGGGTACACATAACCCCCATATACCCTATAATAATAACTCACCACTAGTAACCCCTAGTGGAGCCCCTTTATAAAAAAGGATCCTCTAATCCATTATATTCTCATCTACTCCTATATCTAATAACACCTTCCCCTCCTTTTATACCCCCACTACTCTTATCTACAAAATCACCTTTACCCTCCAATAACCCCACTCTACCTCCTACGGGAACCGGATAGTATTCACCCTTATAACCAAACCTCCCATTAACTCTATTATCTTAGGCCAGCATCGTCGTCCCAAGTACCTTAATTATCCACAATTATAATAATTAAGCTCTTAGTATTAATTTAAATAATATCCTATTTACCCATAATTAAAACACTTAACATAATATAAGTCCCACCCTAATAATCCCCTACTAAGTATACTCTCTTCCCATTTCACTAAAACTAAACTCCTAAAGGTTTTAGTAGTAACCCTTAGTATTTCCGGGGTAAGTTAAATGGTATTAGTCGTAGTCTCTTTTTAAAGTACGAGATTAGAGTGAGTAGGTGGCCACCGGTTTCCCCCCCGTTAATCCTTGGTCCCCTAAATAACGGGCTTAACACACTTTTACTCCCTTAAATACATTTTCTACGTTATCTCAGCCCTCTTAACCACGTTATCTAGTTCCCGACGAGTACTCAATAACCTATTAACTATCATCTATTATTATAAGTTAAATAATAATCAACTAACTATATGGACTACCCGCGTCCTCTCCAGTTAAGGATCGGGGTACTCCACTTTAACCATTTTATATTAATTAAGGAACTACTAATACATCTAATTCAACTTTTACCTCATCTCTTCTAATTCTATTATAATTATATATACCCGGGTATCCATATTAACTATAATATTACAAAATCACTACTCTATTATAACCTAAATAACATTAAACACATCGTTATCATAGTTCATAGTGACGTAGTTCATCCATCGGCGGGAAGTAGTGCTCTCCAGGTATCCCCCCGCGAATAGGACCCTAACCCTATCAGAGTTGAAGTCTTCTCTATATAAACCGAATCGCCCCTTTAATTTGAACAGAAAATCACTAACATCGGTCCAACTTCCTCCCTTAAAATGGATAAGGGCGAGCTACTTTATTTACACATCGGTATAAATTTACTTAGGTTCCGGTAATTAGGGAATAGTAGACTCTTAGTATATTACCTCGTCTAGGTTAACGCCGTTCCTAAAAACTATTATCTAATTAATTATTTTCCTCTTCTTAATTTATTATATTATTTTATAAAGGAAAGTATTAACCTCCTCGGTGGTCATTTTTTCTATGTTCTTAATGTTAAGGCGCTAGTAGTCCCTAGCCACTTCGTTGTTAAACGTTATCTTAGTTATTAGTTCGGTAGTTGGTCACTTAACATCTACAAAAATAACTTATTATATCACTAGTACTCTATGGGGGGCCATCGTTGCTCTAATGGTCTATATACTTATAGGTAAATAGAAATTCGAATATATTAAGTTGGTCTACGTAAAGTAAAGGATTCGGTGATACCTAGGTAAAGTATAGTAATAACTAATATTCGAATCTGGCCTCCTATAGAATTTCCCACTATACTACCACTTAAATCCCCTTCCCAGAGTAACTATTTTCTGTTAACCCCACTCCGGGGTTGCCCTTTCGGTGCCCCCCCGGCCCCCGCCGGTGCACCTGACAGAGTAGATATATACTTTTCTAATTAAGAAAAACTAGTTATTATAAAAGAGATTTATATAACCTAATTATTAACGGCCCCTGTGTTTATAATTATATACCAATGAGTAAAGTATTAGAGGGCATTAGAGGCCTAGGTTATAGTTATGAGTTTAAGGGATATTAAGGATATACTAAAAAAGAAGAAGTTTATGGATATAAAGGAACTCGTTTTAGGCTAGGTTTATAAGGAGTTTAGAGACTTATTTGACCCGGAGAAGGTGTACTCGGTGCCCCCTAGGAGGCCAGGGGTTAACCATAAGATCCCCCTTATTAAGGATGCTCACGGCTAGGAGCTTATACTCCTATGGGGACCATTATATGGGATGTCCTGTGAGGAACTCTTAGTTCTGAAGAAGATATTAGAGGACCTGCTAAATAAAGGGTTTATTCGAGCTAGTAGCTTATTAGCGGGTGCCCCAGTGTTGTTTATTAAGAAGCCTAGTGGGGGAATTCGGTTTTATATTAATTACTAAGCCCTTAATAATATTATAAAAAAGGATTATTATCCACTACTACTTATATTAGAGACCCTCTAATGGGTAGCTACTGCGTAGTAGTATACGAAGTTTAATGTTGTAGTTGTATTCTATAAGATTTGGATCGTAGAAAAAGACGTTAAGAAGATAGTGCTTTATATAAGATATGGATTCTTTAAATGGTTGGTCTACTCCTTTAAACTCACCAGGGCCCTAATTACGTTCTAGTGGTATATTAATATAACTCTCTAAAACTTCCTAAACGACTTTGTTACCACTTATTTGGATAATATCCTGATTTACATATTTAGGTTAAAGAAAAAGTATAAAGAGAAGGTATAAGTGGTCCTCCGGCGCCTAACAGAGGCCGGACTACAATTAGACCCTAAGAAGTATACTTTTTTAGTTAAGATTGTGAAGTATATTAGGTTTATTATTATTACTAAAAAAGGGATCTTATATAACCCTAAGAAGTTAAGAGCTATTACTAAGTGGCTGCCCCCCTAAGATTATAAAGGGGGTTAGAAGTTTCCTTGGGTTTATGAATTATTATCGCATTTTTATACCTAATTATACTAATATTATTAAGCCCCTTACAAGGTTTACAAAAAAGTTAGTTGTATTCTATTAGGGACCTAGTTAAGAAAAAGGATTCCAGGAGTTTAAGTAGCTATTTAGTATAAAGCCGGTGCTTCGCTGCTTTAACTCTGAAGGGAAAATAATAGTAGAGATAAATTGTTTAGGGTTTACTTTAGGTGGTACCCTTATATAAGAAGACCCCGATAAGCACTAATACCCTATTACGTTCTACTTATAAAAGTTATCGTTAACCGAGTATAATTACCCTATCCATAATAAGGAACTATTCACTATACTTATATACCTTAGGGCCTAAAGAGTAGAACTATAAAGTGTAAATAATTTTAAGATTTTTATAAATCACAAAAGTCTTAAACACTTTATAAGTGTAACGGTCCAAGCACGTATATTGCAACTAGCTATGGCGACTACTATGAGTATCTTTAAGATAAGGAGAAAGGAAGGAAAAGTCTGCTGCCCTATAAATCCGTTGGATCCTAATTAGGTCTACCTGGGCCTGATCAGGCTTAGTAAGTAGTAGTTGGTGTTGAATATGGCCGAGTAGTTCCGAGGCCTCTAATCAGGCCTTAGTCCATAACAATTACCCCCTTCCTCCCCTTTTTCCTAAGGGATATTCTCATAATTAGCCTCGTAACGGTCCAAGGTTACTATATCCGCTAATATATCCATTAGTTCCTAGGTGAGTTGGGTATAATCCTTCTATTTTACTAAGACCTTTTATCCATCCCGTACTTTCCGCGTATTACGGATCTCCTTAACTTCAAACTCCTTCCTATTAACCACTAGTATTATAAGTAGTTAAGCATTATTATAACTTTATAATAATAATGAATTAACTCTAGTATACTGTCACGTGGCTGGAATCTGACTAAGGAAAGCATGGCGGCTAAGCCGATTCCAGACTACGACAGGGCTTAACTAAGGAGGACTATATATATAAAGGCCTGTCCCTCCCCTTTAAGGAGAGGATCAGAGAAGAATGAGAGTTATAACTAATACCTACTTATTGTTCTTTTACTAACCTCTTTACTTTGCACCATAAGCCCCTAATACGTTCTTCTCTTTACCTACTCGAATAGGGGTGTGAACCATCGAGGTAGTAAGATAACCGGCCAAAAGAAACTAACCATTATTAACCCGGCGAGCTATTAGACTTAATTAGGAGCGTTAAGGACTCCCTATACCAATGAAGTCGACGAGAACCTAAACTTCGATAACTAAGAACACTAACCCGATGATCGAATTCAGAGTTAAGCCTAAACCACTAATAACCAGGAACTAACCAAATAAGATCTGGACTAGCTTATTATAAACAAGGAGGCCAGGATCCAGCTTAAAAGGAAATGTGATCACTTAGTAGCCCTAAGGAACGGAACAGCGACCCTTAAGGAAAATGTAGTCGTTATAGAAGCCGCTACCTAATAAATCCCTAAGTAATAAAAATCCGACCTCTAGGGAAAAGCGCATCTCCCGACTCTTAAATACAAAGGGGGATCCTGGGCTAATTATAACACCTTCGTTTTTAACTTAAAGGGACATTTCACTATGAATTTGGATAACTTAAGTACTGATACTGTAAAAGTTTTGTATATTACTAGGTGTTTTAATGGCGGGATTTAGTGAAGATGGGCTAATTACGTTATTATTAAATACGAGAATAAATTAACTAAAATCTCTTAAGTGGAGATAGAAACCTAATTACGCACTGGTATGGTGGACGATAGGACCCGGGTGTTTAGTATTATCCGCCGCTTCGAAGTAATGACCCAGAAAATAGGATAATCCTATTAGAGCTTTATTAATGCCTATAAGATAATAGAAATAGAATACCTAAACCCCGTCCCTAAAAGGATCCGTATTATGAACGTTATTAACTAGTTAATATTAGAGTTATAGAAATAGGTTATAGTATACGGGCTTCCTATTACTAAGTAAGAATTAGATAGTATTACTAAGAAGACTAAACTAATAACGTTATTATCCACTTAGAGTTAACTAGTTCCCTAGAACTAGAAATAGTCCTAGTGGGGATACCACTAGGAATCCTAAAAAAACTAAAAGAAACTAGCATTAAAGGATAAAAGTAAAATAAGTAATAACGAACCTAAGTATAAACTAAAAAATCTAAGCTCCGTAAAGGGACCCCAACTAGTAGTAACCCGGAGTTCTATTATATATTACACTTATAGGAAAGAAGGCTATATTTTAATCCGATACTCCCTTTACTAATAGTATAAATAACCGAAATACTAAGGAATAGAGTATAATTAGAGGTTAACTACTAGTGAAATAATCCGAGTAACCCAGGATTAATAGGATTCGGAGCCTCTACGCCGCCTCGAAACTAGTATCCACGTTCGAACTACTAAGAGGTGGAGAATTAGTAAAGCTTTAATTAATACGGGTGTAGACGAGAATATTATGGACTAAAAGATTATCTCCACGGACGGTGCTAAGCCGGTGCCTAATAAGGGGATACTATTCTAAGGAATATGGGGTTTAGTAACCCCTAAATACGGAGTAAGGAAACTCGTAACTCGTATAACGGATGGAATAGGAGTAATAAAAATAAAATCATATGATTTTAGGATTAGTGATAGTAATGGATATAATACGATCCTGGGCTTCCCCTAGTACTGAGCGGTAAGGCCGAATTTTAATTAGGCTAAACTCAGCTGGACCTATCCCTTATCTAAAAATAGTATCCAACTTATTATAAGTTAAAAGGAGATAAATAAGGTACTTAAGGAGGTAAAGGCTATCTTATTAGCGACGCTATAAATTAGACGTAATGAGATTAGTATTTAGTAGTAACCCAGTAAGGGTAAGAAACCGGAGGTTCCTCCAGAATACTAAGATTTCGTATATATCTTCGATAATAAACTGGTAGCGACCCCGGCCGAGGAGGGAGCACGGTAACACGCTATTAACTTAGAGCTAGGGATATAGCCCCTATTTGGACCTATTTACCCACTAACTAAGAAGGAGCTAGAGGAGCTACGAGAGTATTTAGAAATATCCTTATAAAAAGGATAGATACGACTTTCAATAAGCCCAGCGGAAGCCCCGATCCTATTTATACTAAAAAAGGGAGATAAATTATGGTTATGTGTTGATTATAGGGGATTAAATTAGGTGACTACTAAGAATAAAGCTCCTCTTCCCTTAATTAACGAAATATTGGATCACCTTTACTTAATAAAGTAGTTTACAAAGCTGGACCTTAAAGATACTTATTACCAGGTGTATATTAAGAAGGGAGATGAGTAGAAAATAGTGTTCAGAACGAAATATGGCCACTATGAGTACCGGGTAATGCTATTCGGGCTTGTTAATACCCCTATTACCTTTCAGGCCTATATAAACAATACGCTTAGGGGCCTGATTAATGTTATTTGTATTATGTATTTGGATAATATTCTTATTTTCACCTAAGATAAGGATATATACTTAGATGCGGTTAAATCGGTGCTTAGCTGGTTAGAAGCCAATAGACTTTATGTAAACCTCGAAAAATGCATTTTTATTATATAAATAATTGAATTCCTCGGATTTGTTATCTCCCTTTACGGAATCTCTATGGAGAGGGACCAGGTAGAAGTAATTGTTATTTGGCCGATACCTAATACCCTAATAGATATTAGGTAATTCCTTGGGTTTACTAATTTTTATTAGTGGTTTATTAAGAATTACTCTAAGATTTGTGCACTTTTAACGGAGAGGACTAGGAATGCAATTAAAGGTCAGCTGGTAATGATATAAGATGCGCTAGAGGCCTTCCACAAACTCTGTTTATTTTTTATATATACCCCAATTCTATAATATTTCGACCCCTTATTACCAATACGAGTAAAAACCAATATATTAGACTTCGTAATTAGTATAATCCTTAGTTAGTACTAACCCGATGGGACCTAGAGACTCGTTATATTTATGTTGAGAAAGTTACGGAATGCTGAGTTACGATATGGTGCTCCTAAGGTAGAATTGCTGGCTATCCGTGACATAGCACTGCACTAGTGGAGATACTTATTATACTCATAACATAAGATCCGTTTTATAATGGACCACCTAGGCCACCGGTACTTAGCTGAGAAGAAGACGTTGAATAGTTGCTAGGCTAGGTTACTCTAGGATATTATTATATTTAATTTCGAGATCGAATATCAACTAGGTAAATAGAATACTGTAGATGCCCTGTTAAGGAGGCCGGATTACTAGTTTAATAAAAATAAGGTTATGAGTATGAAAAACGAATTCCTATAAGACTTTTTGGATCGATTTATAGATTCTAATGTTAGAAGATGTTGGAAGGTAGCTGGCCCTTAGCCGGTTAGTACCGGAACCCTAGAGGACTAAGAACCTTCTTTGTTTAATGTAGTGAGGGAAGTATAAGGAGTAGACGCTACTCTGGGCGATGATTGGAGACTACTAGGATTACACTAGACTAAAGACGGAGACGGAGTTATGTAATACTAAGAAGTGGTGTTTATTCCTAATTGTAGCCCTTTACGAATAGAGATTCTGATGGTTTTCTATGATGAGCCTTCTAGTGGTCACTAGGGAGTTACTAAGATGATTAAAAGAATTCGATAATTGTTTTTTTAGAAAAAGATAAAGTAGGATGTTTATAAGTATATTAAGATTTACGTAATATGCTAGTGGACGAAGCCGAGGTATCACCTATTATACGGCGAACTCTCACCTCTCCTAGTGCTCACTAGGTTATTTGAGTAATTGTTATTTGATTTTATTGTAAAACTCCCGAAATCCCAAATTACGAATCGATAAGTGGATAATAACATATTAGTAATTGTGGACCAATTAACTAAATACACCTTATATTTGCCCACCAAGGAGACAATCACTACTGATGGGTTGGTATACATTTTAATTGAAAAAGTGTTCCTATAATATGGTATCCCAAAAACGCTTATATCAGATAGGGGATTATTATTTACTAGTGAAACGGAGCGGGGGATGCAGTGAACAGCATGTATTGTACGAATAACAACACACACACTCTACTGACCACAAGTCGCGCACCTCTCGTCACGGGTCCAAAGAGGTGACTAACTCGTACCGAACAGCCTCAGGGACGCTGCTTTCAAGGGGAATCGAGTATTCTAGACCTGATCAGGTCTAGAATAAGCTCAAAAGGCCAGGAAAAGCGTATCCGAGACTAGGTTGCCTTGTTGCTCAGTGGTAAACCGACCTCCGTATAAAGCATTGTACACCACGGTCACGATAGTAACGTCAATAACAAAAATGGGCAAAACGAGTGAATATTCTTGTCGAGGAGGCTCCCCCCGAGGTGTGTGCTGTGTTGTGTGGAGGCCTGATCAGGTCTAAATACTAAAAGAAAGTCTCTCCTTATAAGGGGTTGTCGTCGCCGTGCCCTAACCATCATCCCGAAGATGAGCCGCGCGCTTCCCCTGCCCGGTTTCACTAGTAAATTCTAATCCAAGGTTTATTACTAGCTGACCATTAAGAGGAAACTCAGCATAACCTATCACCCTTAGACGGACGGATAAACCGAACAACAAAACCAGATATTAGAGCACTTTTTAAGAGTATTCTATAATATAAAACAAAATAACTAAGCGAAGTGGCTCCCAATAGCCTAGTTTGTCTATAATAATTCATGGCATGGGGTCATTAAGTCAGCACCAGCTGAAGCCCTTATGGGATTCCTACCCATAGGACCAAACGATGTGTTTCCAAGTACGATAAGGGGACAAATAGTATTAAGCGTTATGAACAGAATTGAAGAACTAAGGACCAGGAGAGTAACCATTGCCTACCTAATAGATAAGGTTAACGCTAGCTACGCAAAATTCTATAATAGGAGAAGGTTATTTATTATATTCAAAGTGGGTGATTTAGTCCTGTTTTTAACTAAGCATATTAAGTAACGGAGACCGTTAAAAAAGCTTTCGAACAAATACCTTAGCCCTTTTACTATTACACGGGTAATCAACGGGGGGAGAGTATATAAGCTGGATATCAATCTCAAGTATAGGATCTATAACGTCTTCGCTCCAACTTAATTAGAACCCTTTTATGGAACCACTACCTAGCCGAAGCATATCCGGATTAAAGAAGATGACGCTAACGTATATAAAGTAGAATAGATTATTTAATATAAAGGCCCCCTAAGGAATAAGAGGTACTTAATAAAGTGGAAAGGATATAGTAGAATAGAGAACTCGTAGGAGCCTTAAAGGAATATGTCTAAGGATTTGAGGAGAAACTACGAAAAACAACTGATCACTATTAGAGTATTGGTTATAGATTAGCAAAAATTAAAAAGGTGATGGAGTAAGGTTAGGCCTTTATTAAGGCTGAGAAGATAATATCGAGGTACCGTAGCAAGACTAGAGCTAGCCGTAACTAAGTGTACACTTATCTACACCTCTCCGAGGGGGTCGCTTTTACTACTCTTATTACCCCTAGTACTACCACCTATACCACCCTTATCATCGTCGAGCTCACCCTCATCATTAGAAGGGGTAATAAGGGTGTTATAATGTTACACCGGGTTAGTACTAGTTACTAAGAGGGAGATAATATAATTTACGACTTTTTAGTACACTGTGTTAAGTTCAGCGATCAATCGAGATATAGCTTTAAGGAGACTAGGCTTCTTTAGGGAGCTGACCAACACCTTATGAATGGCCTCCTGGTTCTGAGCGATGCGGACCTGTGCTCGGGCCGAAGCCTCTGCAGCGGTGACCTCGTGGATACGCAGCTGATACTCAGCGTCTACGTTATACTCCTGCTACATAGAGGGGCGGTTTTTAAGGTTCTTCTTTTATTGGAGGGATTTCCGGGCCTCCAGCTAGGCCTTATCGAACTGGTCTTATATAGAGTTAACACTTAGTTCCCACTAGTTGGGTACTAAAGGGAAATAGGTTGTACCCAGTACTTCGTATAGAAGTCCTCGGTGGAACCCTTATTCGTAGCCTTAGATATAAGGTATTTTATTTTTATAGTAGAAGAGAGGGTTTGATGAGTGGCCTAGTACTGAATTAGTATCGGTTCTGGGATGGACCGAAGGAAAAACCAGGGAGGGACTTATAGGAATGCAGAGCTTCCCGCCCTTCATGGAGGAGTAGCGCTGGTACTTGGTCGACGCATTTAGTAAGGGTTAGCACTAGTTGGGTACTGAATGGGGAACCTACTCTTCGAAACCGTATACTAAGGAACCTCGCCGGTTCCGTCCCACTTTGATATGAGATTAAAGCACCGGTAGCACGGGAACTCGAAAAGCTCCGATTAGTTACCCATAGTGCCTGGGTTAATAGTTTTCTCGTTATTAAACATAATAGCGTATAGGAGGTGCGGATTTATAGTAATCTTAGATCGTAAAGTTAAGAATAAAAGGAAAGGGAAGTATGGGATTATAAGGGTTAAAGGAAAGAAAGATTTATAAAGGGGGATTATTATAAAAGGATCCCACCCGATTATTATGGAATTTTTTCGAAAATATGAACAGAAGGCGTAATTAGGTAACTAGGCCGTAATAATCCTATAGCGGAAGGTGTGACCCAGGAATTTAGATAAGAAAACCCAAACCTAGGGTTTTATTAGAGGGTTACCAAGTTATTAAGGGGTTTAAAGAGGGTGAAGAAAGAGAGTTAACTATTAGATAAAAAGTGGTAGAAGACCACTAGTTAATTACCGGTTTACTATAAGTAGGTAACCCATCAGGGTTATTCATAAGAACCTAGAGTAGGTAACCCAGCAGGGCTACTCAAAAGAGCACTATGAGTAGGTAACCCATCAGGGCTATTCACAAGAACCTGGAGTAGGTAACCCAGTAGGGCTACTCAAAAGAGCGCTATAAGTAGGTAACCTATTAGGGCTACTCATAAGAATTTTTAAGTAAGTAACCCATTAGGGCTACTCATAAGATCTTATAAGTTGGAAACCCAGCAGGGCAACTCTATGGGAGTGGTTACCATGAGTTCTAGAACACGTGCCTCTCCGGTGAGTAACCGCTACGACCTAAGGACAGGCCGGATGAGGAGGGGGATCGTATTACGTAGCTGGAATCTGATTAAGGAAAGTATGGCGGCTAAGCCGATTCCAGACTGCGACAGGGCTTAACTAAGGAGGACTATATATATAAAGGCCTGTCCCTCCCCTTTAAGGAGAGGGTTAGAGAAGAATGAGAGTCATAACTAGTACCTACCTATTGTCCTCTTACTGACCTCTTTACTTCGCACCGCAAGCCCCTGACATATACCTAATTAAGCTTATATAAAAAATATTATAAATCCTTAGTAGTATATTTAACCGGTAAGTATAGGGTTTAATTAATTTAAGGATAGTGTATTTTATATTAACCTAGTTGAGTTTTTTTAATAGTTAATTAGATTAAATATTCCATAACCTCAACTAAACCTTGTCCCTAGGTTTAAATTAATTAGATGGTTAGCGCTTTATGTTTACAGTAATCTCTTGTTTTTCTTATATTACCGTTATTACCACCTGAGCCTACTCAGAAGTGTCTTTTAGCTTCTGGATTAGAGCCTCTGCTCTTATTGTAGAGGTTTTGTTGTTATTCCGTAGGGGTTCCTTTACTCTGATTAGGTTTAAGTTATACCTATAAGTAATAAAGAACGAGCTGAGTCCTGTTAACGAGGTGACCTGGTTATTAATAGTTATTATTACTACTAGGAGTAGTTTGTCCTAATTATCCTAAGTATACACTATGTATACTCTAAGATAGGTTTCTATTACTTAGTTTACTCTCTCCGTAGCTCTGTTTTTTTCTGGGTAGAATGTTATAGAGAGTTTTTATTCGATCCATAGTAATTAGTAGAGTTGTTTCCACATAAAACTTATAAACTATAGTCCCTTATCTGATATAATTATATGAGGTATCTTATGGTGCCTGATTAGACCTCGGATTAGTTGGTTTACTATTATATCCATTATGATATCCTTTAACAACTTAAAGATCACATTCTTTAATAAATAATTAGTCACTACCATGACGTTCATAATTCCATTGCGGTGGGAAGGGGGTAGTGAAACGGAGCGGGGGATGCAGTGAACAGCATGTATTGTACGAATAACAACACACACACTCTACTGACCACAAGTCGCGCACCTCTCATCACGGGTCCGAAGAGGTGACTAACTCGTACCGAACAGCCTCAGGGACGCTACTTTCAAGGGGAATCGAGTATTCTAAACCTAATCAGGTCTAGAATAAGCTCAAAAGGCCAGGAAAAACGTATCCGAGACTAGGTTACCTTATTACTTAGTGGTAAACCGACCTCCGTATAAAGCATTATATACTATGGTTACGATAATAACATTAATAATAAAAATAAGTAAAATAAGTGAATATTCTTATCGAGGAGGCTCCCCTAAGGTGTATATTATGTTGTATATGGAGGCCTGATTAGGTCTAAAATACTAAAAGAAAGTCTCTCCTTATAAGGGGTCGTCGTCGCTATGCCCTAACCATTATCCCAAAAATGAGCTGCGCACTTCCCCTACCCGGTTTTAATCGTCCCCTTATCTTAGTTTTAAGCTCTAGTATACTAAGATAATCCTATAAACGAGTAGGCTAAATAAAAAAAAAAGGAAATTAGTATACATAAAACCTAATTAGGTGTATTAGTTGCAAAGACTATACCTCTAACCTTTCTTAGGTGGTTCCTTTAACCTCTTCTAATGCTCCCTTTCCGTTTTCTCTACTACTACTACTTTATTTTAGTATACCACCGTATTATTCCGGTTATATTTTTACTATTAATTAGGTTTAGTGGGTTTAAGGAACGGCTCCTAGGTTCTTATTTAGTATACTATAAATTAGTATAAGTTATCGATCTTATTTATGAATTCCTTTTTAGTATAATCGGTAATCTTTTCGTAGTTAACCTTCGTAACCTTTTTTTATTTTTGGTACTTAGTTTTATACCCGTGTACAAGGACCTCCTAATTAACCTCGTAGTCCTATACTCATTTTTAGGTTACTTATATTAAAGTAGTTAAGTTGTACAGGTAAGGGGACGTCGGGGTCACCTCTGGTTATGGTGACTAAGAGAAAAAGGGCTTATTAGGTAAATTATTTAGTGGGTTAAATAGGCTTAAAAATATGTTAGAATTAGTACTATTAGTAATTGATAACGGGTTATTATTAGTGTTCTAAGGTTAATTAGGTGGAGGTGGTTTTTTAGAGGCCTTTTTTAGTTTTTTGTTAATCGTAATAGTGTATTTGTTAATGGATTAGTGAGGTTTGTTGCGAAGATTATGATCTATCCCTACACTATAAAACTCCTAGGTAATCCAGCTAATCCATTTCTGGTATATGGTTTTAATGTGGTTAGTGGCGGAGTAATGGGTCCAGGAATGTGTTACCTGCGGTGTATTATGATTTTCTCGAAAGATAACTCGAAGCTATTCTACTATGAAAACACTATACCTATAACTATTAGGTTATTGGACCGTATTAACGATGCCCAATACTATTTGAATGACCCCGATTAGGTTAGATCCGGTACCCATAGCTTAATACTATGACGTTAAGTTGTGTATATCGACTAAAAACCGTTATTCTAAAAGTCCCGTGCTCCATATACTATTAAACTAGAAAGTGTGACCTGAGATTTGGTTAACGAAGACGCTTATAAAGTGATTTCCGTTGTGGGCTGTGATAAAGTAGATTAGATTAGTTTCGTGGATGTGTGTTTTTAGTTAATTAGAGTATGGTCTAAGTTATTAAGGGGTTAAGGGTATATCTCCCTAGGGTTATACGGTAATCTCGATGTTAATGCCCAGGGCTTCTAGATCTCACCGAGTTATCGTAGCGGTGGTTTCCACTTCCCCGTATTTGAGCTAGTCCCTTTGTATAATATTCTTTTGTATGTTATAGTAGTTTTTGAGAATACGGGTGGCTATATTTGGGGCTTAACTTATTCACTGTCCCTGGTTATTGAAATTGGTCACTTATTGTGTTTGTAGAGTTATAGTTATTTCCGAATTTTGTGTGGGAAGTTATGAGGGAGCTGGAATTGGTGTTTTATTGTTTAGTGTGGGTGTATTTTGTGGGTATACGGGGTTTATGTGTTGTTTATTAGGATCCGTAACCCTGGTGAATAGTTGAAGTATTATTAGTAATATATATTGGGAGTTTTTGGGTTTTGTGATATTTTTTTGTGCTGGATTAGGTGTAAATTGTTGAGTAGGGTTGAGTCCTATGGTTGTGAACTTATGAAGAAGGGTCCTAGTATAGTTATTATCCTAGAAGTTAACTTAGTTTAGGATAACCGATATGATGATGTTTATGTGTAGGTAGTGTGATGGAAAGAGTAGAGAAGTTGATGATAATTATGTAAAGTAGGTCGAAAAGGAAGTTTTATTTCTGATTAGGTTAGGTTTATTATAGGGAAGTGGAAGATAAGAGGTGAGGGTTGAGGGGTGGGTTATTTGTTTGTTGGCGTAGGGTGAGTTAATTCCTAAATCAGAGTTAAGGGCGACTCTAAGTGAAAGGTAGGTGGTCTTGTGAATTAAAAAGGGAAGGGTAGGTTGTTTTATGTGCTCTTCCTTTTAATAAAAGAGTATATTAAAAAGAAGTGAGTTAGTCCCTTTTTATCTAATTAGATGCTTATTACGGTTCCTTAGCTAAGTCGGAAGGTCCTCTGGTGAATTAGTACTACCCTTAGGGCTAGTATAAGAGGGCGCCTTTTCTTCTACCTTTTTTTTCTTTATAATAACCATTACTATGTCCCCAATTTTGGCTCCTTGACCTGATCTGGTGCTCTATAACTTAATAATATACTTTCGAAGAACATTAACTATAAGCGTAACTAAACAGCTCTTATTATGGAAGTTCCTTAGTTATTTAATTACGATCCTCTAAAGGACGAAGGTTCCTTTATTATTATTACCCCCGTAAACTTTATTATACGTTATTCCTTTTTAATTTCCTACTTTTAGTAGATCTAATTAGAGTATTAGATCACTATTTCCCTCGTTTAGTACTAATTTAAAGATCCCGTTGGTCACTTTTATACTAAAGTTCAGTTTACTAATACCGTCGAGTACGGTAATACTCGTACTAAGGTGGCTTAATAGTTCTGGCTTTCGCTCCCCATATCTTATCTCTTAGTGATTATAAAGAAGTACTCTAAGAATAGTACTTTTAATTATTGGGTCTTTGTTTTATATTCTCATAGTGGTTATTTTGGGCTTATTACTTAGAAGTTTAGTGGTCGGTTAAACGCTGGGGCTGTTTTCGTTATCTACGAAGTTGGTGATCAGAATATGGTTCTTTATTATTATTGCGAAGAGTGCTGGTATACATTGCTTTACGGGTTTAATTAGGGTACTGTTATAGCTCTTTTTTGGGAATGCATCCTTTTTCCCGGTGAATATTAGAATACTTATTCTAATTGTTTATTCTATAAGACTAGCTCCGTTTACGATTATTGTGACCCCGTTTTCTATGCGTAGTATGGGTACGGTGCCTAATTTACTAATAGTTCTCTTTATATAAAGGGTAATGGAATTAGATCAGCTATCCCTAAAAACATCTCCTTTATTAACTCAAAGTACTACTTTTAAGAAGACCTCGTTACCCTTACTAAGTCTCAGAAACAGATATATAAACGGTCCTATACGAAATTAATTTTAGATATGACTTTCTTTAGTAATAGTTTTCGATATGTGAAGAAAAAGGATATAGTGGGGGAGGATTCGGGCTAATTAGGTGGAGGAATAAAGGAAAGGAATAGAAGGAAGGGCTAGTATTATGTTACTCTTTTATCCCTAAAACATTCCCACTAATCCTTTACTAAAAGGTTTTCCCTCCTAAAAAATATAATAATAACTTCTACATCAATATTATATGTATTTACTTAGTTTATAAATTCCAATAAAATACAAAAATAAAATAAAAAAAAAGCCTAATAAACGTTTAATTAGGGGTAAAATACTTAGAAAATGATGCTAAATAATGTTGAATGTTGAGAGAAGGTAATATTATAGTGTTTGTGTTTTGTTTATATGTTCTGCTATGTCGTTCTATGAAGGGAGATGTAATTAAAATATGGTAAAATGCAGGGAAATGCACTGAGATATCTGATTAATAATAATAAACGTATCTAATCAGGTCCTAAATAACGAGGAAATACAGCTAAATGCAAGGAGATGTCAGGGTATGGGTGGTTATGAATGCGTTATCCAGGCCATTGTCCTGGGTCGCTTATCCAAATACGTTCCTAATCCTAATAAAATTTTAAATATTTTGAGTAATAAATAATTTTAAATAAAGTAAAACATTAATTTAAATTTTTCTAATTAGGCTTTTGTTTTAGTAAAATCCTAGTATTTCGCTTTTTCTGTTTCTGTGAGTGGTTTTAGGTTAATTACTATTTATTTACTTAGCTGCTCCTATACTTTTATATTCTTTTCTAATTTTTCCCTATTCTTTTCCCATTTCTTTTGTTTTATTTGTAATCTCGTAAGTGGTTTTGATGTAGTTGGATTAGGTTTATCGTCGTCGTCGTTGGCCGTGTTTGTATTGTTTGTGAGATTGGGGAGGACTCGTTGGAGTTCATCTCGAAGTGCTGTTTTTACTTATTGCGGATTTTCCGATTCCTATAACCCTTCATCTATTTATATAAATCTCTTTAGGTGATAGCTTTTATAAGTGTGTATAGTTATTTCGTCCCTAGTTAACGTTTTTAGTTAATATAACCTAGCTTTTGGGTATACTAATTTAATCCGGAGGGGTCCCGTCCATTAGTAGTGTATTTTTTGTTCTTTTGATTTGTTTATTGTTTGTTTTTTATTGTAAATGAGAATAAGATCTCCGGGTTATAGCCGTCGTTATTGTAAGGTTTTGTTGTATACTTTATTGAACTAATCCGTTCGTCGCTATCTGATCCGGGTTATACGAAAGGTTGCTTCTTCTCTGTTTTCGTTTAGTTGTTAGAAGGCTCTAATATGAGCTAAAAGCTCCTGATTAGGTGTATAGACGTTTACCTAGTTTAGAATCCTTTATATAAGAGTATTAATTTTGATTAGTGTAATGGTTTCGTAGTTATATTTTAAGTAGAAGGGTGTGAATCCGGTCGGCTCTCTAATTGATGTTCGGTCTGCGAATAGCGTTGTGGGTAGTATGGTACCCCAATTCTTCTTCCCTCCGTCTAATTAGGTTAATAGTGTATGTATAAGTATTTGATGTCCTTTTTTATTTAGCTCGTTTGCCCTGGTGTTATAAGCTAAGATCACTTTTTTATAGTAGCCATATACTTAGTTAAGTTTATTTATTACTCTTTTATTTTTAGACCCTTTATTAACGATAATTTCTTTGTAAATCCCGTGCTAATAAATAACGTCTTCTTATAGGAAATCCGCTACTGTTTTTGAGGATACGGAAAGCGCTTAACGGGCTTTGGGCTAACTTGTGAGCTGATTTCTTACCTTGATCAGGGCCCATTTACTAATCTATTGTATATTAAGTGAAATCCTTGACCAGGGCAGTCCTATAGGCGTTGTTGTAATGTGTTGATCATCCTGATGGCTGGGTCGAGCTGCTTGATAAGTTGGGTACGTGGCCACTTCGCGTTTAACGGAATTATAGGTTCCCTACTAAAAGTACTTTTTGAGGACTTTATTGAACGTTATATTTCGTCCCTTATGGCCTAATTCCACATAAGCCTACCTAATCAGGTCCCGTTAAAGCTCCCCGTTATTAATAACTCGTTACGGGGTTAGGTATTAGTGGATTAATCGGCGGAAAAGGTAGCCGTCACAGCATATATATAACCAAACCTTATTCTTAAACTTATAAAAACTAGCTAGTATTACACTATCTGGTCGAAAAAGGGTTCTTAAATAGTAGACGATTTGTTACATTTCGAGCGACCAGGTCTAATCAGGGTCTAGCTAGTCTCTAAGCATTGAGAAAAGTGGTGAATTTAATGGAATAACCGGAGATATAGATCGTAGGTACTGGGAGGTGTAGGTTATAGATAGGTAAATCTGCGTATTAATGAATTCCTCTAATTATTCAGGGTCTTCGTATTTAGCCTGATTAGAGGGTCCAGGAGGCTTACGTAATAGGCCGTTAGCTGCAGTGTTCTTCTTACTAGGCATGTGTTTAATATTAAAGTCGAAAAGGCGAATCCAGGTAATCCATTTTGTTAATAGTGTTCTGGGTAGGTCACTTACCCCTCCGTTCAACTACCCAACAAGGACTTTGGTGTTAGTTTTGAGGGTAAAACGTATACCATAAACGTATATTCGGAACTTTTTTAGTATTATGAGAATAACTTATAATTCTAGTTTACTAGAGTTATATTTTAACTCTACGCCTCTCCATATACTACTTTTAAACTAGGCTATTACCCTTTAGCCGTTAACGAGTTAGTATAGTATTATACCCTACTTAAGTAAGTTGGTGTTAGTGTAAATAATAATTTGTTTAATTTTAGGGTTATAGTCTAGTTTAATTAGGATGGGGGAGGTTATTAGAGTGGTCTTTAGGATGTTTATGGTTTACTGTTGAATGCGTTCCTATGTAAACGGTGCACTTTTCCGGAGGAGGTTATATAACGGTTGTGTTTTTATTATAAAGTTTTCCACTTATACGTAGTAAAAGGTAACGATTCCGAGAAATGATCTAACCTTTATGATATTAGTATACTTTGCCCATTCCTGGATCTTTCGAATCTTAGCCTGATCAGGCTGACGGCCGTTGTATTCGTATAGATACCCTAAGATCACCGCTGCTTCCTATGCCCATTGCGATTTTTCGGTTAATGTAGTGTATTCCGAAAACTCGAGGTTAACTAGGACCTTGTTGATATTGGTTAGATGTTTGTAAACGAATCGTTGTATGCTGGGAATAGAGGTAATTTCTTTTTTATTATATTATGAAGTTGGGCCCTTAATAGTGATATTGTTTAGGAAAGTTTTATAATAGTATAGGATAAGATTATATAAGATTCTTATTATAATCCGTTGGAAATATGTTATTGAGTTAGTTTATTTTATTAGTAGAGAATAAAATTGAAAAAGTCCTAATAGAGTTATAAACGTGGTATAATTTTTATTGGTCGGGTTAAGGGGGACCTAATTATATCCGGAAAAGAAGTTTAATACGGAAAGGAGTTAATACCCACCGTATTCTTCTGCAAAGGAGTTTGCGTTAAGGGGAATAAATGCGTCTCGGATAGTGATACTATTCAACTTAGTAACCGAATTAATAAGCTGGTATTTCCCGTCCTTTTTTTTAACTAAGAACTATGGATTTCTATACATAGTGTAACCTTTTTTAAATATTCCCCACTTAATCCGATTTTAAAGTATTTTTAGTACTGTATTTTGAATTGTTGGTGGGATCGGGATGCTTTTCGCTTACTAGGTGCTGTATAGGATAGTTCGTATCTCTTAAGGCGGGGTTATAAGGGGGTCAACCCTACTTATATAGGTCTAATCCCATATAAGGACCATTTCCCTATTTAGTAGGATCACTTTTAATAGGTCCTTCTCAGCTTATTTAAGGTGTGGGTACTTCTATAGAATAGTTGCTTTCCTTTTATCTATGAGGTGTAATCCTAGTTTTGTTTCGGCGAATCTCGGGGTGATCAGGTTTATAAACCTATTAACTTCCTTTTTCGATTATACTCTAATTACTTCCATCTTCTTAACTTTCCAGAGGGGGTCACCATTAAGTGTTATCCCGTTTAGTGGAACGTCGTCAACGAGCAGAATCTTCTAATCCTTATGTTTATATATCGTAGTGATAGTGGTGGTTAGCTGATTAGGCTTGGGCTTTTCTGGAATTCCGAGCTTCTTGGCTTCCCGTCTCTTCTGTTTTTTTTCAAAGGCGTAGTACGGGTAAAGAAGGTTAATCAGTATTTTGTTGATTTTACGCTTATACTAGTCTCACTTTTGGGTTTCTTTCCTTATAATCACTTTACTTAGGAGGATCTTCGTTATTAGAACCTGATTCGGTGTTACTTTTATTATTTCTACTGCTTTGTAACCCTTGTAATTATTGGGATATTTATCTGTGATATGCGCAGTAGTGTAAATAGCGTCGACCAGTGGCTGGAACTCTTAGTGAGCTAATACCACCAAAACCAAGATTGCTGTATTTTCGTCTATGTTATATAAAACTTTATTACCTTCCTCTAAGTTAAGAATATTCTAATTAGAGTTAGTCCATTCTTTTCCCCTAATAAACTCACTAATTTTATTATTAGGCTTTAGTTTTCCTATTCCTTTAGGGCTACTTAGTAATTCTATTAGTCGGGGAAGTAGAACTCTATTCCTCCTTCGACTCCTAATTATATAAACCCCATAGGAATATGAATACGAGTATCTCCAATTCTAAGGACTACCCTAATTAGGTTATTAGTATATTCCTAGGTAAACTGTCCTGTAATCGAGAACGGTCCTCCAAATAGGGAGGTTTTCATAATACTTATCTTCGTTTCTAATACTATAAAAAAGTTTATAGGGATCTTATGTTCCCCGACCTATACGTAACTTACAACGCCACCGTTAAATTAAGCTCACCTACTCACTTTTAGGGTTAGGGTCTATATTATAACCATCGTCCTTATCACCTATAAGTTATTCTCCTTAATATACTAGTTACTCATAATATTAATTATTACTCCTAAATCTAGGATAACTATAATCTTCTCGTTCTAATTAGGTGTAGCACCTCCTATTAAGATTTCGATTTTAAAATGAGGAGTTATCTAGGAACTAGGAAAACAATTCCTTTCCTTATTTTTAATAGTAGGAGTGGATAACTCAGTTAAGGTGGTGAAGACTACTGGGATGTACACTTTATTAGGACTACTATTATATTTCTCGATGATCTTAAATATAATCTTCTTACTAAGCTCATTATCGATAATACTAATTAGGCCTAAGAGCACCGGGAAGTATACGTCGTTTACTATTTACTTATCTAATAACTATTAAACTAAGTTGGTCATATGAAAATGGTATACTAGCTACATCTTTATAGTTATATAATTAGGCACTTATACTAAATTACCCAATTTTCAAAGAGTTACCTGGGTAGCTACAGCGTTATTGTCCGCTGTTTCCTAGGTCCGATTAGGTATAGAATTATGTTAATTCATCATTAGAACATCGTATTATATCGTTATCGCCTCCCTTATCTAAGAACGAGGTACCTCGGATTTTTCTTATAAGACTTTTTCGACCTCTAATTCATAGAATTGGATCGACGAATTACTATCTCTTCGAAAAATAGGTTTCATAATCCCTTTTTAGATAACTTTCCTCGTTTATTCAGGGCCATCCCAGCTTCCTCGTAAAATGATCCCCACTATATTATTACCCGATCTGGTGGTTATATAGGTCTTAGCCTTAGAAATTACTAGGATCGTTATTATTATTCTAGGCCTTAAAAGGAACGCTAATACGTATACGATAGTATTAGGAATAGGCGCCGGCTAGGGTGTTTATATCAACTAAGAGAAGGGTTGGCCAACTTAGTTATTTAGAACGGTCCCTGTTATAGTTACGATGCTTAGGAACGACTATTAGTTCTTTAGATATCCAAGGATCGTTGGTCGGTTAGGCTGATATTTGCTTTGGGCTTCTAAAATAATATAATCGGGGACCTAATTAGTCTCCTTTAGAGGGTTAAGGAGGTCTCTATATTAGTAATTATTATCGTAGAATATGAGTAGACTAGCTTGAACGTCCTTTAGGAATTGCTTGTATCACCAGAATTGCTGACCCAAGTACCCATTATACTAATAACGTCCCACTAGTCCGGGAATAAACCCCGGTTTATTCCAATTAGACGGTCCCCTCTATACAGGATTATAGGGCTATTATCTAGGTGATTATGGGTTGTATAGTTGGCGAGGTGGGCCCTGCTGGTACGGCGATCCCTAGGGATTCCGGTTTATTGAGTACGTTGACTGGTAATAGATTTGCGTGGACGGGGTGTTCTAAGCCTGATCAGGCTGTTACTGATGGTTCTTTATGGCTTGGACAGTTAGTTGGAGGGTATCCAGCTTGTTGGTGAGATCGTCGATTCTAGCCGGGCCTATTACGATCATGTCCTTGCTTAACTGATATTGTTGAGTTAAAGAGGGGGACATAGCTCGTTTTATAAGTATAGTATAAACCTAATTAGGCCCAGAGTTTTATTATACTATTAATTAGGGATCGTCGTCTAAGGAAGCGCTATTACTAAAGGCTTTACCCTACTGGGATTCCTAGCTAATCTAAATAAGTAGATGGTCCTAATAGTTGTTAAAGTCTCCGGAATCGAATAGTTCTCCTGTGGTTATTTTTATCTATAAGGCCGTGTTGGTCATTATTGTTTTTATAAAATGGTGTATAATGGTTTTGATTAGTTTTAAGTTACTTATTACCACCTTTTTTTAACGAAGAGCCTTAGTTTTAATGTTTTCGACTTTTTAGAAGAGTTTCGTTATTTTTTTGAGATTATTATTCCTAATTAGGGGTCCTTTAGTAAGGTTATAGAGTTACTTATTTAGTTTAAGGATATAATCCTCGTTTAGGTGGCCATAGGTTTTAAGTATATACTTTTTCGTAGTTTCCTAGGAAATCGATTTAATTTCTATTTTAATAGTTTCCTAGTATTCGTTTACTAAGTATTAGGGGAAAGCCTTTACTTTATCCTGATTAGAGAAATTAGCTAAGTTCACTTAGGTTTTAAATTTTTTTAGGATATTAGAGATGTTATTACTAGTAAACTTAGGAGCCCTTTTCGTCCCTGGCGTGGGCATTTTAAGAACGGGCCCCTTGTGGTTTATAATTTAGATGATCCTCGTTAAGTTAATAATGGGATCCGAACTAGAGGTTTAATTAGAATTGGATAGAGTGAGGGAAGGGTTATTCTTATTGATCCTTTTACTTTTATTGTCTTTTGTGTCTTAATTTAGGCCGAATAAGTTATTTGGGCCAGTGTCTTTAGCGTCTTCCTTGAAGGCTCGGGGTTATATGTTCTTGAATAATTCTAGTAAAGAGGTAGATATAATAGTGTTTTAATTTAGTTAATTAGGTTTAGTGATTTATAGTGATTACTATTTTTATTTGGAGTTCGGGTATAGTAGAGGTGGATAATAGTTTTTTGGAAAAGAAAGGGGGGGGAGTGGTTTTAGGGGTTATAATTCTCGTAGAGTTCATAGTGATATGTATTTAAGTCCCTTAGTAACGGCTAAGGTTATTAGGGCAGTGGTAGTTAGGGTTAGACGTAGGATTGCTCGTTTATAATAACTAAAGTGAAAGGAGGCCTACTTAGTGAAGATTAATAACGGTCTTAGGTTAGTAAAACATAACCCTACTTACGATGTTAACCGGTGGCCGGTTACCTAATATTCTGAATTTGTTGAGGTTATGCGATCTGTCCATAATATTTGGGAATAGCTGATCAGGCTAAGGGTTTACGTTTAGACCGATCTGTTTATTCGCCTACTATTATTTAAATATTTAAAGTTAAACGAATTAATAATAAAAATTCTAATGTTTATTATCGTATCTATTGTTTTTGTGGGTCTTTCCGGCTAGCTGTTCTTTTTTCTGATTATTATATAGGCGTTTTTTTTGGTTTAATTGGGTCGTATTAGCTGGTGTTTTATCGTTCAAATTATGTTTCGAAGCTTCTCGTGTTCTCTCTCCTTTGTTGGGTTTGTGTTCGGCCTATATTAGCTAGGAGGGAGGGAGGGCTAATAGTTACATAAGATGATCTTTTAGGGTCTTTAGTGTTCCCAGATTCTTTTTAACCGAAAAGTATCTTATTCTTCTGATTAGGCCAAAGGAGATCCTATTACTCGTTTTCTTTATGTATTCTTTATTATTCTTTTTTAAGGAGGAGGGGGGTGGATAGTATAAGTGGTAATAAGGAGATTGGGTATTCAATTCGCTTATAAAGTACTAGTAAAACGGAGTGGAGGATGTAGTGAACAGTATATATTATATAAATAATAATATATATACTCTATTAACCATAAATTGCATACCTCTTATCATGGGTCCGAAGAGGTGACTAACTTATACCGAATAACCTTAAGGACACTACTTTTAAGGGGAATTGAGTATTTTAGACCTAATTAGGTCTAGAATAAGTTCAAAAGGCTAGGAAAAGCATATCCGAGACTAGGTTACCTTATTACTTAGTGGTAAACCGACCTCTGTATAAAGTATTATATACCATGGTTACGATAATAACATTAATAATAAAAATGAGTAAAATAAGTGAATATTCTTATCGAGGAGGCTCCCCCGAGGTGTGTACTATGTTATGTGTAGAGGCCTGATCAGGTCTAAAATACTAAAAGAAAGTCTCTCCTTATAAGGGGTCGTCGTCGCTATGCCCTAACCATCATCCCGAAGATGAGCCGCGCGCTTCCCCTGCCCGGTTTCAGTAGTCCTATTATAAAGTTAACAGAGACCTTTGCTTAGATCCGTCCAAGGATAAGTAGAGGCTTTAATAGGCCCCTCTTCTTATCACGCTATACATTTCCTCGTCCATAAACGTCGTAATTCCTTATAAATCTTTAGATATCCTGGGATAAACCTGGTTAATAGAACTAGTGGCTAATTAGGGCCTTTAAAGCGTCCCTCCCTGGATATTCCGCTAACGTAGTGTTATGGAACCTTTAAATTAAACCCGTCCTTAGGGGCTCATAATATGGAATCCAGATTCTATTCCTCTATAATAGTCTCTTATTATCGTTAATTATATATTTTAATAACATTATCGGCTACTTCTACTACGAGGGAAGTTATTGGTCTCCTTTTTGTATTACCCCCCTAATTAGGTAGTATTGGTTATTTTGGTCTAAGGTTTTATACTATTAGGAGTGTAATAGCTCTTTTTTAAAAGCGTTCAAGGGGGGTTCCGTCCTATCTGGGCTAGGGTCGTTGGTCTAATCTATGTCTCCGGGGGAGTCTCTTATACTAGACTTAACCCTCTCTACTCACCCTAATTGGGCCCGTACTTCTCTAATTACTATTATGTTATTAACTCGTAATACGTTAATCTTATTCTTTAGGAGTTTAATCTTTTGACCCTTTAACCTATTATCTTATAGGGTACTAGGGATATCCTATTCACGTTTTAATAGTATATTAGGAGTTACTATTTTTTTACTAGGTTTAAATTAGATAATAAAGTTATAATAGGATAGTAATTCCAACCACCTGATCTAATGTTTGCTTAACTATCTCTTCGTTATAAAGTATTTTAGATTTAGGTGATTAGTTAGGATAGTGAACTCTTTTATACTTTGTAGTTTTAAATCCTAGTACTATAAGTAGTGTATTATTGTTAATAGTTTTTTATTGTATATTAGGTAATTATACTCTATAAGTAGGTTCTTATGTGAAAGGAATACTATAAGTTTTAGGATCCCTTCGTCGTCATATTACGATAAAACACCCCATACCACATAACTAGACGAATCGGTCTCGAGTACTGTAGTTCGATCAGGGTCCTAGTAAGCTAATATAGGTGCGCTAATCAGGAGCGTCTTTAGCTCCTCGAATGCTCTAGTACACTCTTTGCTCTAAATGAATAATATATCCTTTTTGGTTAAGGTTGTTAAGGGTTATGCGATCCCTGAGAAATTGGGTATAAATTACTAGTAATAGTTAGTAAAACTAATGAACCTATGGACTCCTTATACTAATTAGGGCATTTCCTATCCCTGGATTACCTTAATTTTCTTAGGGTCTATATAAATTCCCTTACTAATATTAACAATAAACCCTAAATACTTAACACTCTTAGCCTCGAATTCGCACTTATTAATATCCATATGCAGGCCTATAGCGCCTAGGTACTCGAGGACCTTCTTAACCTTTTCTCTATAATCAGAGAAGGAACCGTCCAAATAAATCAGGATATTATCGATATAAGCTAAGTAGAACTTATTTAGGAAGTCTTATAGGGTATAGTTAATATATTATTAGAACATCGTAGGGGCTCTAATTAAACTAAAGGGGGTAACCATCTATTCGTATAACCTATACCTTATCCTAAACACCATCTTCTATTTATCTCCTTTCTTAACCCGGATTTTATAAAATATAATAATAATATCCAACTTTATTAACTACTTTACTTTTACTAATACCCTTAGGGTCTCACTAATTAGGGGTAAGGGGTATCGGTCCTTCTTTATAATAGCGTTAAGGGCACAATAATTAACGCAGAACTATAACCCTCCTCCAGGCTTCCGGACAAATAGAACAGGCGATAATACAAGGGAACTACTAGCCCTAATAAACCCTTTATTTAATAGTTTTATAAGGGTTCAGCGTAATACAATTAACTTTTCCCTTAATATACCATATAAAAGTCCCTAGGTCACTAGTTTATTTTAACTATAGGAGTCCTTCTTAATAGGGATAGTATGGTTAACGTTTTTCCGGTGTAATAGTAATTAATCAGCCTTATCTTAGTTAAAGATATACAAAAACTTATGGTAATATATAGGGAGTTTCGTCCTCGGATTTATTTTTATTTTTAGTATTAGGGCCTTCTCAATATCGGCTAAATTTATAGAGAATATATTCAGGGTAGATATACTAAAAAGGGTCTCTCTTCTCTTCTATACCCACCTAATTAAAACTAAAAATACTAATCTAATTTACTACTAAATTAGGAACTTTGGATTTTACTAGGCCTAACCCGGTTTCTTTTTCATTACCCAATAGTCCATAACACTTATATGCAGAGTACCTTGCACTAGGTAAACTATAACATTATCATCAATCATCCAGGACCTTCGAAGGATAACGTCGTCTTCTTAGTTAAGAATAATATAAAAGAATAATCAGTGTCATTTATAGCCATTAATATTAATATTAATATTAACGTAAATAACGTAACGGATTATACTAGGAATTATAATAGTGATTTACATTAAGTTCCGAGGTGTAATACTAATACATAGTAAATAGAGTTTCTTAGCAAAGGCGTTACTAATTAGGGCATATGTTAAATACCCTATATTAACAAGGGTAGGTGTATAGCGTATCCCATTAATCCCGATATTAACGTAAAATAGATTGCAATCCATACTCTTTTTAATAACCTTTTATTCCTCTACAACTTATTCCTCCTAATAACAACTTTCACCAGGAGTTACTCTTTTCCTAAGTCCTCAGAGTCCTAATTAAAACTACTATCCGTTTCACTCTATTCCTTAGTTTTTCCTTTAAAAATCTTAGTTTTCCTTATCTCTTTTCGATCCTCAGGGTATTACCATTATATATACCCTTTTTTATTATAATTATAATATTTATAAACTTCCTCTTAACTTAGCTATTTATGGACCTTCTCGTCCTTAACTAACTTATTTACTTTCGTAGGTTCCTACTCCATCTAATTAAGTTAAGGGGACTCTAATTAACCATTCTACTTCCAAAGGGACTTAGTTCTTATTCAATTAAAAGTCAACAATCTCCTACGCCGACGCTCACAACGGGCTTAATAGGATTCGCTATCCAATTCTAAGCTTATACTTAGGAGCATCTGGGTATATATAACGTATATCGTTGGTTTATTAATTATACTAATAAGGGGAGCTCTTATTATGGTGTTGAGGGCTCTTTTAAGGTAATTAATCCTTATAACATTTAACTAATATCCTCCTCCTATTTTTATAAACTCCTTTTCAAATTTAAAAAAGAAGTAAACAAAACTCTCATTCTCCTTTTACTATATAATCCTTAGTCGATCAAGGGCTTATACTTCTACATTAAAGTCCACATAATAACCCTTTAAATATTCCATAAATCTATCCGGGTTCTTCGACCCATCGGCCCCTCCTTACACATAATAAACACTCACTATAACTTACATAGTGTTTTTTAACCTAAAATAAATATACGTAAATACGGCTAACTCTGAACCAAAGGCTTTTCTATCCACACTTATCTTCCCTCCTATCTCAAAGTACCATTATTAAAACTTCTTATATAATCCATCAAACTTCGGTAAATCGGGAATTTAATATTTAACTTATCTTAGAGGTAATACATAAGCTTAATCGGGGGGAATTAGTATTATAAAAGGTATTAGGGACTAGTTTATTATTGATATTAGGTACCTAAGTTCTACTAGGGCTTCCTATAATAATCGAATCTACTCTTATTAGGTCTTTTATTTAATTACTTAGGTGGTCCACATCTCCTATAGTTGGGTTATAAATTATCCGATTAGTTACACTAACTATTATGAGTTTCCAAATAATTCAGCGTTACCTTCCATCATCGTATAACTATCACTTATCCTAGTATTTTACGTTTAACAATAACCATAATATACTTAATAACACGGTCAAAGTACTCTATTACGAATACATACACGCGTCGTTTCGAGTTTATAATAACCTCTAGGTCTAATTAGGCCATACTAATTAGTTTTAGACGTTCAGGGACTCCTTAGATTAACCCGTCTAAAACTTCTTACCACTCTCACACAAATCGTGGACTTCTATACTAAGTGTTTAATTAATTACCTTTAATAATTTTAAAAATAATATAATGGTCTAAGTACGTATATTATAACTAATTATAATAACTACTACGAGTATCTTTAAAATAAGGAGAAAGGAAGGAAAAGTCTACTACCCCACAAATCCGTTGGATCCTAATCAGGTCTGCCTAGGCCTGGTCAGGCTTAGTAAACAACGGTTAGCGTTAAACATGGCCGAGTGGTTCCGAGGCCTCTGATCGGGTCTTGGCCCGTGACAGATAGGGACCCGGCGTACGCCCCGAGAAAACGTCGAAGGGCAACAAATTAACAACCACCAGTGCACCAATAGAACACCGGTGAGGAGGGGGGGGGAGGAGGGGGCATTTATTACGGACTAATACCCACGATAGGCTAAGCTTTACCTAAGACGTTAACCAGCATCCAACAAAAAAGCCCTCCGGTCAAAGGGGCCTCCGATCAAAGGGCCTCCGGTGACCTCCAATACCCCACTAAAGGTCCCCTTTATTCTCCAATAATATAAATTCCTACACCACCCCCCTTACAAAGAACTTCCTCTCTTCCGCTCCTTAGCTTAAAGTAAACAGTAATAGAGCACCCTAAGGTCGAAAACACCTAGGCCTGGCCTTTCGCATGTAACGACCAATAAACCAAAGACGTATAACAAATATACACTACAACGCTTACAAATATATCCTTCCAAGTTCTAATAACTATTACTATACACTTTAACTAAGAATTACTATAATATAATATAATAAACACCTTTATTTACACAAAACTTAATAAAACAATCTTTATAAAACTTCCACCTAACTACTACATTCCTAAAAAAGTCTTATACTTATAAAAATACTATATAATTTACAACGGTCTCTTCTTTTATAATAACACCACTTAAAAACTAACCTTATAAATCACAAATTCTAGTATATAATAAGCGAGAACTACTATTAACGGAAAAGTGAAATTATATTCTTTTTTTATATAAATAACTATATACTAGTGTTCCCCCGTACATAAGAAATAAGTATACTCTATAAGGTCTCTAAACTATGGAAACGATATTATTTTAAGGGAGGTAATCCACTCTAATAATTCTTAGGAATCGACGTTATACATAACCAAATAACCCACCAATTATGGCTCTCATAGGTAATTTACACTAAGAAAGTAAAGAAAACCACTTCCTCCACTTATTAATATACTAAAAGATAAGTCCGAAACGCGAATATATACCCTAATAACTCTTAAAAAGCTTCTATTATACAAAAACAAAGTGAGCATATAAAAGGTTAACTAATATTAGTATAAAATTAAAACAATTCTATACACAACTATTATAACCCGTCCCAACATAGTATTTATAATAAGCCACCTAGCACACTTTAACTAGAACCCCGGGCCGAAACACTAGCACACAGCAGACTAAGCACTCCATTACCTCTATTCTATACATTACCTCTATTTCGAATATAATACTAAACTAGGTAATAACGAAGCTACCCTAATTATAATATTAAACACTAACTTTATAAATAACTCACTAAATCAAAAGAGTTCTTAGGTGCTCACTATAAAGCTTTTCAGAGAGCTTATAATATAAAAAGTTAATAAGCAGGCTACAATTACAACGTTTATAACAAAAACTAAACTAGTATCTTTATCGTAAATAATAAAAGAGGCCATCTTCACGAGCCACCTTATTAGTACTATAAAAGTATACCTACCCATAAAAAACACTCCAAAAACAACCTTCCCCATATAAACTACATTAACACCTATAATTCAACTTTAATATAATAACATATAAACTATACACCTTATAACAACTAACTTAATCACACTCTAAACACACTTACACTACATTAATATACATAATCACTAATTATATTAGGAGGTCACAAAGAAATATATTTCTATTATATATACTCTATTAATAAAGTTAATAATAAACGATTTAACAAAAGGCTTACCACTCCTCTAATTCCAGGAGTTCCAGAGTCAGGTTAGGATAGCGGAGTAGAAGGAGCTTCTAAAGTACAACAAAAAGCATAATTTAAACAAAAACAAAACTAATTAGTTTTTTAAAGTATTAAAGGAAGACGTCTAAGTAGTAAAGGATAATATAGTAAAACAGAGCTCGTGATCTCCAGCCGACCATAGGAAACTTATGATCTTCTTTACTAAGCGCATTATGCATATAAAACGCCTTCCCATAGGAGACGATTAGTAAAGCAAGAGGCTAACACTTAGAGAGCACTTTAAGCAGGGAAGCCCTTCCTACGAGGCCTCCCCTAAGGGGGCGTATCAGATTAACCACTCCAAAAGCACCTTAGAACGGGCACTCAGCGTAAAGTTAATCCCGAGCACACCTCAGGCATCCAGGGGCGTCCCCTACCCCTATCCCTAGGGTCAGGGACGCTCCCTGAAGCACTTAGCAGACACAACACATCAATATACACAATTGACCCTCAATTCGACACGATTCACCGTGTAACTTCGGTACATTAACGGGCGTCGTTCTCGTATATTCACTGGACATAGTGGTGGTTAGTAAAGTCGACGTGAGGGGTAATTAAGAGACGTCGTCGTAAAGTGTACGACGAGGAGTAATAGATTTAATTTAGGAGGCGGTGGACAGGCCTACGCACGCTCGATTATGACTTATGAGGTGGTGGACAGGCCTACGTATACTCAACTATGAGTTATGAGGCGGTGGAATGGCCTACACATACTAAATTGTGATTTATGACAACAGAGTTTGCTCGTCGTGGCGAAGTGTACGATCGAGAGGTTACCGAGAAAATATAGACGATAAGGCGATCATCGGAATGATCAGGAAAGTAGAGATGACCACAAAATTCGACGTTATTTTCAAAAAATTCGGGTTATACTTTGGGTCCCCATTATTATCTAAAACTAAGCCGTATTTTACTTCGCAGGCCGCAAAAGCATTATTCCCTTCTAATAAACTCAGGGGTTCCCATATAAGTTATTTATATCCCTCTTACTATACTAATACTTACCTAACCCTTTTACAACTTACCTACTTCTAGCACACTACGAGTAACTTTTCTACTACCTACTACTCCTCTCCTTTTTCTACTATTAGTAGTAGTTAAGGGTCTATTTATCCTTAACTCAGTAACGGGTCCTAAGCTACCCTCTGAAACACATTAACATAGAAATTAAGGTATACTCACTTAATGTTACGGGCTGATGCCCACGATGGCCTAAGCTTTGCCTGAGGCGTTAACCAGCATCCAACAAAAGAGCCCTCCGGTCAAAGGGGCCTCCGATCAAAGGGCCTCCGGTGACCTCCGGCGCCCCACCAGAGGTCCCCTTTGTTCTCCAGTAGTATAGATTCCTACACCGCCCCCTTTGCGAGGAACTTCCTCTCTTTTGCTCCTTAGCTTGAAGTAAACAGTAATAGAGCACCCTAAGGTCGAAAACACCTAGGCCTAGCCCTTCGCATACTTCAAGCTCAGGATTACAACCTTACCGTAACGCTGGGTTGAGCGCGGCTCCCCACCGGTTAAGCAGAAAGGAGTACAGGTCGAGCACAGCTCCCTGCGAAGAACGACACTCCCGGGACTCCAACAAGTTGACCACCAGTCCCTAGAAGAATAATCGAGATAGCCCAGTCGCCCCGATGGACGCCGCTATACCCCCGATACTCCATAACAAGCCAACCATAGAAGAGATGTTGAACACTACTTTAGGATCCCTATAAGCCTAGATAACAGAGATTAGCGAGAAACTGGAGAAGAGTTAAAATTAGAGGTTAATAACCCCTGGGAGCGAAACCCTTTGCACTCCTAGTAGCATCCACACCGATACCCCACCGGTGCTCACTAGTGAGTTAACTCGCCGGAAACCCTTACCCAACCCCCCGAAGTTTTCGGGTAAATAAAAGGAATACGCCCCTTAGGTGCAACAAATAAGAAATAAAATCTTAATGGATCGCCCCTTTTACCCTATAAACTATGAACTCTAGTACTTAGTTAATTTATATTTAGAAGTTGGTCCCTAATAGGTAATTAACACTTTTTACGCCGCCGGAGGACCTAATAAAACCAGAAACCCCGAGGACTTTATACGCTACTTCGATTACACTTATTTGGATCCGAACACCTAGTCCCGAGCCGTTACTTAACTATAAACCCTATACTAAAAAGAGAATAAGAGTTTTACGATATTCTTACCTAAGTTTAAATAAATAATGGCCGACGCTAGTGGTGGTGATTAGCCCGCTACCGTGCAAATATCACTCTTAGAGGTAACCTTGACCCCTTCGCTAAAAGACCGGCTATTTACAGTCAAGCTTCCCAAGGACTACTTAGGCTAGCTTACCCGAGTATAGGATATTACTTAGAAGGTTAAACGGGCCTCTAAATATAATCACCCTTAGAGGTCCACCCACTCCCCCGCTATTTATCCAAAGGATAACGATGGAGATGTTATTATAACGGGAGTGGTTCGGTCTATAAGAGCTAAGAAGATAACCACCATTAAACCCCAGAAAAACTCTAACTCCTCTACGGATAATAACCGTTCCTAATAGAGAAACCCAGAATACAATAAGGACCACTGCGAATACTTTAAGTATAAAAAAAAAGGACACTTTATATGAAATTACTAAAAGAAGGCCGAACACCGCTAATAAGCTAACCAGCCCCTTATAACTAAAACTTGCCTAAAAGGAAATACAAAAGAAGAAGATTAACTAATAACCCCTAGTTTAAGTAATGAGTATAAATTGGGAAAAGAATAACTCCGGGACAAAGTTGGGCCCCGGAGCCCACTAAGGAGTAAGTAAAGGGATAGAAGAAACACTAAAGGAGCCAGTAGTAATAAGGTAAACAGTCTATAATCATAAAAATCAGAATTAATAAAGGACACTTAACTAATACCCTAGTGGACACCAACTATGAAGTTTATGCTATAGTTAACCGTTCCTTTGCATAACACCTCCGATTACCACTTATTAATATAACAAAACACCCTATAAGAGGTTACACAATAAGTGGCCCCTCACCGGGTAAAAGCCAGGGAGTAGCCGTAATACAAATGGAAATCAGTAGTTATACATAACGAGTCTACGTATATATAATAAACAATTTAAAACTGGATATATTTTTAGGAAATCCCTGGATAATTTAGAATAAGGTGAAGTATAATACTAGTACCCACCAACTTACTTATAAGAAAGGAAAAATAAGAGTATACCTTTTTAATAAAGAAGAGCCCGAAAACATATTAGAGATACGTCGGGCTAGACTATTACCAACGGCACCATTTACTACAGTTTACTGTATAACGTAAAAAAGAAAATAAAAAGATAACCAAAGACCACCAACTGCTGTTATAGTAACCAACTTACAAAATATTAAGAAGGCTCTCGTAAAACTGGAACCACAAAAATAAGAAAACATTTCGAGGCTAATACTAAAATAGGTGTATAAGGAGTTTAGAGACTTATTTAACCTAACCAAAATATACCTAGTGCCCCCCCACTAACTAAGTATGGACTACGTAATCCCTTTGAAAATAGGGCTAAAAGGGAAGGAGCCTTAATTCCCTTAAGGACCTTTATACACTATATTAAGAGAAGAGTTACTAGTACTAAAAAAGACACTTAATAACCTACTAGATAAGGGGTTTATTCGAGCCAGCTACTCAGTAGCTGGTGCCCCCGTGTTATTCGCTAAGAAGCCAGGAGGTGGATTGAGATTCTGCGTTAATTATAAAACCCTAAACACTATTATAAAAAAGGACTATTACCTACTCCCACTAATATCAGAAACTCTTAACAGAATAACTACTACTAAGTAATTCACGAAGCTTAATGTTATGGCTACTTTTTATAAGATACGGATCGCCGAAGGAGACTTAGAGAAGACTACTTTTAGAATAAGATACGGGTTATTTAAGTGGGTGGTCTGCTCTTTTAGGCTCACCGGCACCTTAATAACGTTCTAATAATACATTAATACTTCCCTACGGAAATTCCTAAACGATTTTATTACGGCTTATATGGATAATGTCCTTATTTACACTAGTAGCTCGAAAAGGGATCATAAGGAGAAAGTACGAGTAGTTTTCTAAGCCCTAGCCAAAGCTGGCCTGAACCTAGACCCGAAGAAGTGTGAATTCTGTGTTAAAAAGGTGAAATACGTTGATTTTATTGTTACTGTGGGAAAGGGTTTATTGTATAATCCTAATAAGTTGAAAACTATTAAGGAGTGGTTGGCCCCTAGGTCCTTTAAGGGTATACGAAGTTTCCTAGGTTTTACCAACTATTATTGTATATTTATACTAGGGTATAGTAGGCTAATAGAGCCCTTAACCCGATTAACGAAGAAGGGGGTAATCTTTTATTGGGGAATAGCTTAAGGAGAAGTATTCGAAACACTAAAAAGGATGTTCACAGAAGAGCTGTTCCTACGGAAATTTGACCTGGACAACGAAACACGCATTAAAACAGACTGCTTAGGTTTTACTCTAAGTAGTATATTATTATAAAAGGACCTAGAGGGTCACTAGAGGCTAGTTGGGTTCTATTCACAGAAACTCTTACTAATAGAGTATAATTACCCGATCCATAATAAGGAACTTCTCGTAATACTCACCTACTTATAATCCTAGAGGGCTAAACTCCGTAGTATCCAGCACTTTATTATCCTAATAGATTATAAAAGTCTAAAGTATTTTATAAAAAAGTAACACTTAATTAAGAAATAAAACTATTAAGTAGAAGAGTTATCCTAATACGATTTTAGGATTAAGTACTAGCTAAGAAAGGAAGTAATGGTATCTAATGTATTATTAAGAAGGGAGTAGGACGTCCCCTAAGGATAGGATGATGAGAGGGAAAAGGGCTAGGTAATCCAGATAATTCCCGACTCTGTATAGCTAAGCTGTACTCCACCCGGTGACCCTTAAATTAGATGAACTACCGAAAATACACTAAAAATACCATAAACCGTTGTTTTTGACGCTGACCCTATACTATAAACCCTTTAGGATAGAACTATAAAAGCTAATAGAGTATACTAAGCTACTTATCTAGTAGTAAAAGAAAAGAGGAAAAGTTTCCCACTAAAACTCAAACTAAAGGTTTAAATCGCTGAATATAAACTTAATGGGCTGGGAAGATTAATATGGAGAGATCGACTATGGGTACTGGGGGGGGAAAATAATGATGACCACCTAAACGAATTATGAACTAAAATTATGCAAAAGTATTATAACTCGTATATTAGTGGTTACCTAGGACGGAACAGCATATTAGTAATAATAAGTAAATAGTTCTTCTAGCCAGACCAGTCCTAAATAGTTTAGAGGTTTATATAAAACTGCGATACTTATAGAGGAATACACATCTAGAGGTAAGCTAAAAAAGGGTTCCTTAAACCCTTACCGGTACTTACCCGCATTTACTACGACTTATTAATGGACTTCATCACTAACCTTCCTCTAATAAAAAGGAAAAAGGCCTAATACTTATAAGTTATTATGGATAGGTTATCGAAGAACCCCACGTTAAAAGAAATGGAGATTATGGACGCTGAAGCTTATGCTTAGTGGTTCCTCTTCTATTACTATAAGTTCCACGGAATACTATAAATAATAATTAGTGACCGAGGATCGAATTAGATGAGCTGATTTTGGAAGGAATTCTGTAAGTTAACTAATATAAAATAACTACTAAATACTGCTTACTACCCGCAAATAGATGGAGGAACGGAACACTTTAACCAAGAGATCTAAGTAATTCTCTACGCATATATAATATACGCCTAGGACAATTAGGGGGAATTACTGCTCAACGTATAACTAGCCCTTAGGAACTAAATGAGTACTACTACGACGATGTCCCCATTCTTTATAGAGTATGGATACTACGTCGACCCTTTACTAATAGTAAAAAGAGATAGCCAACTAAAAACGAATTAAGAGGAAATAGCAAAGCAGCTAATCCAAAGGATAAAGGACACTATAAAGTTCGTTTAAACAACAATAACAACTACTCAACAATAAAGCGAAGACTCCACGAACCGTACTAGGGGACCAGCTAAGTAGTACGAGGTTAAAGACAAAGTATAGCTAAACGTCGCCAACTACTTATCCCCAAAGCTAAGCAAAAAACTAATATAGCTTCACCATAAATATGAAATTACATAGGTGATCTTAACTCACGTAGTAAAGCTGAGTATACTAACCGGTATCCATCCACACTTCCACGTAGACCTCCTCCGCAGGGCAACTAGTGACCCGTTACTAAGGTAAGAAACGACTAATAAACAACCACCCCCGATTCACAACATAAACGGAGATCCTAAATAACTTATAGAAAACATATTAGCGGCAAAGTGGCAGCTGATGAGTAGAGGGCACCGTCGCCAAGCCCTAATTAAATAACAAGGTTATGTAGAGCCAACTTAGGAGCCTATGGAAGCAGTATCGGAAACAGAGGCTTTGGATAAGTATGAACGGCGGTATAGAGAAATTGATACAACGGATGGGGACCCAGCGTACACCCCGAGAAGACGTCGGAGGGCAACAAATTAACAGCCGCTGGTGCACCAGCAGAACACCAGTAGGGAGGGAGGGGAGAAAGGAGGGGGCATTTGTTACGGGCTGATGCCCACGATGGCCTAAGCTTTGCCTGAGGCGTTAACCAGCATCCAACAAAAGAGCCCTCCGGTCAAAGGGGCCTCCGATCAAAGGGCCTCCGGTGACCTCCGGCGCCCCACCAGAGGTCCCCTTTGTTCTCCAGCAGTATAGATTCCTACACCGCCCCCCTTGCGAGGAACTTCCTCTCTTTTGCTCCTTAGCTTGAAGTAAACAGTAATAGAGCACCCTAAGGTCGAAAACACCTAGGCCTAGCCCTTCGCACTTAAGGACGTTTAACTTAACAGCAATAAACTTAATAACCACTACGACATTATATTTATAGTAAAACTAATTTAATTTCCTATAGGGGCAGGGTATATAATAGTTAACTATATTAAACCACACTTTATCTCCTACTCGAAACTATTCCACCAGTGCCCAATATCTATTAGCTGTTTCCTCTATTTATTATTACGTTATAACCATAGCCGCTTAGGCGGTCCTAGTTACGAGATTTAGCTTCTCCACGAAACGGTCAGCAGCTTTCTCCTACTTATTGACCGCAAGCTCCGCTGTTTATTTTATTGCAATAAGTTCAACGTAGTAACTATATTTTAAGAAGAAAGGGGAAAAACCCGTAATAGAGGTTATATAATTATTTAATACTAATTAAATTAATAGTAAGTGATCTTCCTAATCGTCCTATATATAATTAACTATTATTCGTAATATTATCTTAATCTCTTAGTTATACTACTCTATTAACCCATCGGTCTTCGGGTAAAAAGTGGTACTAAGCCACTACTCAATTTGAACTAATACACAAAAGCATTTCCAAAAATAACTTATCTAATTATTTCCTTAGTTACTAATTATTATTTTTAGAATACTATACTGTTGGATTCACTCCACTAGGCCTAGTGTGGAAGGTGGGCAAATAACGATATATTCGTCGTATCTGCTCTGTTGTTGTTGAAGGAAGGAATCGGGCCTACGACAGCGATCTAACACTACCGATCTAAAACCGATTCCTGCCTTCTCATTAGCTCGCTAACCGGGCCAATGGGCGATAAGCGGCAACAAGTAGCGCTAGTCCAGCGTGGACATTCCAACACTAGCAACTATCTTTTTTACCGTAAATCGCCCCTTTCTCAAATAACAAGTGAAAATTAAGCATTATTCGGCGCGGGCACCAAATTACTTAAAACGCAATAAAAAACGATAAACGGAACGAGTATGTAAAGTAGTTGGAAGCGGTAAAAGTGCCGTTTTCGGCCGTACCGCCTTCAGCAGAAATAAGCGTATCCCGTAACCAACTACGAACAAAGTCCAGCTTACCGTCGCTAACGACGATAACGGTATTCCTCCTATATCCCCTAATCTCCTTTATATTCCTCCTCTTACTTAGCGCCGTAGGCGCTCCTTAGGGTCTTATAACCCATCCCTCTATCCTAATCTTCGCTTTTACCTCCTCGATAAGCCTCGTAAGGGCTCGGTTTAGTGTAACCTTTATTAGGCCGTTAATAAGGTTATTATCTCTATAAATCCATCGGATTTCGTATAATTCTCATCTCTTATAAGATTACCTTAATACTATAATATCGATTATTAGGTGTTTCTCTTTTATAATTCTAAGTTTAACAAAATACTTATAAAACGAGTACGAGTCGGTATACACAATAATCGGGATCGTAAATACTCGGAGCCTATTGGTTACAATCTTCAGGGTCGTGGAAAGGGCATAGGCCATATTAACACCGGCGACCATCCCGTATATCTCGGATACAAGGACGCTCCTCGTAACTCTCTTAGATTTTATTAAGGAGTAGTGGATAATATTTCCTTCTATTATAAAATCCTTTTCTCCTCTAGTCTCATTTATAAGGAGGATCACGAATCCGAGCTAGGACATTAGGTCACTATTATTAGCAAAGGAGCTATCAACAAAAACGAAGAGCTTAGCGGTAATCAGATCAAGGGGCACATAAGTGAGGCCTCGGTCTAGGTACTCCATTTACTATAACAAGCGTCAATTCAAAGCTTTAATCTGCTCTAGTATCACTTCTCAGTACTATACTACCACGAATAAATCAAACACTACCTCTAATTAACACTTTAAGGCGGTATACACACCTCTAGTACACTACTCGACGTACTACTCCTTTATAATAGTGGACTTAGCGTCAACTAGGCGTATCTTCGCTCCCTAGCCCTTTAGGCATAGGAAAATGGCTTTTCTATTAGTTAAGATAATCCCTTCGTTAAATACGATTAGTGTCTTAGTGAAGAGGTATTATTTCTCCTTCACCGTAAACATCATTTTCTAGAGTTCCTCGTCTTCCCATTGAGCAAAGGTCTTATTACTCAGGCCAATAATATCATTAGTTTATATGCTGATTATCGTAAAGTTCTTATTTTTATTGTTTAGTAATAGTAAGTAGGGGTTATACGTAGAAGTCCTTATCTAAAGTTTCTCTTTGTGGTACTTATTGTATATCGTGTACTAGTGGGTTCCGGCTTCTGCGATGCCGTATAATGGTTATATAACGGTTATAATAGTTCTTAGAGGGTAATTTTTCTTTATTTAATCTAGTAATCTTATAAGGATCGTCCTTTTGAACTTTGTTATGGATTGGGTGTACACCTAAGTAATATCTCTTATCCATAGTGAATAGCCCTCCTTCTAAATAAGAGATGGAGCGACGGCGAGAATTAGTCTCTAATTAGTACTCTAAATAATCGGAGACTATATAAGGATAACCTCCTTATTGTCGTCTACGTATCCCTGAATAATAAGTCTGGACTTCTCGTAGGGCATCTCTGTTTTGCCCTTCACTTCGTTAATAATCCTTAAGCGGAATATACATATCCCTCTGTGTTTTTCTTCATCGTACTAAGTGAATTCAAAGACTCCTCGTTCAATCAGGGCGTCGATCTCCTTCTTAGTGGACTCCTCGAACGGGGGTCCTAGGGCTTTAATTATACCCTTTTTACGTAACTCGAGTACAAAGGCGTGATCTACCTCTTCTTTGGTGCTTATAAACGCGGCTGTTATTATGGCCTCGTTTTTGGTGTCGTTAAAGGCGTCAACTTCTACTAGGAGGTTAATCTGGGCGTTCTTCCATGGTCTACTTCTCGGGTATCGAGGTGGTAGTGCTAGCTCTTCTTTTAGGGGTGGTGTATCCGTTTAAATAATAATCTCATCTTGGACTTCCTTTTCTTCGTTAAGGACGTCTTCCTCGTCATTTCTCGGTATCTCTAGGACTATATTCTCGTCGTCATCCTCTAGGAAGGGTTTAATAATAATAAACCTGAAAATCTTTAGTCCAAAGGGTAGTTAAACAACACAGTTTTCGCTTTTGTTAGCGAGGAGTGTATATGGGCCTATCCAGCCCCTTCTCTCACACTAAACAATAACTTTTAACTATAATAGTAGATCTCGTATAGGGGCCGTATTTGGGCCATTTCTTATCACGAGAGTGTTAACTATTATATGTTCTACGTAAATCTCTTATAACTTTGTTATAGCTTTCCACGTAACTTCTATGTATTACCGTATCTCTAGTGATAGTAGTGAGTTTATATTTATACGTGGGTATACTCCGAAGATGAGTAGGGTTAGGATAAGACCATTTAGGCTAACCGTATTGTTAATTGCTTTAATTATACTCTATAGGGCGATCTTCGGTAGCGTGGAAGGGGATTCTTAGTGGATAATGTTATATGCTCGTCGTAGGGGTACGTAGTATCGCTTTACCTTCCCGATACTATTATGGGCTTCAACGAGCACCTCTTTAACTTCAATTACTATGGATCTCGCTGAATTCCTGAATTCCTTAGAGCTGAAGTTTCTGCTAGTGTCCATAACAATTTAATTAGGGGGTCCAAGGTAAGTATCGATCCAGCATTCGCGTAATATCTCCTAAGTGTACTTTGCATTAACGTTTTCCAAAAACCTGGCTACGTTAAAAGAAGTGGCCATATTAACGACGTAGATCACGAGTTTATTCCCTTTTAAATAAAAGATATTAATAATAACCTTATAATTAAAATCCACATCATCTCTAAGGGTGAATTTAAATCTCCCCGGAACTCGTCCATTCATTTAGCACTAACGGCAGTGCTTTGTGAACTTCTGGATTACTTTGAACATCACGTCGTTGCCGGCTCTCTTCAGGATCATATAAAACCTCTATACTAATGGGTAGCCGAAACGACGGTGGATTCTGCGTAATTCCGTGTTTATAAGGTGATTCCACGTAAAACTCTGTTCTAGAGAGTATATGAGCATCCACGGATGCCCCCATTTACGTATAATAGGGACCTTCACATCTCCTTATTAAAGGAAGTTATGGATATTATCGAAACGGATCCCTAAGTCGTCCATATCTCTTAAACAGAGTAAGAATAGCGTACTAGCGTTCATAACGTGGAAGGGTAGTCGTCCAAAGGGTGAATTCACATAGGTTAACCCTATAGAGGGTATCAGAGGGTTATCTCCAAAGGTAATACTTGTCTAGCCTACTTTAAAAGTATTGCAACGGAGCGGGGGATGCAGTGAATAGTATGTGCTGTATCGTATAATATACATACTCTACTGACCACAGGTTGTGTACCCTCCGTCCCGGGTCCGTAAGGGTGATTAATTTATACGAAACCGCTTAACTAGAGTTATAATTTAGGTAAGGAGACACTTTAAGACTTAATTAGGGCTAAAGAGGGGTTCCGGCCTTAGATATAGACACTAGTGAGTGTTGGGGCCTTATTTACTCGGTGGTAAAGCAACTTCTGTATTATTTGCGGTATATGATCTAAGTGAACGGGTAAAAAGAGTTCTGAATACGTTTATTTAATTAACGATGCTTATTGATATTTTATAATATGTTATTTGATGGTCCATTATTAGAAATGCGTCCTTAGTTCCCCTCTTTTAAATAGCTCGCTGTCGCCTAATTAAGGAAAAACCCGCTTAGCGTAAGCATTTCCCCTTATACGGTTTTAATTGTCCCCTTATTTTGGCTCTAAGCTCCTATGTGCTAAGATAATAAATAATGTGTAGGAAGGGAAATGAAGGAAATGATTAGATTATACGAATAAAAGCCTAATTAAGTCCCGGTATTAGTAAAACTCTGGTATTATGCTTTTTTTATTGTTAATAGTGGTTGTAGGTCGGGTTTTTATTGTGATGTGGTTGGGCACCTGGACGGAACCACTAAATTTCCGAAGAGTAGCCTAAGTGGTAGTTGTATTGTTGTTGGTATTTTCCTGCGCCCGATTAGGTGTAGGGGCAGGCTTTTTGGTCCTCTCGATGTCCATAATGGTCTAGGTTATGAGTAGAGTCTGGTTACGGGGATTGTCCCCTGCTACTTGGATAACCTCTTTTATTTCCGATTCGTGTAATTCTAGCGAAGTCGAGCTGGCCTTCCTAGAGATTGGTTTGGCGATTCCACTTTAAATGATTTTCTGAAGTTGGGTAGGGTCGCTGCGTTTTAATCGAAGAAGGACCACTACACTTTTATTGCCCAATTTAGTAGTTGAAAAGGTCTTAGCCTCCATAGTTATGAGAATTATCGCCGCTGTTTAAGGGGCAGGTAGGTATGCAGAAACGAAGCTTATTGTCGCTGGGGAAGGTATGCTCTGAGGTGTTTGGACCTGGGGGGCGTAGGGACGACCAATTCCCTTGTCTATAACCTCCTTAGCCATCACTATAGCTTTTAGGAACGATTACTAGTTGACCAAGTAAGTAACTAATACTGGTTTGTTAGGTTGATAATGGCGCTGAGTATCCTAAATAATTATATCCGGAACCTAATTAGTTGTCCTTTAAGCTTCTAAGAGGTCACTATATCGATAACTTCCTTCGTAAAAGGTAATTAATCCGGCTTGGACGTTTTTTTGCAACTGGGTGCACTTCCAGAATGGGCGACTCGTACACCCATTATACTAATAACGATCCGGCGGTCTAGGCACGAACCCAGGCTTCTAGAAGCTAGACGGGCCTCGTTATTTAAAATTCTGGTACAGAGCATTGTATAACTGTTAGTACGAGCTCTGCTGGTATCCGCTAGAGTACTATTGATTAGGGGGGGGACGATTCGACGAATAAGTCGCTTAGTAACCCATATGAGCAACTCGGGCTAGCTTATAGGCCTGATCAGATGTCTATGGACGAGTCTTAAGGGCCTGAATGGTTAGTTAGAGGGTGTTAAGTTTGTTGGTGAGGTCGTTAACATTAACTGATTTTTTGATAAACACCTCCTTTATTATAGTAAGTTGGTGTTTGGTGTCCGGGGTCGTTGGGCGTCTGAAGTGGGGGTTGTGTAGTCGATCAGGGCTGGAGTTACCGGTATAGACGGTATTAATAGCTTGAGCATTGTTATCCGAAGCGGTGCTATCTCCAAAGGCGTTGCCGTATCGGAATTCCTAGCTGATCTATGCGAGCAGACTAATTTTGTACTTACTAAAGTCACCATACTCGAAGAGTTGGGCCGCAGTCGTCGCCATCTGAGTTGCTATACTTATCGTAATAGATTTAGAGAAGTGGCGGGTGATAATTTCGATGAGCTTAGGGTTGGATATTATAGGTTTGTTCTGGAGGAGGGCTTTAGTCTTAATATTTTTGATTTTCTAGAAGAGCTTTGTTGCTCCTTTAAGGTCGTTGTCCCTGATCAGGCCTCCTTCGCTAAACTGGCGAAGCTGTTTGTTCGGTTAAAGGGTGTAGTCCTTATCCAGGTGGCCAAAGGTGTTAAGCATGTACTTCTTAGTGGATACCTAGGTAATTCCCGAGGTTTCGGCTTTAATGGCCAATCAGTATTCGTCGGGAAGGTACTAAGGTAGTATTTTCGTCTTTTCCTTATTAGAGAAGTGAGTAAAGTTGGTTTATACTTTGAACTTCTCTATAAAATTAGAGACGTTATTATTACGAAACTTAGGTGCTCTTTAGGTTCTGGGCTAGGGTATTTTGATGGTCGCCCCTTTGTTCTTATTACTGGTCGCCTCTTTAAGGGCTTTAACTAGCTCAGCGTAGGGGGCTATACTCTGGGCCTGATCAAAGCTTAATAGAGTTTGCGAAGCAGGTTGCTCGTCGATCCTTTTACCCTTAACGTTGGGGACGTCGTGGGAGGGTGAGGGTATATTGTCCTACGAGGTGTCCCTATCCTCATGAGTCTTAAGTGTTCGGGGTTGTATATTCTAGAACAATTCGGAAAGGTCTATAGGTATCGTTATAGGTTATTCAGGTTAATTAGGTCGGATATACTGTGTAACTGGTTATTTTATAGTATAGGGAGGTTGAATAGATGAAAAGGGATTGTCCGTGGGGGGGGAGTTAGCTTGTATCAGGGAACACAGTTCTAATAGAGCTTACCGAGTAACTTCCCCCACCATTATCGTTACCGTTTTAATAACGAGAAATGCGGTAATTAGGCCGAAGTGTATAGCCGTTCTTTTGAATACCCTAAGGTGAAGGGCGCTCTACTTTATTAACCGTCCTAAGGGAGCAAGATCTGTGAGGTGTAATCCCACTTATGATATTATGCTCCTAATTAACGATTATTTTTTCGTATCTACCGAAATTGTTTAATTTATTTATTTTATTCAAACATAGCTGATTAGGCCGAGGGATCGCATCTGAATTGACCTACTTAAATATCGACCTTTTGTGCGATACTTAAGGTCTGTATAGTCCATAGTATAAATCCTGAAATAATTTATAGTTGTATTGTTATTTTTATTGTTTATTTGTATTATTTTTTCCTTTTTCTTAGGTTTAGTGTCCGTTCACAGGGTCTGATTAGGTTTATGGGCCTATGCTTAGCTCCTTGGCCGTCGTTGTTCGGTTATAGTCTACTTTCTTTTTCTTGTTTAGGTATTACTTAGCTATTTTTTTTAGTGTTTTAGCTAGGCCCGAGGTTTTTCGGGGTTCTTTGTATGTCTACGTTTAATACGTTAAAGTTATTATAATTGTCTGATTAAGCCGAATATTCGTCGTTCTATTGATATTACGCCTTTATTGTTTTCCGTAATAAGATTAGGGAGGGGATAATGGTATTGTGGTAATAAGGAGATTGGGTGTTCGATTTGCCTACGAGGTACTAGTGTAACGGAGTGGGGGATATAGTGAATAGTATGTGCTGTATCGTATAACATATACACTCTACTGACCATAGGTCGTGTACCCTCCATCCCGGGTCTATGAGGGTGATTAACTTATACGAAACCGCTTAACCAAAGTTATAATTTAGGTAAAGAGATACCTTAAGACCTAATTAGGGTTAAAGAGGGGTTCTGGCCTTAGATGTAGATACTGGTGAGTGTTGGGGCTTTGTTTGCTCGGTGGTAAAGTAACCTCCGTACTGTTTGTGGTATATGATTTAAGTGAACGGGTAAAAAGAGTTCTGAATACGTTTGTTTAATTAACGATGCTTGTTGACGTTTTGTAATGTGTTACTTGATGGTCCGTTATTAGAAATGCGTCCCCAGTTCCCCTCTCTTAAATAGCTCGCTGTCGCCTGACTAAGGAAAAACCCGCTTAGCGTAAGCATTTCCCCCTGCACGGTTTCATTATCGAGTTTCACAATAATATCAATCTTTTATAAAATAAGGAATTAAGGGTATCCAGCCGTAGAAACGCCGACTACTCCTATATCAAGCATAATACCCTAAAAAATTATTACTACGTAACGGTCATCGCTAATAAACACCTCATAAGCCGGTAACTTTATAGGTATACCATAAATATCCTTCCCCGTAATAGCATGGCAAGCAGCTTAGTTATTCAGAGTTCAAGTAAGGTCTTCGCTGACCAGAGTAGTGGTGTGGCCGAAGAATGAGACGTAGAATTCGTTATTATACTCGTTTTCCTCGTTAAAAGCGGCGTTAATAAGGTATTAGCTTAGATCTTCCTCGTCCCTAGCGTCCTCATTATTAAACACTTTATCTCCCTTATATTCAGCGAGGAAGCGGCCGTATACTTTAGGAGAGGCATCGGAGACGTCCTTATTCGATCTAAAGCGTTTATACACTTTACTTCTCTCCTCTACGGAGTACTTCGTAGACCAGCACCCTTCCCTACCATAAATATAGTACTTTTTATGATTATAAAGGTATCCTTGTTATTATTGGTGACCTTTATAGTGGTTACTTTACCCTTTTCTGTTATAGTGTTAATTAATCTAGAACTACTCGTCTAACTCTATTTTTAATGTAAAGTGTTAATAGTAGGCATCTCTTCTTCTTTCCTCTAAGTCGAGGCTTATCCTTATTGTATTATAAAGCTCCTTTATTGTATTTACTTTAGTTAAGTTAATAGAGTAGTACTCTTTTATGGAGATAATAGCTTTGATTAGCTTATTTTTTAGGACCTGGTCTCCCTGGTAGTATGGTGCGAGAGTTTACTGGAGATTCGTTAGGTTATTAAAGAGGGTCTCTAGAACCTTAACCTTCGTTTTCTTAGGGTTCTTCTGAATAACCTTATTAAGATCTACTCTGTTCTAATTAATAATATAGGCTTAGTGGCGTTGGTCTCCTTTGAAGTAGCGCCGTAACTTATTAATTACCTCCTCTATTAACTAAGTAATTAGCGTACTACTAATATAACCGTAGTAGAACTAAGAAGCTCTCCTTTTTAGCATCGTAGGGAGTAAGCTAGCTGTTATATAGCGGTCAACTCCGATTTTTTTACAGGTTTCGAGGAAGATACGGAATTTGGTGTTAAGGACATTGAATTTCTCACTACTATACCTCATATCGTCGGTATATACCTTAATAAGCATACTTTATTACTAAGGGGTTACTGTTTCGCTGATCTTATTTATAGTACAGCGTTCTTCCTAATCCGATAGTTCCTAGGTGAATATGGGTTATTTAGGTAATTGTAGCTAATTCTGAGGACGTAGCCCGGTGCAGGCTTAACTTATTCCCGCTCTCTCTGAGGGTGGCGGTACTCGCAGGGAGTTCTTCTATGCTATAATCTCTTCTAAACGGAATTCAAATAATAATAATACCCATTTCCTCGTTAATTCCTTATAAAGGACTAGGTCCTCTATAAGCTTCCTAAAAAACGGGCTTTTAAAGCTAATTTCATTAACTTCTTCCTAGGTCCAACAATATAAAGCTGGGGTCTCCTTAAAGTTAAAAAGTTCAATTAGGATCCTCTACTTTTTTATAGGGATAAATACACTATAGTAAAATAGGAAGTCGCATAATCTTTTCACCACTTAGGTTTCGAGGATATTAAACGTAATTTAGGTCTAATTTTCGAAATTTAACTTAAATTCTACTTCTAGGTCGTGGCTAATAATACCTTCCGCGGTCCATATTTCGATAAGGAATACTATTACTATTACTATTAATTTCGGATTGGACTCAAAAGTCGTCTCTTCTGGCCTATACCTAGCCCATAGTCCCTATTCGTAAAAGTTAACCTCCCTTTTATACTTCGTTAGTAATAGGACCGAGGAGCCGTTCACTATTCAACTCTAAGTACTAGTAGGGGCTAGTACTCTTACCATCTCTTCTCATAAAAGGTCCTAAGTATCCTAGACCTCCTCCGGGGTCAAATTCACCGTAATTAGGTCACTTCCCAACATCTTAGTAGATATTCTAATATACAAAAGTAAAACTAATAACATCTCAAACACAGGGCATTTCCTCTAAGCCGCAACTTCGAGGGCGTATACTATTCATTAAGCGAATTACTACTTATTATCTATAAAATACTATTTTTAATGAGTAATATAAGAAGAGAGTTTTCCTTCTTTTAGTGTTATCTCTAGTCTTATATCCACGTCTAGGTCGTCTCTAGGGGCAGGGACGACGATAGTCAAGTCGGGGTTCTCGTTAAATTCAGCCCTTCAAGCATTAAGTGTTATATCCTTAGTAGGTCACTCCAGTCTCGGTATCGGTTACCAGCTCTCTTTTATGGACATAATCGGAAAGTGGGGTTATTATTTCTAATATCGTGTTCACTGGATATTCAGGGTCACTACTCTAAAAGCGGGAGTGAGTAGCGACGGCGACGACGGTGAAATCGGGGTTCTCGTAAAGGTCAACCTTTTAAACACTAATTCTAAGGTGTTTTCTATAACTACGGAGTAACAGAATAACATCTAAAAAAAAAGGGGGTATTAATTATAATGGATAACTTCTCATTAAGAACGAAAATCGGCAATAGAAGCATAAGGGCACTTTATATCACTACTAATCGTAAAATCTTCGTCGTAAGCCGTACATAATGGACATAGAGGCCGTATTCCATCACATCGAGCAGAACTTATCGCTCCGGTAACTTCGTATAAACTCCTAGGAAACTCCTACGATATCCTATCGTTAATCGTATCACCAACTAAGAGTATCGCAGATTCTTCCTATAACGCGAATATTATAAGATCCGTTGAACGGGCTATTCCGTCCCAGGACTTCGTAATATTACCTCTTCCAATAAAAGGTTCACTTTACTAATCTACGGAAATAGTATTCAACCACTAATCAGTATTGGATTCACTCTACTAAGCCTAGTATAAAAGGTGGGCAAATAACGATATATTCGTCGTATCTGCTCTGTTGTTATTAAAGGAAGGAATCAGGCCTACGGCAGCGATCTGACGCTGCCGATCTAAAACCAATTCCTGCCTTCTCATTGGCTCGCTAACCGGGCCAATGGGCGATAAGCGGCAACAGGTGGCGCCAGTCCGGCGTGGACATTCCGACATATACAAATGGTAATAGTATTAAAAAATCGTTCTACATAAACCTCCGCGTCCATTAATGATATTACTTTTAAGGTTAATACTTTATCTAAGTGGTCTTTAATAACCTAGAGGTACTATGCACTGTTAGTTGTAGATGGTGGTAAGTCTATAATAAAGTCCATGGTAAGGTCACTCCTAATCCATTCAGGGATCAGTAAAGGTTAAAGTAAGCCCCGTCTAGCTTATCACCAGATCGTCCCCGCTTTACAATTATCGTAATTATTAATAAACTAGTATACCACCTACGACTAGCCTAGCTAATGATACTCTTATAAAATAATTTCTAGTGTATTGTTATGGCCTGGGTGGTCTATTAGGGTAGGGTTGTAGCTAAGTTGGATAATCTTTGTTCACAGCATATTATCCTTGTATTCCGTTTTAATAGCGCCGGGAACCCAGATCCGGTCACACTAGGTTGGTTTTTATAGTATATCCAGGCCGTATTTAATCATTTAGACCTTTAGTTGGAGTTTTGGAGGGAAGGACCTATTTCCTCGGGCTACTATTTTATATACACTTCTGAACTACTAATCTCTAGTTTATACGTTATCCTAGAGCCGTTGGAGGTCCGGGTAGTCTTCGAAGACGAGGAGCCCAGGGATTATAGGTTACCCGTTATCTTTTACCGCCCTTCGGACGGCCGCCCCACGGGGAGCAGTAATGTCTAGGATAACCTAGATAACCCTGCCTTACTCTCTTTCGTCGTCCTAGCCAATTAGTGTGTCCTATTTGCACTGGGATAATGCGTTTAGAACGGTAGTGTGTTTCCTAGTTGTTGTTGTTGTTGTTGTTGTATTTAACGCCATGGCGGCAAGGGCTACGCCCTTGCGGCAGACCTCCCGAGGGGTATGTGGCGTGGAGAGCCGCAGGCTCAGACTACCTACTCTACAGTACACAGCCCTTACTAGCGTCCTCCAAATCTTACCTGCTGGCTAATATGCGTTCAATCTGTCCCTGGATCCCGCTGGTTCCTCCAGTTCCTTTGCTTCCTATTTGGTTCCCCCAGTAGGGCACGTTGGTACGTTGGTTGGTTGTCTTAAGGACCAGCCGGGGGCTGGCCCCTAGTAGCGTGGGCAGATCAGACCAGTAGGTAACTGGAGCTCTATTTTACCAGGAAGCGATATATTGCAGAGAGTTGAATAAAAAGACGGCTGGAATCTAGACCTTGATGCTATAAGCTGCTATACTTGACATAAAGACTGACAGTGTTAGCTTCGGCGTCACATACTAACCTGACGTTGATGTAAGTCCTCGTCAACGACAACGTCACCGGCTTGGCGGACAGGCAAATAATCTCATGGTGGGGACTTACCATGTTTATGTCCGTCTTGGGATTGCCCATGTTAGGCTTTCAGTCCACCGAATCAACTCTGGCCCATCACAGAATGCAGCGAGTCTCGCCCTAGAAGATGCTGACCGATTTATAGAATTTCTACAGTCCAAGTCGACATATAGGGTAAATGATACGATAACGGAGTTGAGCGACTAAAAGAAATGGCGGCATGCAGGAAACGCAACAAGTGGGATTGTGCCTAACCCTAGCGATATCATAAATTAGTTGTATTGTTAATTTCCGAGCGAATGAAGAGAGCCTGAGGTGGTCTGGTAGAAGAGACACGAGAAGACCGACAAGACATACAAAGTTCTGCAGTGCGATATTCGTCACTATGGACCCGACAATGACCCAAACCTAAACACTCAGATGACTGACCTTGGAGTGCCTGCCGGAGGCGGGTGACACCGTGCTAGATACAGTGTGGGTAAACTACCTATACTAAGCGCCGGCAGTGGGAATTTTGACGCCACAGGAACGAGCTCTCATTGGCTCAGCTAAAGTGGTCACGTGGTCATCCATCCTGCACGCGTCGTAACGCGTCTTCCAAATCCATCCATCAATCGCATCACGCCCCAAAAATCACGACTACAGCTTTGATGACTGCTTTGCTTTTCGAATCCATAACTACCAATTGATCAAGCATAAGTCCGCGAGCATCATGTTGGAGATTGATGATATGGATGTCGACGTTCCGGCGTCCAACGACATCACCTTTTCGTCCGACGCCAAGCAGGGCAAACGCAGCGCCGCCAACCTCCCTGTCGAGGCAGAAGACAGCTTGCCTTGGTAAGTCTTGATCCATTTTGGTAGAGTGAAGTCTCTGACAGAAGCGACTGTAGGGTCGAAAAGTACCGTCCCGTCAGCCTGGCCGACGTCTCGGGCCATCAAGACATTCTCGCGACAATCAACAAGTTTGTTGACTCGAACCGGCTCCCCCACCTCCTTCTCTACGGTCCCCCGGGAACCGGCAAGACTTCTACCATTCTCGCTCTCGCGCGGCGCATCTATGGTGCCGAAAACATGCGACAGATGGTTCTAGAACTCAATGCGTCGGACGACCGTGGTATCGATGTTGTCCGCGAACAGATCAAGACCTTCGCTTCCACGAAACAGATCTTCACATTGGGCCCCGCGGCCAAGTCGGGCGGCGGGATGGCGTCATACAAGCTTATCATCCTTGACGAGGCCGACGCCATGACAAATACGGCCCAGATGGCCCTTCGCCGCATTATGGAGAAGTACACCGTCAACACACGCTTCTGCATCGTCGCCAATTACTCACACAAGCTCTCGCCTGCGTTGTTGTCAAGATGTACGCGGTTCCGGTTCAGCCCACTGAAGGAACGGGATATCAGGGTGCTGGTGGACAAGGTCATCGAGGAAGAGCACGTCAAGATAATGCCCGAGGCCACGGAGGCGCTTGTAAAGCTGAGCAAGGGCGACATGAGAAGGGCGCTGAACGTTCTTCAAGCGTGTCACGCATCATGTAAACATCTGCAGTCCGCAGGGAACAAACGGCGTGCTGACTTTAACCACAGGCACACCCCTTCAAGCCAAAGACGCACCCAAGGTCGCCGACAGCGACATCGTGAGGGAGACCATCACGACGGAGACGATATACAACTGCATCGCAGCCCCGCAGCCCGATGCCATCCAGGAGATTCTCGACACCCTCCTCAGCACGACTGACGTGACGTCCTGTCTGACGACCATCAACTCGCTCAAGGTCTCAAGGGGTTTGGCGTTGGCGGATATCATCACGGCGATCTCCGACCAGTTGGCCACGTTGGAGGTAAAGCCGGAGGTGATGATCAAGTGGCTAGATGGGCTTGCAGACATCGAGCACCGCGTGGCGGGCGGAGGTAGCGAGGCCGTCCAGACGGGCGCGGTGGTGGGCGTGATCCGGAGCGGGGCTGAATTGATGAGCAAATGAGCAGAGGCCTTTAAGGAAGAAAATAGATAATTTACGATGTTATGATCACCGTCTCCCAATTTGTCGGGCTTAACCGAGGATTTGGCTCAAGATAATAGCAGCATGCCGCTTTGGGGTGAAGCCGAACGAACCGCCACGGCAATCAGACGAGCCTACTGTAGCTGGAGAATGCAGGGTTGGGCCATTCTTCAGCGGCGACGACGCCCCTACCTCTTGAACGCGCACTCGTGTCTGAGCCCGAGTCAAGACGAGTGAAGAAGTCCCCGGCCGACATCTGAAACCCGTCTGTCCTACCACCGCGCCGGAAATAGAACAGATGCGAACTAAAATTCATGTACCAAAGTTGTGGGAACCCAGAGATGGGTTCCGTCTATCCAGGGTGGGGGTGCCCCCCAAAAAAAAAATACAAACGTCTCTCGTATACAGAACGCCAAAGCCGTCTCCGAAATCAAGTCTTGCCTCGCCAGCCCTGTCTCTCTCATGATGATGACTGTAACGCCAAATAATACAAACACACGCACACACAAACAAGTGGGTTGAGGTTATTCTATACAAGCCAAACCGGGTGAACGCCTGGCTTCGTTTCTTGGCCCGTTCCAATGCATGGAAAAGGGAATCCAAGACACGAGGAAATCAATCCTAGGTCGTCTTCTGCCCGCCGTATCCAGGACGGCCTGGCACCCAGGACCGCACCTAAGATCTTGGCGTCCTGAGACACGAATGGGGCCCCACGTGAAACATACGTCACGTCTCATGCCTTGGATGGCAGTCGGCCATTCGCAGCGAATCCTCGGCGCTGGCCTTTTCGTTTCGTCGTAGATCTCTTCGGAGCGATCCTCAGTGACGATCGGTGCGCGGACACGCATCCCTGATAGATGGCTCAAACATCGGGCCACTTGACGGGGCCGCACTCGCCTTGCCTCTCGATCCAGCTGTTGATTTTGCGGACGTCCCAGCCTGACATTGTGCGCTTCTTGTCCTCGGAAGCCTTCTTAACTGGGTGACCGAGCTTAAAGGCCCAGCTGAAGCCGCAAACGCCGTCCGTGTACTGAAACGAGAAGCACGATTTGTCGGCTTCGCAGGCCTTGCGGCAGTGCCCGAAGGACATGTGCGCCTCTTTTTCCACGGGCGTCAGGTCCTCCGTCTTGGCCCGGCCGAGTTGCCAGTCCTCGTGCTTGCCCGCCGACTCGTCGAGGTAGAAGCGGTCGTCGGCAAGGTTGTCCCAGTCGGCGCGCTCAGGCTGCATACGGGGAGCGAAGAACTCGAAATATATGTCCTTGATGCGAGTGACCGGCGGAGGGCTCGGCAGCTTCGGGTCAGAGTATCGCTTGTGCTCGTATTCCCAAAAGGACGAAATTTCTTCGGCGTTCATGTGGTGCATCGTGACAATGGGGTGGCACCAGTGCGTCGGGCCGTAGGGAAGCGTGAAGGGCTTCTCGCCGTTGATCGTAGGCCACTGGGAAACATCAGCCCCATTGAAGAAACTCGCACCTGGAAGTTAGGTACTTACCACATTATGTACGTCGACGTCGGCATTGTCCTTCATAGCCAGAGCGAAGATGTAGTCGCCGCAGCACTCCTTACTGGCACGGACATCCCACTGGTTTCCGACGTTCTCTTTGCCAGCGATCATGTCGTGCATGGCGGCCTGGGACACAATATAGCCGGAACCGCCGTGACCAAAGACAAAGTTGCGAATCATGGTAACGCTGCCCAGGTAGTGCTTGGTCTTGGGGTTGAGCTTCTTGAGCCACTGGACGAGAGTGGGCCAGAGAACGTAGGTGTCGGCGTCGATGTAGATGTACCAGTCGTAGTTCGGGCGCATGCGGTACGTCTTCTCTGCTATATGAACGTTCTTGTACTTGTCGAGATTCCAACCCTCGTTCTTGGACTCGGCCAGCTTGTTGCAGCTTTGCTGGTCGGCCTGGCAGGCTTTTTGGCGGCGGTAGAGATCGAAATCCTTGTTGTTGTTCATTGCTTCGGGGAGGACGGCATCGAGGGAGTCGCGGACATGGTAGTTGGCGATGGTTTGGTCAAGATCGGAGAAGATGAAGAACTCGGGCAAGCACTTGAGCATGGTCATTAGCTGGGTGGGCACCTTGTCGAAGGACTCAGTGGCGCCCGTCTTCATCACCACAAGGATGTTGCTCGTGTCGGGAAAGGTGTCGCAGATGGGATCGTGAGGGCGGTAGGGGATGTCTTGGTTTGTGACGTTGTGCTGCGCGAGGCGATCGTCTTCAATGCTGGGTGGAAGACGGCCGCCGGGTCCCGGCCCGGCGCCGGGGCCGGCGCTGGGGCGACTGCCCGGAGGAGGCGGGCGGTTGCCATTCCCGTGTTGGAAAGGGTGGTAGTTGGGGCCCTCGATGGCCCAGTCACCACCGAGGCGCCTCGAGGAGATGAGGAAGACAACGGCGGAGACAGTAACGAGGGCGAGGACAGTGAGGGCGCGGCGGGACAACATGCTGAATGCGACTATCGGGTTTACACAAACGTCACTCCGTCTCTGGGTCAAGCCCATGGTAGCCCGTATGGCTTACAACTCAGGAATGGCTCCTCGGACTGCGACGGAAGCGGCGAGCGTCGACGTTGCGGGCTCGGTGGACGAAGTCGAAGTCGATGGATCGTGAAAGTATGGTGTCGGACAGTGGAAGGGCTTGGTCGAATGGGTGCGCGAGAGTAGTCGTGTACGGACGCAGGCGGTAGAGATGAGGAAGAAGAAGGTTCGAGGAAGTCGAGGAAAAAGAACAGCAGAGCCAAAAGAGAGGACGAATGGATACCGGCGAAGGAGTGAATAGGGTATCCCGGCCAAGAGATAGACTCCGGCGTACTGGAAGCAGCGGGGGCGACGGAGAGATATTTGCAGCCTGGTCAACGGTGGAAAGGGGTCCCTGGATCTGGTCGTGGGGGCCGACGCAGTTGGAGACAGCCAACTAGCTAGGCCCTGGACGTGAAGGGAAGGAAAGGAAAGGAAAAGGAAAGGGAAACGTAGGCTTGTGAGAGACGCGAGACGCGGGTAGGCATGCGTCTTCAAGATGAAAATGATAAGCCAAGAAAGACGAAGAAAAAAACGAAGCGGCGTATGGAGCTACCGTACTCGGACTGAGCTGAGGCGACGTGACGGGCAAGGAGAAAAGGAGGATCCAATGGGGACGGCGACGGAGGGGAGAAGCGTGAACGGGGACCAAGGACGAGGCCAAACGGTATTAGCTTTGGACACGCTCCTCCCCAGGTTTCCATTCAATGCGGACCTGTCCACCAGTGTCCTGGCACTTGCCATTGGGATTGGAACGGGCTCAGACTACGCCGCGAATGGTAGGGACCAGGGGCCAAGAACTGAAGATGATGGGATGGACGGGCGTACATGCTACCACGTAGTGGCCGCAAGAAAGTAACCACAACTGCCTCGTACACTACTTACCCTGTGATCGGCCAAGCCAAGCGTCCATCGCCTCCAGCAGTCGACGGCAGTGCAGCGAGCGTGATTCACCAGCAAATATGGAATACCACGTGTTGAGTGTTGAATGCGCGACTGGATGTGTCCGGTTCGAGCAGCTTGCAGCAAGGAATCGGAAATCGGGCCTCGAAACGAGTCTGGGCCTGAGCCATACTCCCAGAGCAGAGCACTGAGCAAAAAGAAGACGGCAATAGAGTGCAAACGCCCCCACCAGGCGTGTTCGAGGTAAGGAGCTATGCGAACTTTGATGTTGTCAATTTGTGGGCTTCTTTCGCTTGGCAACACGATTAAAGCGTGCAGCTTCTGAAGCCCGGGCGCTTGGCGTCGCCCATTAGATAGGCAGACATGGAAGACAGGTACGTACCGCTTCAGGGGACTCCAGGGGGTCGCACAGGGGTCGCAGTGCTTGTGTTCGACATACGCCATCTGGTTGGCAGACAACGCTACGGCAGATTCGGATTCGGCTGCAACGGCGGACGAAGAAAGTATGTGACATTAGGTAAGGTAGGTAGGTACATAACCAAGATACACTAATGCGGTAGGTATACTTTTAGGCATGGCCGTGCACTCGAAAGAGAAGCCCGTAAAAAAAAAAAGGGAAAAAAAAACAGAGCGCCGCCGGGATAGGAAAGACGAGAGATGCGCAGTAGCGGATTCGGCAGGCACTGTCCATGTCCAATCTGACAATACGAAACTACTGCACAGTAGCCACTGCCTGCAACGCCTCGCCATGCAAACCGGGCGGCCGAGGTGCACTAAAGTACCTGGGTCCCAGGTAGCTCAATGGGTAGTGGACAGCCGTCGACAGTGTCCCACTGTCACTCCACTGCCGCCACCTGTAGGTACTAAAGGCAGGCAGACAACTGAAGCGATTCGACTCCTATCCTGTGGCGCAACTTTCAAGTTTCCAACCACTACCCAGTTCTGGCCAACTGCAGGATCGGGTCGGCCCTGGCCACGCCCAGCTGAGGCGGTGGCGTCTTTGTTTGACCCCGTGTTGACTTGCAGTTGCCGTTCGCCTTTCTTTGTCTGCCCCGTTGAAGGGTCCGTTTCCCTTGTCCGCAGCGTTCCGGCAATCTGATTCTGCTGGTTGGTGCCAATGGGCCATAAAGACCACCTTGGCCACCCCAAACGCCCGCCGTGGATGGTGCTCCAACGGCGCTAAATGGCGTCGCAGCTCGCCTGTACGCAGTCGGCGCTGATCCAGGGAACCAACACCAACAACCAACAACCAACATTAACAACAAGCACACAGCATGAAGCCCCTCAAATTTTGGTCACTGGGCATCGTTCCAGGAACGGTTTCTGGAATCAGTAAAACAGCAAATGAAAAATACCCCGAAAACGGAACCCAGCGTCGAGCCCTCTCAGTCGAGTCAAGCTTTTTAGCTTTTACCCACGTTTCGCCGTGCTTCCCAAAGAGACCCCACCATGACGCCACTCTGAGAGTTCGCACCTGCTGAAAAGAGCAAATGACCCCCTGAAGCGCAGCTCCTTGCGCCAAGTGTGAAATTGTGAGAGCCCTTGACCTGCAAAGATGCGAAAATGTCACTGTCAGATGTAGGTAGGCTATCACCAACAAGCACACTCACTCAGCCACACGGGCGCTACACTAAGCGAGGCGGAATTGCCCCATTTTCAGTCACTTTTTTCGGTAGTCCGCCGTCCAGAATCTCACCCAGGCGCCAAGCCATGTTCTCTGTCATTCGTGTTATTGGAAACAACCGACTTCACTCGCCAGTCCAATCCTTCTTGGGTAATTGGGCCTTTTTTACCCACTATTGTCTCCCCGCATCGCTCATTCGGATCCCGCGGCCGGTCCAATATCGGGCCAGGCCTCTGGAGCCCCTGTCCCAACCCACAGTGCAATCATTGCCCAGGCCCGGCCTAACCGGCTGAGGCCAAGTCAACTTGTCGGTCTTGAGCCTTGCCTCGATGTGTGTCAGGCTTCACAGCATATCATGTGCCTATGAGGAGAATGTCTTGACCCAGCGCCCAGAGAAAAGAAGCTCAGATTGCATCACCCAGCCTGTCAGCAAATATGCCGCTGCAGCACAGTAATCGATCCCCGATCCATCTTCAACAGAGCCGCAAAATTGGCTGATCAGCATGACCGCCGGATGTGCGGTGATGAAATGCGGCTGGTTTCAACCTCAAACGGCTTTGTTTTCCCGGTCGCTAGGTTCATCTCATCTTCACCCACCATCGTCGGGCTTGTCTCTGCAGCAAATATCGTCTTGGCATGTCTTCGCCTTAGCAAGCGTCGAAAGAAAACATCTTATTTCCACCTAGGATTTGTGTAGGAAGTTCAAAGGTCTCCCGCGTGACTCAACCTCGCTTGCGGATTCTGCGAATGACTGCCGTTGAGGCCTACCAGCAAAGATATGTTTGGTCGACAGGTCCCCTTCTGGCGGCAAGATGGCTACAAACCAGTACTGGAAGCCGCATTACTTTTTCAGTATAAACTAGAACCAAGACATATTGAAAATGCCAATGTCATTGAGGCGACCAGAAACACAGTTTCAAAGTTGTACCCAAATTCGAGGTCAACTTTACACCCGAAGCATATTGTATTGTACGTTATAGACAAAATCATCTCAACATCCCGGCCGTATCTTTCTAGCCTGTAACGTCTAGTCATATTCCCGTACATCCATGTTTAATGAGTCCTGTCTAGTCCAAATATTCATTCCAACCTTTTGTCCGCTTGTTAATGGTAGGCCGGCGTGTAAGTTCCGCTGGTCACCGGCACCATTGTAGTGCAGATTCTCCCGGTAACCGAAGTTGCCCTCAATGGGGCGGAGTGTCAAGCCGTTCTCCCATGGCTCATCGCAGTCGATGTAACTGCAACATCGATCGTCTTTTAGGGCATTCAGTAAAGGGAAGTCAGTGCCTCCTCCTATTACATTTACGGCCTATATATAGCCGAAAAATGAGGAAAGGAGATAGCCCCCCCCGAGAAGCCGTAGTATGCACGGGATCGGTGAACCCGTCTGTGCGGAAGTGGTAGCGTTGGCCTTTGCTATACTTGACCAATTGCAGCGGCTCACCGTCGTTCTTCGGCACGGTGTAACCTTGGAAAACGATGGCGCGTTCCTTAATGCAGCGGACGATGTCATCCTAGCAGAGACTGGTGCTCTGCGAAGTGCGGACATTGGGCGTGCTTTTCTCGCCGGCCGCGTCGATGACACCTGAATGGGCGAAGGTCCCGTTCCTGGTGTCTCGTTAGCATTGCGGGTGAGGAATGAAATTGATGCACTGACGCGAGCTCCAGAAGGTGTTCCCTTTCTGTAGTCGTGACAAAGTCGGATATGTAAATGAAAAGAGGTTACTTAGAGACCATGTGAATCCGGTATGGAGGATGACTGCATGTATAACCTGATAATGTGCTCTGATGTTCTTGTGACATGGCCAAGAGAACCAGAGTCGCCACGAAGACGAACGTCGCTGGCGAAAGAAAAACCATCTTTGATTGTAGAGATGGAAGTCGAGGGGATCCGGTACGAGGCTTGAGAGACTCGCCTTTATCAATTGATCCGATACCTAGTGCCGAAGGCATAACGTCTATCACCCCCCAACCGTCACCCCCCACATACCATCACCCCAAAAATGATGCTGCATTTTCCCATGCATCAACTTAAGCTTATTATTACACCTATTTTGATGTAACTATAATACAACTACTATTATTACTAGGGTAATTAGGGTCGCTGGATTCATCTAAAATATTATCAATTTCACCAGCCTTAATTTAAGCCCGCCGTATAGCCTTAATGTTGGTGAACGTCGAATTAGGGCTTATAGTGACCTTCTTTCTCTTGCTCGCCCTACTAACCTCAACCTCTAGTTCTAGTATTTTAATTTTTTACTCAGTAATAACTAATTAATAGGCCTGCTTATCCCAGGTTTTTTTGACTTTACGAAATAATAATTGTTAAGTATTAGCATTACTATCCAGTTTATTAAATAAGCTGAATGAATCCTTGAGTTCCTCCCTTTTCCTAAGAGTTAACTAACATACTATAGATATATCCCAGGCCCATTTCTCACTTACGTTAATACTAGAGAAACCCTTAGAGACTTATTTCCTTTACTTAGTTAGTATTATTATATTCTTGTCGTGATAGCTTCCTGGCTGAACCAGCCCGTTCGGTGTGCAGATGTTGTTGTTGTTGTATTTAACGCCAGGTCGGCAAGGGCGAAGCCCTTGCGGCAGACCTCCCGAGGGGTATGTGGCGTGGAGAGCCGCAGGCTCAGACTACCTACTCTATAGTACATAGCCATTGCCAGCGTCCTCTAAATCTTGCTTATTGGTTATTATGCGTTTAGTTTGTCCCTGGATCCCGCTGGTTCCTCTAGTTCCTTTACTTCTTATCTAGTTCCCCTAATAGGGTATATTAGTTGGTTGTTTTAAGGCCTAGCTAGGCTAGCCCCTAATAGTGTGGGTAAATCTTTTAGAAGAAGTTTGTTATACGTAGGAAGGCCTTAAAGTTTTTAGGATTGGTGATTAGCTCTTTGAAGTATTACTTGAGTGATCCCATAGGTCCTATGGGCTTTGATGAACTAGAAGGGTGGAGGGTAGGCCACCGTTACCTCCTTGCTAGGGTCTTTCGGTAATAAACTAGGTGGTCTATATCCTTTACTTCCCCGTAAAAGTAGGTGAGTAGGGCTTTATTATAATTAAAGTGTTAGTGATATTATTCGAAGTCTTCGTAGTTTAATTGGGTTGCTAGGAGGTGGTGTAGGGTAATCCGTAGTAGGGTTAGTTTAGGGGGGCTGGATAAGGTGGTCTCGAGCCCTAGTTGGGCGTATCGATCCGTTGCCTCCTTATGCTATTATTGTGTTTGTTGGGCCCGTATCCGTTTTTTGGTGAATTATTTGATCCCTGTTAGGGTTGTTAGTTGGCCTAAAAGTACTGGGAGTGTAGTGCTCTGCTTAGTTAGGTGGTTAGCTTCTTCGTTACCTTTTATCCCCTGATGCCCTGGGGCCTAGTGGGTGTATATATTGTATATTCTAGCCGCCTTATGGATCTTAATGAAGGCTTTTTGTAAGGAGTTTGGAGTTTTGCCCCGTATTCCCCGAATAATACTAGTATTATTAATATAGATGTGTATAGGTCGGCTTTGGGAGGTAAGGAGGGCCCGCCGGAGCCCTACCCTCGCCCCTTTAACTTCTCCATTAAACACTTCTGCTAGGCCGAGTTGGCCATAGCCCTGGGTTATCCGCTTATTGCTTCTATAGATGATGAACTCGTATCCTGTAGCCCTATTGGGTGCCTTGGAGTTATTTGAATAAATAATTATATGATTATTTGGGATGGTTTTTAGCCAGTTCTGAAAGGCCTTAGTAGCCTTTTCCTTTATTTATAGGATTATCGGGTTTTGTGACCCTAGAAGGTATTATGGTTAGAGTAGTATTAGCCTTGGGATCCTTAAGACGAGGCCTATTATCCGTTAAAATCGTATTTACTACTTCCCTTATTGTGTGAACCTTAGAACTAATGGGTGTTATTAGTTGACCTTTTGTAGTTGGACTGTGAAGTGTAGGTATACCCCTTCTAAAACCACTTTCCCAGTAGGTAAGCTGGTATCTCGGAGGAGGTTGCTTATTAGGGTTGTTTTCTAAACTGGGAGGATGGCTCGGGCCACTCTTATGATGACTTTGTTAACTTTTTGGACGAGGCCCTTCTAGCTTATATTAATAATCCCCCCTCTCTAAGGGGGGGTAATGTTATTTAGGGCTAGCTTAGTTAGCCCCCTGAACTAGGTTTTAGCTCCGTATAAGGCTATTAGGAGGACATAGGTGATAACCGCCTTTTATATAATAGTTACTGGGATCCCTCCTTTTGTGTTTATTAGGTGCCCTAGGTGCTGGGCTGCCTTTTTCGCTATAACTACCCTTGTTTTGATGTGGTATTGGAAAGAGAATCTTTTATTGAACTAAACCCCTAGCCAACGGATCGGCTTGACCAAGGCTTTAATTTTAAGGTCTCTAATTTTGATCCCAGGTAGGTCCTTTAGTTGCTTATGTTTCCTAGTAAAGTGGATAACTTCACATTTAGCTGGGTTAAAGGAGACCTTATTATCGGTACCCCAGTTTAGGATTTAGGTAACCCGTTAATTTAAGGATATAGCATTATCCTTAAGGGATAAACTAATAATTAAAAGGCCTATATCGTCTACATATCCAAACCAAAGCTTTAAGTTTTTAATTAGGATATCGGAAATATAAAATAGGAAAATAATAGGTGATAATGGGGAACCCTAGGGTAGCCCGCAAATTAAAGGGAAGTCCTCTATTATTACTTCTTCGAACCTAACCCTAGTAGTGCGGTCTAATACAAAAGCATAAACCAGCCTAATCAGGCTATTAGGCCAGCCCTATTACCGTAAACGGATAATAAGGCGGTTCCAAAGAACAAAATCAAAGGCCCCCTTCACATCCATTATCACCAGCGTAGCTATAAACCCCTTATCGAAGGCCTATTCGATATCGTATATAAAATAGGTTATTAGGTTGGTAACTGCCCTGCTTAGTAGGGCCCCTATTTACTATGGGCTAGCCACCCCTTCTAGGATAGTGAGGTAGGCCATTCTCCTAGTTATTAGTCTCTTAAGCCCCTTGCCCAGGTAAGATAAGAGGGCTATTAGTCTCTAGGATCCAGCCTTTAAGAAGTCGGTCTTTCCAAACTTCTAAATTATAACAACCTCTACTCTACGGAAGGGCTAGGGGAAATAGCCGGTCTTAATATATACCTAGAACAATAACCTAATAAGCTCAGCTATAAGGTCCTAATAAGCCTTAAGTAATTTTATGGTAATCCCATTAATACCAGGGGTCATAATCTTTATTAAGGTGGTTACCCTTACTTCCTCCTAACTAATCGTAGCCTACCAGGGTATTTATCGTCTTAGGACCGTAGCTACGTTGAAGGGGTCCCTAAATAGGTCATCCGTATCATCGAACCTCTCTAACAAGGCCCTCCGTAAAGCCTAGGCCTTATCCTGGTTATCGTTATACGTCTAACCCTCAACTACTAAAGGGGGGACTTTAATTACTAAACTAACCTTATACTAGCCCATTATTTTATATAAGTCCTAATCGGATATAACCCCTTCGATCTTAATAGCCCAAAAAACCCGTTTAGCCTTCCTAATTATTTCTAAAAAGACCTTTTACTTTTTAAGGATAGGGGGTAGTAAGGCTAAGGCTAGCTCTAGTTCCTGTACCTACTGAGTATGGGCTTTAAGGTAGGATTAGTGGGTTTTATAATACTCTTCTATCCACCAGGGGGCCCACTTTCCCTAACTTTATCGTTTTTTCCCCACTACTTAGATAATTATTAAGAATAGGTTAGCGATCCGGCTAGCCTGGGCGTTTAGCTTAGTTAGGGTGGGTAGGTTCTTAAGAATAGGAAAAGTTGAGGTCCCTATTTTAATTAGGTCTTTAAACCGAGGAAGGGCTGAATCCGGGACCGATATTGGCCCTAATTGGTATGTTTATTATTGTTTATTGTTATTAAGGGGGATGATGGTTATAATAGGTTAGTGATTAGCTCCTGGATATAGGTATAGATAGAGTCCTGTGTGTATAAGGGGGATATTTGAGAAGGTTAGGTCAAGGACGTGACCACGGGTATGGGTTAAAGCCCCTACTTCTCTAATAAAGGAGAGGTCATAGTTATTAACCTAGTTAACTAAATCGTCTCCTCTATTCCAGCTAATGGATCCTGGTTCCTAGGAGTAGTGGTGAGTGTTGAAATCCCTAGTTATAAGGGCTTGTATTAGTGGTTGGTATCCTAGGAGGGTGGTCGTTGTTTAGTTGTAAGGATCGCCTGGTTATTTATAGATGTTTATAATAGTAGTGTTATTAACCTTTAACCATAGGATATCCCTTATTTAGATAGGTTTTTGTTATTGTATTTATAGCCTTATCCCTTTCCGTATATATATTATTACCCTGGGCCTTATTTCCCTACTATCCTAAAAATTAACTAGGATAAAGGAATTGTACTTAGGGTGTATATTGATCTGCATTCTGTTGGTGTAGCCTATCCAGGGCTCCTAGATAAATACAATATCGACCTGATCAGCCCAGCAGAGCTCTAGGAAAGCTGTGTATACTGGAGACTTTTTCCCCACGTTACATTAGGCTACACATAACACCCGTGGGGGGGCCTATTTAGGCCTACGCCTCCGAGTCGAGGTCCAGGTGGGTATAGGCATTAGTGATGTTATAGTCAGGCTTTTGAGCTACCCTCTGGCTTCTGCTTTAGAGAGGGTGGATAGGGCGGTTGGTCTGAGGGAGGGCTTCGGGATCTTCAGCCTCATCTTCGTCCATACTACTAATTGTATCCCCATCACCTAAGTAAACAATTGATCCTTAAGAGGGTATCCTACTATATGGGCGCTTAGAGTTAGGCTGTTAACCCTAATCGGGAGGAGAGTTTTGGGGTTGTTGAGCGTTACTCTGAGTGGTAGTCTGGTTGGTCTAGTTGGTGTTATCGTGGGCCTCGGAGGCCTTTTGCCCAGCTTTCCGGATCCGTCCACGTTCTTTTCGGCTTGGAAGGGTAGGGTGATCGTTAACCATTAGGGGCCTAGTTGGATAGTCTGCATGGCCGGCTTGGAAGGGCCCTAAGCAGTTGGCACACTTCAGCTTAGTTGTATAGGGCTCGGTCTCGTGGGAGTTTGAGGGTTTACCATAGTTGTTATAAAGTGGCCGCTGGTTATAGTACTAGTTTATATAGTATCCCTGGTAACCAGGGTTATACCTAAGTAGGGTCCTCTTTTTCCTAATAAGCTGGGCTTTACTACTCTAGTTGAATAATCTAAAAGGTAGTATTTCGATTATAAAGGAGATAACCTAAGTGACTTTGTTTATAATAGGGTTTAGGTCGAGGTGGGATTACTGAGTTAAGACTGGCTTATAGCTAGTCTAGGTAATAACCTCCTCCCTAATCAGGGTTAATATGTTAATACTTTCCTTATTTAGGTTTTAGAGTTTAGATGGGCAGCGTAGGACGGTGTATATAAACCATTTTATAGGGGTTTCTATTTTTAGAGCCCTTAGGTAATCCGCTAGTTTTTGCTTATTTCTAAGAAGGTTTTGTTGGATTTGTTTATTTAGGGGCTTTAAGGAGTATCCGGTTGAGATATGGTAGAGATGTGGGATGTCTCCTAGTTATAGGCCAAGGGCCTGGTAGATTGTACGGCGCAGGGCGAAGGGGGTGTCCTTCTGGGCAGCCTCCAGGCCTTCCTCGGGGATATGGATGAAAACCCGGAGATCTTCTAGTTGTGTTTGGGTTTGTAGACGGGTAGGGGCCCGGTTCTGGGCCGGGGCCGGGGTTAGGGCCGGGGTTATAGCCGGGGTTAAGGCTATAATGGTAGCCTAGTTCCGGGGTGGGGTCGGGGTAAGTGTAGCTTTATTTTTTATAAGCTTTTTTAGGGCCTGAATTACATAGGTCGTAGCCTCCTTTGCGATCTGCTTTCTAGGCCCCTTAAAACTGGAGACCATATTATTAATGGACTGGGCGATAGTTAAGAAGACATCCTTTCGGGCCTCGTAAAGTCTAGTTTATTCGTTTAAGGTGGTTAGGATAGATCTAATAGCCGTCCCGCTTGTGTTCGAGGGCCCCTTTGTTGTAGAGGGGGCTGTATTAGGAGTGTTGGACTGGTTTCCCATAAAGTTGGGCTGGGATAGTTGGGCCTTGGTGTCATAGTGGTACTTAACTTTTACGGTAGGGGTCGGCTTTGGAGGTAGTCCAGAGCCTCGATTAGGGCTGGCCGGAGGGGCCGGCTATAGTCCGGTGCCCGCCGGAGGCTGAGAGGTTATTGCGGGAGGGCTCCGGGAGGGAGAGGTGAAGAGTTTTTAGTTATTAAGGATCTTAGTGATGTATCACCTATTTCACTAATAGCAGATACCAAGAAAGATTAGGCGAGAGGGAAGTGTTGTTCGGTGTGCAGAGCTAATTATGTGATATTGTACGTGACTCGTATTATGTAACTTTAACCTTTTTGTAGCTTATTTTAGGAGCGGGCTTTGCCCGGTAATTAGACTTTTAAAAAATAGGCCATTTTCTACTAAAATGACTCCGTTTATTACGCAGGCTTTATTATAGTTATAAGCCTAGCTCATCTAAGCCTTTGTACTATTGTGAGAAGTTTTAGTAAGCGACGGATTGTTTGTTAATTTCTATTTTAATCCTTTTTTGTTTTATAGTAAAGATGTCCACTGTAACCTCCTTAATTATATGTTTTAATATGTTGGTTCACTTTATTACCTGTCGAAATTGGCCATAATAGTATATTACTTTATAATACTAGTCCTGTATAAGGAATGTGTAGTAGTATATCGATTTAGATAATATTATTCTTAGGACTTTTTATATAAACGATATTATCCCTTTATTCTTAAAGTATATTGAAAACCGAAATACCTAACTTATAAGGGACTATATTTAAAGATTAGTTAAGTAGGAGTTCACTTAATAGTTTAAAATTTAAGGATAATTCGAGGATAGATAAAACGAAGTTATAAAAGAGGAAGAATCCTAGGAGATTACCCGAGAAACTACGAATACGGTACCGTTTAATAGTTTAGCCCTAAAGCGACTAAAGGAGATTATTTTAAAGACCCTGGGAATCTATGATGAGTACTGCAACGGAGCGGGGGATGCAGTGAACAGTATGTGCTGTATCGTACAACATACACACTCTACTGACCATAGGTCGTGTACCCTCCGTCCCGGGTCCGCGAGGGTGACTAACTTATACGAAACCACTTAAATAAAGTTATAATTTAGGTAAGGAGATACCTTAAGACCTAATCAGGGCTAAAGAGGGGTTCCTACCCTAAATATAAACACTAGTGAGTGTTAGGGCCTTGTTTACTTGGTGGTAAAGTAACCTTTGTATTATTCGTAGTATATAATTTAAATAAACGGGTAAAAAGAGTTTTGAATACGTTTATCTAATTAACGATGCTTACTAATGTTCTGTAATGTGTTGTTTAATGGTCCGTTATTGTGTGTCCTCCGTTAGAAATGCGTCCCCAGTTCCCCTCTCTTAAATAGCTCGCTATCGCCTAACTAAGGAAAAACCCGCTTAGTGTAAGTATTTCCCCCTGCATGGTTTTAATTATCCCCTTATCTAAGCTCTAAGCTCCTGTATATTAAGATAATAAATAAATATGTAAAAAGGGAAATAAAGGAAATGATTAGATTATACGAATAAAAGCCTGATTAGGTCCGTCGGTAGTATAGGTTATAGTATTGTGAACCGCTGAGCCCCTCCTCGATCTCTGCTTTACGCGTAGTTTCTTACTCCTCTTTCTCCTATATCTTCTTTTAACGATGCTTCTCGTTTTTACGATTATATCCTTATTAGTTATCGGGCCGAGTAGGGGTAAGGAAGGGCTCCTATGTTCCCGTACGCATCGCTATGAACTTATAAGGGTTATCCACTTATTTAGTGTCATGATATAGCCCACAATTACTGTCCCGTAATTGTGGTTCCACTTTTGCGACAGTTATGAGCCCTTGTCTCTACGAGCCCTCTGGTTGAATGGCTAAACGCCTCGCTAAAGTGGCAGTATGTGGGCCGACCTAGAGGCCATGGGTTCGAGCCTCGTTGTGCTCACCCAGTCTCGCTTCAGCAGCAAGTCACCGAAATGGAAGGTTAGACTTGCCAGCTGGGAGCGGCCGGCACCCAGTAACAGTCAACAAAGACTGGCTTGTCAGCTGCGAGTGTAAGCCGGTGCTGATTGCTTAGTCAGCAGACCTCTTCTCTCCTCGGTCTGGGGGGGTGTGTCATGATATAGCCCACAATTACTGTCCCGTAATTGTGGTTCCACTTTTGCGACATTTAGTAAACTCCTCTTTAGTATAAGCTATAATTAAGTGAAAATTCGCGGTGGTTACCTTATTACGTTATCTAATTAGGTGTTAATAGCCTTATGCGAGGTATTGCTGCTTATTTTTATAATTGTGAAGTGTGTTATGTATAATGTTATTTAGGATATTAGTATTATAAGGGTACTCGGGAAGTGTTTGTTGTTGTTGTTGTATTTAACGCCAGGGCGGCAAGGGCGTAGCCCTTGCAGCAGACCTCCCGAGGGGTATGTGGCGTGGAGAGCCGCAGGCTCAGACTACCTACTCTATAGTATACAACCCTTGCCCGCGTCCTCCAAATATTGCCTATTGGCTACTATGCGTTTAATTTATCCCTGGATCCCGCTGGTTCCTCCAGTTCCTTTATTTCTTATCTAGTCCCTTTAGTAGGGTAGGACGATTATTTTAAGGCCTAGCCGGAGGCTGGCCCCTAGTAGTGTGGGTAGATCTTTTAAAAGAAGCTTATTATACATAGGAAAACCTCGAAGCTTTTAGGATTAGTAATTAACCCCTTAAAGTATTACTTAAGTAATCCTATAGGTCCTATGAGCTCTAATAAACTAGAAGAGTAGAGGGGAAGCTACTATTACTTTTTTATTAGGGTTTTTTAATAATAAATTAAATAATTTATATCCTTTATTTCTCTATAAAAATAAGTGAATAGGGTTTTATTATAGTTAAAACATTAATAATATTATTTAAAGTCTCCGTGGCTTAATTAGGCTAATAAGAGTTGGTGTAGGGTAGCCCGTAGAAGGGCTAGTTTAGGAGGGCTGGATAGGCTGGCCTTAAGTCCTAGTTGAGCATATTAATTTATTGCTTCCTTACACCACTATTATGTATATTAGGCCCGTATTCGTTTCCTAGTGAGTTACTTAATCCCTGTTAGGGTTGCTAGTTGGCCTAAGGGTACTGGGAGTGTTGTGCCTTGCTTAGTTAGGTGGTCTACTTCTTCGTTACCTTTTATCCCCTAATACCCTAGGGCCTAGTGGGTATATATATTAAATATCCTAGCCGCCTCGTGGATCTTAAGGAAGGCTTTTTATAAGGATTCTGGAGCCTCACCCCGTATTCCCTGGATAATACTAATATTATTAATATAGATGTGTATCGGCTAGCCTTGGGAGGTAAGGAGGGCCCACCGGAGCCCTGCCCTCGCCCCTTTAACCTTACCATCAAACACTTCTACTATGCTAAGTCGGCTATAACCCTGGGTTATACATCTTCTACCTCGGTAAATAACAAATCCATACCTAGTGGCTTTATTAGACACCTTAAAACCATCTAAGTAGACAATTATATGGGTATCTGGGACGGTTTTTAGCCAATCCTAGAAGGCTTTAGTAGCCTTTTCCTTCGTTTATCGGATTATTGGGTCTTATGACCCTAGGAGGTATTGTGGTTGGAGCAGTGCTGGCCTTGGGACCCTTAAAACGAGGCCTACTATCTATTAAAGTCGTATTTGCTGCTTCCCTTGTTGTGTAAGCCTTAGGACTAATAAGTGTTATTAGTCGACCTTTTGTAGTCGAATTGCGAAGTATAGGCGTACCCCTTCTAAAGCCACTTTCCTAGTAGGTAGGCCGGTATCTCAGAGGAGGTTACTTATTGGGGTTATTTTCTAAACTAGGAGGATAACTCAGGCCGCTCTTATAATAACCTTATTAACCTTCTAGACGAGGCCCTTCTGGCCTGTATTAATAATCCCCCCTCCCTAAGGGGGGGTAATGTTACTTAGGGCTAGCTTGGTTAACCCCCTAAACCAGGTTTCGGCTCCGTATAGGGCTATTAGGAGGACATAGGTGATAACCACCTTTTATATAATAATTACTAGGATCCCTCCTTTTATATTTATTAGGTGCCCTAGGTGCTGGGCTGCCTTCTTCGTTATAGTTACCTTTGTTTCGACGTGGTATTGGAAAAAGAGTCTTTTATCGAACTAGACCCCTAGCCAACGGATCGGCTCGACTAAGGCTTTGATTTTAAGGTCTCTAGCTTTGATCCCAGGTAGGTCTTTTAATTACTTATATTTTTTTAGTAAAGTAGATAAATTTATATTTAACTAGGTCAAAGGAGACCTTATTATCGGTACCCCAGTCTTGGATTTGGGTAACCTACTGGTTTAAGGATATAGTATTATCTTTGAGGGATAGGCCGGTAATTAAAAGGCTAATATTATCTGTATATCCAAACTAAAACCTTAGGTCTTTAATTAGGATATTAGAAATATAAAATAAGAAGATAATAGGTAATAGTGGAGAGCCCTAACGTAGCCCATAGGTTAAAGGGAAGTCCTCTATTATTACCTCTTTAAACCTAACCCTAATAATATAGTCTAATACAAAAGCATAAATCAGCCTGATCAGGTTATTAGGTTAGCCCTATTACCATAGTCGGATAATAAGGCGGTTCCAAAGAACAGAGTCAAAGGCCCCCTTCACATCTATTGTCGCCAGCATAGCTATAAGCCCCTTATCGAGGACTTGTTTAATATCGTATGTGAAACAGGTCGTTAGGTCGATAACTGCCCTGCCTAGTAGGGCCCCTATTTGCTGTGGGCTGGCCACCCCTTCTAGGATAGTGAAGTAGGCTATTCTCCTTACTATTAGTCTCTTAAGCCCCTTGCCTAGGTAAGATAAAAGGGTTATTAGTCTCTATGATCTAGCCTTTGAGAAGTTGGTCTTTCTAAGCTTCTAAATTATAATAACCTCTGCTTTGTAGAAGGGCTGAGGGAAATAGCCGGCCTTAATGCATACCTAGAATAATAGCCTAATAAGCTTAGTTATAAGTGTCACGGGCCAAGGCCCGATCAGAGGCCTCGGAACCACTCGGCTATGTCCAACGCCAATCGTTGCTTACTAAGCTTGACCAGGCCCAGGTAGACCTAATCAGGATCCAATGGATTTGTGGGGCAGCAGACTTTTCCTTCCTTTCTCCTTATCTTAAAAATATTCGTAATAGTCGTTATAGTTAGTTATAATATACGTGTTTGGATTATTATATTATTTTTAAGATTATTAAAGGCAATTAATTAAACGCTTAATATAGAAGTCCACGATTTGTATAAGAGTAGTAAGAAGTTTTAGATAGGTTAACCTAAGGAGTCCTTGAACGTCTGAAGTTAATTAGTATGGTCTAATTAGACCTAGAGGTTATTATAAACTCGAAACGATGCGTATATATATTCATAATAGAGTACCTTAACTACGTTATTAAGTATACTATGGTTATTACTAAACGTAAAATACTAGGATAAGCGATAGTTACGCGACGATGGAAGGCAACGCTGAACTATTTAGAAACTCGTAGTAGTTGGTGTAATTAATTGGACAGTTTATAACCCAACTATAGGAGATGCGGACCACCTAAGTAATCGAGTAAGAGACTTAACGAGAACAGATTCGACTATTATAGGAAGCCCTAATAGAACTCAAGTACCCGATATCGACGATAAACTAGTCCTTAACACCTTTTATAATACTAATTCCCCCCGATTAGGTCTACGTACTACCTCCGAGATAAACTAAACATTAAATTCCTAACCCACTAAAGTTTAATGGATTACATAAAAAGTTTTAATAATAGTACCTTAAAATAGGAGGGAAGATAAGTGTAAATAAAAAAGCCTTTAGTTCGGAGTTAGCTATATTCACTTATATCTACTCTAAACTAGAAAACACTACATAAATTATAACGAGTACCTATTATACGTAAGGAGGGGCTAATAGGTCGAAAAACCCGGATAAATTTATAGAATACTTAAAGGGTTATTACACAGACCCTAACACAGAAGTACAAGCCTTTGACCAACTAAGGATTATACGGTAAAAGGAGAACGAGAGTTTCGCTTACTTCCTCCCTAAGTTTAAAAAGGAGGTTATAAAAGTAGGAGGAGGACACTAGTTAAATATTATAAGGATTAACTACCTCAAAAAAGCCCTAAATACCACAATAAGAGCCCCCCTTATTAGCATAATTAATAAACCAACAATATACACTATATACACCCAAATACTCCTAAGTATAAACTTAGAGTTAAATAACAAATCCTACTAAGCCCACCGTAAGCATCGGTATAGGAGATCGCTAACCCCTAACTAAATAAGAACTAAGTCCCCTCGGAAGCAGAACGGTTAATTAGAGTCCCCCCAACCTAATTAGATAGAGTGGGAACCTACGAAAGTAAATAAACTAACTAAGGACAAGAAAGTCCGTAAACGGCCAAACTAAGAGGAAGCTCGTAGATATTATAACTATAATAAAAAAGGGCATATATAATAGTAATACCCTAAGGATCGAAAAGAGATAAGGAAAACCAAAACTTCTAAAAGAAAAACTAAGGAATAAAGTAAAACGGATAGTAGCTCTAATTAGGACTCTAAGAACTCGGGAAAAGAGTAACCCCTAATGAAAGTCGTTATCAGGAGGAACAAACTATGGAGGAATAGAAGGTTATTAAAAAGAGTATAGATTATAACCCATTTTACGTCAATATCGGGATTAATAGGATATATTATACAACTGCCCTTATTAATATAAGGTATTTAATATACGCCCTAATTAGCGACGCCTTCACTAAAAAACTCCGCTTACCACGTATTAGTATTACACCTCGGAACTTAATATAAATTACCACTATAATTCCTAGTATAATCCACTATATCACTTACACTAATATCGACATTAATAGCTATAAATAACACCGATTATTCTTTTATATTATTCTTAACTAAGAAGATGACGTTATCCTTAGAAGGTCCTAGATAATTAACGATGATGTTATGGTTTACCTAGCGCAAAGTACTCTACATATAAGTATTATAGACCACTAGGTAACAAAAAGGAAACCGGGTTAGGCCTGATAAGATCTAAAGTTCCTAATCCAATAGTAAATTAGATCGGTATTCTCAACCCTAATCAGGTGAGCATAAAAAAAAAGAGAGACCCCTCTTAGTATATCTACCCTAAACGCATTCTCCATAAGTTTAGCTAATATCAAAAAGGCCCTAATACTAAAGATAAAAATAGACCTAAAGACAAAACTCCCTACGTATTACTACAAATTTCTATATATTTTCAACTAAAATAAAACTAATTAACTATTACTATACCAGAAAAACATTAACCATACTATCCCTATTAAGAAGAACTCCTATGATCAAAATAAACCAGTGACCTAGGGACCTCTATATAACATATTAAGAGAAGAGTTAATTATACTACGCTGAACCCTTATAGAACTATTAGATAAAAGGTTTATTAGGGCTAGTAGCTCCTCTGCATCATCACCCGTTCTATTTATCTAGAAGCCTGGAGGAGGGTTATAGTTCTACGTCGATTACCGTACTCTTAACACTATTATAAAAAAGGACTAATACCCTTTACCCCTAATTAGCGAAACCCTAAGTGTATTAGTAAAAGTAAAGTGGTTAATAAAGTTGGATATTATTACTGCGTTTTATAAAATCCGGGTTAAAAAAGGGGACGAATAAAAAACGGCGTTTAGGATAAGGTATAGGTTATACGAATAAATGGTTACCCCCTTTAGTTTAACTGGAGCCCCCGTAACGTTCTAGTGATATATTAACCATACCCTACGAGACTTCCTAAATAAGTTCTACTTAGCTTATATCAACGATGTCCTAATTTATTCGGATAACTCCCTCTCTAATTATAGAGAGAAGGTCAAAAAGGTCCTTAAACACCTATGCGCTACAGGCCTGTATATGGATATTAATAAGTGCAAATTCGAGGTTAAGAGTGTTAAGTATTTGGGGTTTATTGTTGATACTAGTAAGGGAATTCGTGTGGACCCTAAGAAGATTAAGGTAATCCAGGGATGGGAAGTACCCCGATTAGTGTAAGGAGTCCGTGGGTTCGTCGGTTTTACCAACTACTACCAGTAATTTATACTCAACTTCTTAGGGATTACATAACCCCTAATAACCTTAACTAAAAAGAATATACTATTTATTTAGAGTAAGGAGTGCATTAAAGTGTTCGAGGAGCTGAAGACGCTCCTAATCAGCGTACCTGTATTAGCTCACTAGGACCCTGATTGAGCTATAATATTCGAGACCGATTCGTTTAGTTATATAATAGGAGGTACCTTATCGTAGTATAACAATAAAGGGATCCTAAAACCTATAACATTCTTTTCACGCAAAAACCTACCTACGGAGTACAATTACCCGATATACAACAAAAAATTATTAACAATAATATATTACTTAGAGCACTAGGATTTAGAACTACGGAGTATAGAAGAGTTCACTATCCTAACTGATCACCTAAATCCGAAGTACTTCATAACGAAGAGATAGTTAAGTAAACATCAGATTAGGTGGTTAGAATTACTATCCTATTATAACTTTACTATCCAGTTCAAATTTAGTAAAAAAGTAGTAGTTCCTGATACATTATTAAGATGTAAACAGGATATCCCTAGTACCCTATAGGACAACAGGTTAAAGGGCTGGAAAATTAAACTCCTGAAAAACAGGATTAACATATTACGAGTTAATAACACAATAGTAATCAGAGAAGTGCAGGCCTAATCAGGGTAAACAGAGAGGGTTAAGTCTAGTATAAGAGACTCCCCTGGAAACATAGATTAAACCAACGACCCTAGCCCAAATAAGACGGAACCCCCCTTAAACCCTTTTAAAGAAAAGCTATTATACTCTTAGTGGGATAAAGCCTTAGACTAGAATAACTAATATTAGCTAATTAGGGGGGTAGTATAAAAAGGAGACCAATAACTTCCCTTATAGTAGAAGTTACTAATAATATTATTAGAATATATAATCGACGATAATAAGAGACTATTGTGGAGGGACAGAATCTGGATTCTATATTACGAGCCCTTAAGGACGGGTTTAATCCAGAGGTTCTACGACTCTACGTTAGCGGGACATCCAGGGAGGGACGTTTTAAAGGCCCTAATTAGCCGCTAGTTCCACTAACCAGGCCTATCCTAGGATGTCCAAAGATTTATAAGGAATTACGACGTTTATGGATAAGGAAATGTATAGTACGATAAAAAGAGGGGCCTATTAAAGCCTTTACTTATCCCTAGACGGATCTGGGCAAAGGTCTCTATTGATTTTATAATAGGACTACCCCCTTCCCGCTATAATAAGGCTATGAACATTATGGTGGTAACTAATCGTCTATTAAAGAACATAATCTTCGAGTTATTAAAGGACATTATAACGAATACAATAATAAACTAACTAATCCAAGGTCTAATTAAGTATTATAGGATACCTCATATAATTATATTAAATAGGGGATCGTAGTTTACGAGTTTTATGTGGAAATAACTCTACTAGTTACTATGGATTAAATAAAAACTCTCTATAGTATTTTACCTAGAAATGGATAGAACTACGGAGAGGGCAAACCAGGTGATAAAAACCTATTTTAGAGTATACATAACGTATACTTAGGATAATTAGAATAAACTACTCCTAATAGTAATAATAGTTATTAACAATTAGGTCACCTTATTAATAGGACTTAGCCCGTTCTTTATTACTTATGGGTATAACTTAGACCTAATTAGAGTAGAGGAACCCCTATGGAATAGTAATAAGACCCCTATAATAAGAGCAGAGGCTCTGGTCCAAAAACTAAAGGATACTTCTAAGTAAGCTTAAATAACGATAATGGTAATATAAAAGAAATAAGAGATTACCGTAAACATAAGGCGCTAACTATTTAATTAGTTTAAGTTTAGGGATAAGGTTTAGTTAAGGTTACGGAATATCCAATTTAATTAATTATCAAAAAAGCTTAACTAGGTTAATATAAAGTACACTGTCCTTGAACTAGTTAAATCCTACACTTACCGGCTAGATACACTACTAGGGATTTATAATGTTTTCTACGTAAACTTAATTAGGTATACTAAAGTTAATCCGTTATTATTATAAAACCGTGATGATACCCAATTACCTACGATATTGGTGGTTAATGGGGAGGAGTTTAAAGTTAAGGAGATCCGTAATATGTGGAAAGTATAGAGTGGATAGAAGGTTTTAGTGAAGTGGAAGGACTATACCTAACTCACTTAGGAATTAGTGGATATACTAGTGGATATAGCGGCCTTGGATTGTTACGAGGCTAATTACGGGAATATCCCTTAGAAAGGGAGGGGAGGAAGGGGGTAATTATTACGGGCTAAGGCCCGATTAGAGGCCTCGGAACTACTCAGCTATGTTTAATACTAATCGCTACTTACTAAGCTTAACTAGGCCTAAGTAAACCTAATTAGGATCCAATGGATTTATGGGGTAGTAGACTTTTCCTTCCTTTCTCCTTATCTTAAAGATACTTATAGTAGTCGCCATAGCTAGTTGCAATATACGTGCTTGGACCATTACAATAAGGTCCTAGTAAGTTTTAAGTAGTTTTGTGGTGATTTCGTCAATACTAGGGGTCGTAGTTTTTATTAGAGTGGCTGCCCTTATTTCCTCCTGACTAATTGTAGCCTGCTAGGGTATTTGTCGTTTTAGGACCGTGGCCACGTCGAAGGGGTCCCCAGGTAGGTCATCTGTGTTATTAAACCTCTCTAGTAGGGCCCTCCGTAGGGCCTGGGCCTTATCCTGGCTATTATTGTGCATCTAGCCCTCAACTATTAAGGGGGGGACTTTGACTACTAGTCTAGTCTTATATTAGCTTATTATTTTATAAAAGTCCTAATTAGATGTAGCCCCTTCGATTTTAGTAGCCTAATAGGCCTGTTTAGTTTTCCTAATTATTTCTAAGAAGACCTTTTATTTTTTAAGGATAAGGGGTAATAAAGCCAAGGCCAACTCTAGTTCCCGTACCTATTGAATACGGGCCTTAAGGTAGGATTAGTGGGTTTTAAAGTACTCTTCTATTCACTAGGGGGCCCGCTTTCCCCAGCTTTATTATCTTTTCCCTATTATTTGGATAATTATTAAGAGTAAGTTAATAATCCAGCTAACCTGGGCGTCCAGTTTAGCTAGGGTGGGTAGGTCCTTAAGGGTAAGTAAAGTTAAGGCCCCTACTTTAACTAGGTTTTTAAACTAAGGAAGGGCTAAATCCGGGACCGATATTAACTCTAATTAGTATATTTATTATTTTTTATTATTATTAAGGGGGATAATAGTTATAATAAGCTGGTGATCAGCTTTTAGGTGTAGGTGCGGGTAAGGTCCTATGTGTATAAGGGGGATATTTAAGAAGGTTAGGTTAAGGATGTGACCATAGGTGTGGGTTAGAGCCCCTGCTTCTCCAATAAAGGAGAGGCCATGGTTATTAACCTAGTCGGTTAGATCGTCTCCTCTATTCCGGCTAGTGGATCCTGGTTCCTAGGAGTAGTGGTGAGCGTTAAAATCCCCAGTTATAAGGACTTATAATAGTGGTTAGTATTTTAGGAGGGTTGTCACACGTCTTTTGTCCTTAACGACAGTCACGTGAACTATCACGTGACTAGCGTCGCCCTCATAAGGAGGCGCCGCAAGCTAGAGGACTTAGACGCGTCATCACAAATACACCCAAGATATCGAGACATATATATTCACTGAAATACCGGTGAACTCCTCGATTGAGACATAGCCTTAGTGATCCCTATTGCAGCCCCCGGCTGGTAGGAAAAGGCTGTGACAAGGGTGGTTATTATAAAATTATAAGGATCACCTGGTTATTTATAAATATTTATAATAATAGCGTTATTAACCTTTAATCATAGGATATCCCTTATTTAAATAGGTCTTTGCACTTATAGCCTTATCCCCTTCTATATATATGTTATTACCCTGGGCCTTATTTCCCCACTATCCCAAAAATCAACTAAAATAAAGGAATTATACCCAGGGTGTGTATTAATCTGTATTCTGTTAGTGTAGCCTATCCAGGGCTCCTAGATAAGTATAATGTCGACCTGATTAGCCCAGTAGAGCTCTAGGAAAGTTGTGTGTATTAGGGGCTTTTTCCCCACATTACATTAGGCCACACATAGCACCTATGGGGGGGCCTATTTAGGCCTACACCTCCAAGTCAAGGTCCAAGTGGGTGTAAGTATTAGTGATATTATAATCAGGCTTTTAAGCCACCCTCTAGCTCCTATTTTGGAGAGGGTAGATGGGGTGGTTGGTCTAAGGGAGGGCCTCGGGGTCTTCCACTTTGTCTTTATCCATACTACTAGTTATATCCTCATCGCCTAAGCATACAATCGATCCTTAGGAGGGGTTCCTAGTGTATAGGCACTTAGAGCTAGGTTCTTGGCCCTAATTAGGATGGGAGTCCTGGGGTTATTAAGTGTTACTCTGGGTGGTGGTTTAGTTGATGTTATCACGGGCCTCAGAGGCCTTTTACCTAACTTTCCGAATCCGTCCACGTTCTTTTCGGCCTGGGAGGGTAGGATGACCGTTAACCATTAGGGGCCTAGTTGGACAGTTTGTATGGCTGGCCTGGATGGGCCCCAAGTAGTTAGTATACTTCGGCTTAGTTGTATAAGGTTTGGTTTATGGGAGTTTGAGGGTTTATTATAATTATTATAGAGTAGTTATTAGTTATAGTACTGGTTTATATGGTATTCCTAATAACCAGGGTTATACCTAAATAGGGTCCTCTTTTCCCTAATAAGCTGGGCCTTATTGCTTTAGTTAAATAATCTAAAAGGTAACACCTTGGCCATAAAAGAGATAACCTAAGTGACTTTATTTATAATAGGGTTTAGGCCGAGGCGGGATTACCGGGCTAGGACTAGCTCGCAGCCAGTCTAAGCAATAACCTCCTCCCTAATTAGGGTTAATATATCAATACTTTCCCCATTTAGGCTTTAAAGCTTAGATGGGCAACATAGGACAGCGTATATAAACTATTTTATAAGGGTTTCTACTTTAAAAACCCCTAAACAGTCTACTAACTTTTATTTATTTCTAAGAAGGCTTTATTAGATTTATTTATTTAGGGGCTTTAAAGAGTATCCAGTTAAGATATAGTAAATATATGGAATATCTCCTAGTTATAAGCCAAGGGCCTAGCAGACTATACAGCGCAGGGCAAAAGGGGCGTTCTTCCGGGTAGCATCCAGGCCTTCCTCGGGGATACGGACAAAAACCCGGAGGTCTTCTAGCTGAGCCTGGGCTTGTGGGCGGGTAAGGGCTCGGTACTAGGCTAGGGCAGGGGCCGGGGCGGAGGCCAGGGCTGAGATTAGGGCTAGGATCAGGGCTAATACCATAATAATAACCTAATTCTAGGTTAAAGTTAAAGTAACTTTATTATTCATCAACTTCTTCAGAACTTAGATCACATAAGTTATCACCTCCTTTACGATCTACTTTTTTAGCCCCTCAAAACTAGAGACCACGTTATTAACAAACTGGGCAATAGCTAAAAAAACACACTTTCGGTCCTCATAACATCTAACTTGTTCATCGAAGGCGGCTAGGATAGATCCAGTGGCCACCCCACTTACATTCAAGGGCCCCTTTGCCGTAGAAGGGGCTACATCAGGAGAGTTAGGCTGGCTTCCCCCAAAGCTGGGCCAGAGTGGCTGGGCCTCAGTGTTACAGCGGCGCTTAGCCCTTAAAGGAGGGGTTAGCTCCAAAGGTAACCCAGAGCCCCGATCAGGGCCGGCCAGAGGGGCCAACTATAGTCCAGTGCCCACCAGAGGCTATAAAACCATCATAAAAGGGCTCTAAAAGGGAGAGGTGAAGACTTTTTAACTATTAAGGATCTTAGTGGTATATCACCTATTTCACTAATAGCGGATGCCAAGAAAAATTAGGCGAGAGGGAAGTTGTTAAGATGAAGTATTTATTAAAGGGGGTACACAATTTTATATACTAAATTACCTTATTAAGATTTAAGAATAGAATCCTTTAAGAGGAGAATAACCTACTTAGTTAACACCGGAGAGCTAAAAAAAACCTATCTTAGATAAGAAGGGAGTCTTATTATAGCTAAGGGAGAGGACCTTTAGTCGTAGAGAGAGGTTATAGCTTAAATCGAGGAGGAAATACACCGGAGTAATGGTCGTTAACTAAGGACGGAAATAGTTCAACGGCGGTGTAATGTCTATAAAAACACTAATTATAATACATAAATATATCCAACTAATAAAAAGATAACTAAAGAAGAGGATTCTGAGTAGTTTTAATTAATTTAATCGTTATAATACTGTTCTCTGGTTATATATGTGAAGTGGTTGTGGTTAGGTGGCCAGCTCGCTTGTCTGGCCAGCTCGCTTATCAACCACGTTATCCTTAACTTAGTTAATTCACCCTTAATATTTTTATAATCCCTGTTATAGTAGCCAATTATAAGAGAGACTTCTTATCTACGAAGCTGACCCTAACATTCTAAAGGCTATATTTAAAAGCCGGGTATAATTAAGAAGCTACAATTAACAAAGAATTAGCTGAAAAGGGGGACCTTAGGTTATTAAAATAGGGACATAGGTCTATTAATTATATCGTAAAGTCGCTCCAAATAACCTTATATCTTTTCTAGTTGAGTAATCTAATTACGTAAAGCCTTACGTATTTAATTAACTAAAAGCTGGTCAACAAGTAAGTAAGTAAGTATTGTGGAAGTGGTATGCTACGTAAGCAAGTTGAGGGTCAAATTTGAGTTGGTTGCTTTGACGGCAACGCTGTAAACGGGTGTGTCAGGCTCGACCAGCTCAACCTGCACAAAAAGTCAGATTGCCCTCGGGCGGTATTTGGCTGCTCCAACTCACTGTCTCGTCGGATTTGATCTTTGCCAAGGTCTGCTCGTCGAAGGACCCGGCATACGCGTGAAACCAGCCAACGTCAAAGGTTTTGTCCACACTGGCTATGTCGCGATGCAAAACACGTCTTCTCATGTGCGCATTTCGCACCGAATTGATATGATCTCCAACAGCAGTGTTCGAGAGGCCTGGCTGTAAGCTGACGATGTAACGATTTGGGAGCACATCTTCGTTCATGTTGGTAGGGAACGCATGACCCAAGGCTAGCGAAATGTCGGCGAGAACAAAACAAACACTGGCCCGCATTCTGTCGACTTCTTTATTGCTTTACCGAAGAGATAGGTTCTGCTCAACTAGAGAGATAGTAGGCTTTCTTATACCATAAATCAAGAAATACAGAACACAATTGAAAAAAGATGACGGAATCTCTAGCTCCTTGGCTTTCTCGTATTGGTTTAATGGCCATTCCTATTTAGGTAGGTTGGTAGGGGTAGTTGCCTAGAACGCCTGGCCGAATGGTACCTTACCATGTAGGTCTTTACGAGCCATTTGTGGCGTCGTGTCTGTTGAACATTTTTATTCATCTCGACCATAGAATATCTGGAATTAGCTGAGTCTGAGATTGAGGTAAGCGGTCGTTGTGTTTAACGATGCCTGGTACTCTTCAAGAGGCTGTTTTGTTCATCACCACTCCCGATGGGTCTTGGGTGACCTCATCGCCCCATTGCGCCTCCCATCCATTTTCATTGAGGTACTTCTTCCAGGCTTCATCATCATCATTCAAGCGCCGGGACACTGTGGGTATCACGAACAGAGCAATGAGTGCGCCTAGCACGGCGAAGCCAGATCCAATAAGAAATGCGACCTGGTTACCCTTCGACGGATCCTCTGTGTAAGCATTCAAAATTGCGGTAAAAACCTGACGAGATTAGCTAAAACCAAAAAGGCCCACACAGGGGCACAGCATGACGGAGTTTACCTGAGTTCCAATTGCGGCTCCAGCTTTGGAGAAGGCGGCAATTAACCCCATCATCTGCCCGCGTATGGACGTGGGGAAGCACTCAGAGGCAGTCAAGACAACCGTACTGGATACAACGTAAGCTGTAGGCCCAAAGTAGACATAAGACAACCAACGAGCTTACCTTCCGGGGCCGACTTCGCCCAACGTCAAGAATATGCCGTAGAGGACGACGAAAAGTGGGAACACTTTCTGAATTTGATTCATTGCGCCGCCCAGAACAAACCCCAGAATCGCCTGGAGGGTGAAGCCCACAGCCATCGTTTGGCGACGGCCAATCTTGTCGGAGAGGTAACCTCCAACGAATGGTCCGGGGATGTAGAAACAGTTGATGACCACACCCCATCCAAGGGTTTTGACGAGACTGTCTCCGGCATTGGCCCTAGACATGATGGTGGAGCTGAATATACCAAAGGGAATGCTGATCCAATTGTACAGAAACCATGTGGAAGCAGATCCCAGAAGCGGGCGCCAATATCTTTTGAAGGCCAGCCAATACGGGGTTCGCTGCTTCCTCATGGCCGACTTTCGGTAGGCGGTAGAGACTGCCATACGCATTCGGAACCAAAAAATGAGAAGGGGAGGCGCCATGCCCAACGCAAATGAGGTTCGCCACACGATGTCGAATTTGGAGACTTCTTGTCCAATACAGAGCAGAAGTAGCAGCGGCACCAAGGCCCCCCAGATGTAACCCAGACTGGCGGAAAGGTCTGCAAGCATTGCAAACATGAAGCCTCTTCTCTTGCGGTACTTGTCATCTTCGTCGGTAGCTTCGGCAGCGCCAGCACCGGAGACGGGATACTCCCCTCCAGCACCCACACCAGCAATGCCACGAGCAATAATCATCATCCAGAACATCCCTGTGGGCGTTGTTCCACTGGACGCAGTCGACAAAGCGATGCCAAGCACTAGCAGGACGGTTGTGGCAACAGCGCCAGTTTTCCGACCAAACTGGTCGGTGACAATGCCGAAGAGCAACATGCCGACGATCATGCCGATAAGGAACGCATTGGAAAGCCGTTGGTAGATCGTGTTTGTCAGCTCATCGGGGTAGAGGATTGCGAGTAGCAGCTCGACGTTGCCAATAACAGCAGCATTACTATCAGGTGGTCAGCCAAGATACGAAAGGACGTATGCAGACGTCCACGAAGCATCGGACTTTGTCATACTAGCCATCGGAGCCGATTGCCAGCCCAGAAAAGAGGACCATGAGCCACACGGAGAGACTGCTGTAGTAGGTCTTCTCTGGCTCCTCTGCCACAATGTCCACTTCGCCTGGCTTCGCAACATATTCGACGGTTTTCTTCTCTTCGGCCACAATTTTGTCGCCACCGGTGCCAAATGCTGGCGTCGATGTCGACATGTCAATGGCTTGAGTCGAATCGGTCGTCATCCTGCTCATGTGCCGCAGGTTTGGAGCGGAAACATAAGGCTAAGGCTGGGATGAAGAAGAAGGAGGATGACATTGATTCAAAATTCTCGCGGCGGGCCGGTCATTTTACTTATCCGCGCAAATGGACGCCAACCATGCACCCGGCCCGGAGTCCTCTCAGGACCTTGGCGATTCGGCTTATGGCGTGGTTTGTTGATTCCTATCTGTTGGTCCGGACCGGCGATGTAACCCGAGGAAAGCTCGCCTATGTTATCAACCCCCATGTCGATGATACGAACGGGGCCTGCAAATTATGGCTCCTGCTGCGCTGCTGGCATGACTCGCGTGGGGAGCACCCCAGAGCAGGGAAATGATCTGCAGGTGCTGCACCCCGGAGAGGGGGTTGGGGGGCGAAGTCGGAAACCGCCCGACTTGCCGACGCCCTACTCCCGCTCGGCACTTTGCTGTCGCCTCTTATTCTGCGAATTTACGTAGCCACCACTCCCAGCCGAAGCAAAAACACCTGGCGTCGTCGCTTTCGTTCGATTCGCTTTCACAACTTTGGCCTAACTCACAGAGACCTCCCCATGGCAGGGTCAGAGAAGCGCCCCGAGGGAGCGCCCCCTCTTTCAAGAATTCAGCCGCGATGCGCCCGCCGCCCTCACGTGCTGCCGCTGATTGCGATCTCGTTGTTCCTTCTGGCGATTAGTTTCTATTCTTCCTCCGTTTCGCATTTCGGCCGACCTTCGACTTTCCAACAGGTCCAACAATGCTCCATCGACAATCTTCACTCCGACCTGTCGTTCCTCGACTCTGTTGTGCCAATCAGCGCCGACGAGTTCATCGACCGACGGGATCGGCTCGCGCAGGCCTTGGCCGCATCGGGCGTGGACGCTTTCGCACTTGAGCCGGGCTACACATTCCAGTGAGTTCAATTGAGTGACGGAACACTCTTCTCCCACCGGCGTCTGACGTAATGCAAGATACTACGGCAATATTTCTCAAGTGGACTGGGAGCCATGGGAGCCCGAGGAGCGACCGTTTCTCATGCTCGTGCTGCCTCAGACGTCGCCGACCGGCCAAATCACCGCTAAGACAGCCTTTCTGTCACCCCACTTCGAAGAAGGCCGCGTTCGAATGCTCGGAATTCCTTCGAGAGAAGAGGAGCTGGACATCGTCATTTGGGAGGAGCACTGGAACCCGTACGAGACGTTGCTGAAGTCCCGCCTCTTTGATGGGCGGAAGGCCACCATCATGGTCGACGAGGAGATGCGTGATTTCATCGTTCGCGGCTTGGATTCGGTCGGCTTTCAGACCGTCGGCCTCAACCCCGAGGTGGAGCTGGTGCGCCAACAAAAGAGCTCCGCCGAGGTGGAACTTCTCCGTGCCGTGAACACCGGGACCGTGGTAGCCGTCAGAGCGATGCGACCGTGTTTGGTCCCTGGCCTCACCGAGAATGAGGTGACTGATATTCTGAACTCGGCGCTGCTTTCCATTGATTTCAGCCTCTTCTTCAACATTGTTCTGTTCGAGGAGCACGGAGCGCTACCCCACGGTGGTTTTGTAACTGGATGGAAGAAGCTGACGCCCGAAACCATGGTAGTGATTGATGTCGGTGCACACTATCTCGGATACAGCTCCGATATTTGCCGCAGCTTTTTCATCGATCCGCCGAAACCTCGAGGACATGACGTTCTGAGCACATGCATGGCACTTCTAGGGAAGACGTGGGGAAGCGAAGATGCTCAACGACACGATCCTGCGCTTCGCGCCGAGAAATACAAGGTCTGGGACATTGTCTCGGATGCCCAGTCTGCCGCCGCTGCGGCTTTCAAACCGAACAACACCGCAGCCAGCGTAGACATTGCAGCTCGCAAGGTCATTGAAGATGCTGGCTACGGCTACGGCTTTACACATCGCCTGGGCCATGGCATCGGCATTAAAGGTGCGTTCCCAATGGCTCCCAAGGCTTTGGGCGGCTTGCTAATTGTTAACAGCCCACGAGTCTCCCTACTTGAACAAATGGAACAAGGATGTCTTGCTGCAGCCCGGTATGACGTTTACGAATGAGCCAGGGATTTACTTGGAGAGTCGATTTGGCGTCAGACACGAGGATATTTATCTGGTTAAGGAGTCTGGGGAGGCGGAGCTTCTCACAGGCCGGAGAGCGACTGGGCCATATGATCCATAGAATATACACTCGGGGAAAGCTATTTTGAGGTATTGTCTCATGAAATTGTCACGGGACAATGGCGTACGCCAGCTGACCGGCTAGAAGAACATTTTACAACTAGTTTTAACAAGTGAGCCTAGTAGGCCAACCTAAAGAGTAGGCGAAACTTTTAAAAAGCTAAGAATTAGTTTTATACCTTCTGTTAAGAAATGTTATTTTTTAAAACGAGAACAAGCAGAAAAGATTTAACCCTGAGCAGAATCTTCACTCAGACACACAATCAATAATGTACACATTCGACCCCTAAATTTGACAGGGACATTACGGCAGCGGGCCGACGTCCGGGGGCCGGCTGAGGATGGGTATGGCTGATTTGCCGGATGTATCGGAGGCTTCGTCGGAGTCTCTTGCAACTATGGCCACAGTGACATCAAGAGAATCTGGCTAGGGGAACATGATTGAGAAGATGCAACGCCACGGCTGAGGATCTGAAAACTTCGGTATAGGAGGCTTGGTGGCTAGTCACCCACATTCATTCAGGTACGGCCGTGTCAGAGGCTACTACTTAACAGCGTTCAACATTGGGTCGCAACCTGGCCTATTTCCACGAGGTGCAAGAGCGTGAGCGTCCTCTGGCTTTACTCTCTCCCCCTTGCCTTCTCAATCGTTTCCAAGATTGCCAGACACTTTTCGTCTTCAAACTTCCGAGTGATGATCTGAAGACCAATCGGAGCGTCCACGTAGGTCTTTGGGTTGTAATGGTCATGTTGATACTTGTCGCGAGGGTTCTTCGGCACGTACTCGCAGTCTTTGACATCCTTCGCAGGGTCAACGGTGGTGATGGGGAAACAAACAGCAGGGTATTCCAGCAGATTCCACTGGCTTGTGTATAGCCAGTATGTGCTCGTGCCGTGGAGAGGGGGGGGGGGGGGCGGCACTGGGGCTCACGGGACTGAGGATTGCGTCGACGACAGCCATCATGGGCGGCAGTTGCCGGCCAGTGATCATTGTACTGCTGGCGGTATTCATTCCTCTCGGCTTTCAACTAGTACGGCCAAGTTTAGTACGGGTTTCTCTTGGAGGATGATTTCCTGAGGTAAACTTACTGCCCACACTTCTTCCTTCGTCCTGTTTTTAACAAGGTCATTGTCGAAGATCCACTCGACCACTTCGAATTGGTCTCCATGCGCACGAAGGGTGCTGGTCACTTCTTCGAGGGCTCGACGAACGGGAGGATGAGGCATGACAATTCCGTCGTTCCACATGACTCCAATCTTGAGTTTTCTGGGAAGCTCGACTTCCCGCCAGGGCAACGGAACGAGTGAGGTATCTTGCTGCCACGGCTCGGCATTGCAGTATGTGCTCATGAACAGGGACAACGCAGAGCGAGAAGTACACATTGGTCCATGAGCTCCAACAATTCTGCGGAGATATTAGACGACTGGTAAACCACAATCGATACCGCGGATAAAAAGCTACTTACCCGTCGCCACCAGGAACAGCTCTTGCGCCACCGCGACTGAGCCGACCCGTGGAAGGCTTGAACCCATATATGCCAGTGCATCCAGCTGGAGCTCGAATCGATCCGCCACTGTCTCCTCCAACACCCTTCCAGATTAATTAGAAAATTTCGCAACAGGATTGGTGACATGGAATAGAGCTCTTACCAAGACGCTTCCTCGGAACGCTATGAGAGCGGCTTCGCCACCCGAGCTCCCGCCTGGAGTTAAGGACAGATTGCGGGGATTGAGCGTCGTTCCGTAGATGTTGGAGGACGTCTCCAGGTGCATACTGGTCTGTGGCATTGCATTTCGTGCTGAGAACGCAGCTCCAGTGGCCCAGAGGACATCATTGACACCGCTTACTCCTGACTTGAAGGGGTCAGCTGCAGTTGCAGATAGGACACGCTCCGAAACTTACAGTCTCTGCATCAATGTAGGTGACCATCTCACCAGCGCCTCCACAAGGGCAATCAAAGCAATTTTGACCCCCATACTTATTAACTTAACTCTTTTTTTAGTGATTCTGATTACTTAGCTAACTTGCAAATTAAATAAATCAATCACCATATAAATCTACGTTATACCCATTTAAAGCTATTTATACTATTCCCAACAGCCCAAAGTTATTACTCAGTATTATAATCCCCCTCTTCAACTAGTTCTTCGCTAACATCCATCAGCCCCCAACCGTCACCCCTCATATACCGTCACCCCAAAAATGATGCTGTATTTTACGATGCATCAACTTAAGCTTATTATTATACTTATTTTGATATAACTACAATACAACTACTATCATCACTAGGGTAATTAGGGTCGCTGGATTCATCTAAACTATTATCAACTTCACTGGCCTCAATTTAAGCCCGCCGTATGGCCTTAATGTTGGTGAACATCGAATTGGGGCTTATAGTGACCTTCTTCCTCTTCCTCACCCTACTAACCTTAACCTCTACTTCTAGTACTTTAATCTTTTACTTAACAATAACTAATGAATAGGCCTGCTTATCCCAGGCTTTTTTAACTTTACGAAATAATAGTCGTTAAGTATTACTATTACTATCTAGTTTACTGAATAAGTTGAATAAATCCTTGAGTTCCTCCCTTTTCCTAGGAGTTGACCAGTATACTATAAATATATCCTAAGCCTATTTCTCATTTACGTTAACACTAAAAAGACCCTTAGAGATTTATTTTCCTTATTTAGTGAGTGTTATTATATTCTTACGTAATAAAGGGCTTATAAGGGGTCTCCCCATATTAACTAGCTATAACCTAGTGTATTTCTAACCACTAATAATATTCTTGTTAGTTAATGCTGCTTGATGTACTTTGCTATAGCAGAGAAGGAATGTTTACTTGCCTATAACAGTACTGCATTCCCAATAAGATCTATAACCAAGCTCCTTTTTATATACTATTTTAAGTGGCCCAAAGACTAATTAATTGAGTGGTTAAAGGACGTGGGAGGTATAAGGTGGTAGGAAGAGTAATTGTATATTATTCTTAAAGTAGAGATATATAAACCCTATTATCTCGTAATTACTATGCCTATTAAGGATGAGTAATCTGGCCTCCTTAGTATCCTTAGGGGTGGTTAAGGGGATAAAGACGTCCTTCAGCGACTTAATAGCAGTTAGATCCGACGTCCACCTATTCTCTGTTACTATGAACTTCTAGGAGATATATAAAGTAAGGTCAAAAGGAAACTACTATTACTAAACACTTTTCCCTTTATATATAACGAATACAGGGAGGGCTTTGCCGGTCACTGAGATATATTCAACAAGGGATGTCCAAGTACATAATCCAAGCTATTTTCTTCAAACTAAGCGACTCTCTACTAATCCTAGGACCAGCCCATTAGATCCTCTACCCTCTAAAATACTAATCTCATCTATATTATATCAGTTAATTACTTTAATCTCCTTTATCTCAGGGATCCCAAAATATCTAAACCATAGCCTAATTATATTAGTTAAAGCTCTATTAATACACTGGAAATTAATTGCTCTACTTTTATAAACCTTAATTAATGGATTCCTCTTAATAAAAAACTAAATCCAGTTCTTCCCAAGGAGCTGGGAATCTCCATAAATCCCAAGGATACATTCAACGAATTCCCTAAGTTATTAATGGGTTAGCGGGAGGCCTAGCGCAGCCTAAATACACACCCACTCAGCTAAATCGCACTTTTAGGTAGGAAAAAGCCTTTGCTTGCTAGACTAAACAAAATCTCGAAACTAGCTGCCTTTTAATCGATTACTAAGAATCATACGTGGTATACCATGCTCAAATACTGTTCTTTTAATCCTCTGGCCATTTACAACAGCGTCAAGAGCCTGGATAATGTCTTTTTCCGTACATTGGGCTATTTAACAATAAATAAGCCTTGTGTCGAGTTTCGTGGCGATTAAGTGAAGATAGGTTGTGATGAGTAAAATAGAAGAAGAGGGGTAGTTATGGCGGTGAGGGATTTTTGGGATGATGGTATGTGGGGGGTGACGGTTGGGGGGTGACGGACGTTAGTTGGAGACTCTCTATAGTACTGAGCTTCATCGAAAGCCTCTACAACGTAAGGGTTAACTTAGGTCAACTAAAAGCCCTCTCACAGTTAGTAAATATCACAGGGACAGCAAAAACGTTGATCACCAGTTTATAGAGTATTAAGTACATCTCTAAGTAGTATAATTACCATTTTATAGAATTATTAATAACCTGAGGGGGTATTTAGAGGTAGAGATTGAGCTCATTAACCCGGGGCAGCGTATACTAGCACTAAATATTAACCTATTACCGGGAGTAACTATCATCATAATCCCGGGCTCCGGGATCAATAGGGAGGACAACCAACTGCCCATCAGGCGCCGGTATCAGTAGCTCTAGCCCGGTTTAACAATACCACTTATCGAAGTAGTCTTTAAGGCCTTCAAAAAACCTCTCAACTCATCCCTCTTAGTATTCATAACACCATACATCTCACAAATACGAAATACCAAATAACGGATACAATACGATCACTACAAAAAACAATAGTAAGTCTCCCATCTTATTTTAATACAAAAGAAAATTCTGCTACACTAGTTCAATACAGCTGCGGAGGAAGGACTACTATTTCTCATTAAGAGAGTCGAATTACAAGGCTAATTACAAGGCTAGTAATACCCAGTCCTCATAAACATAAGTTAAGAGAACTTATACACGAAATTAGCTTCGATAAAAGCTCCTATAAAATAGTTTATATACGCCGTTTTATATTACCCATCTAAGCTCTAAAGCCTATATGAGGAAAGTATTAATATATTAACCCTAATTAAGGAAGAGGTTATAGCTCAAATTAGCCACGAACTAGTCCTAACCCAGTAGTCTCACCTTAGCTTAAACTATATTATAAACAAAGTCACTTATGTTATCTCTTTTATAGTCGAGGTATTACTCTTTAAATTATTTAACTAAAATAGAAAGGCCCAACTTATTAGGGAAAAAAGTGTTACGGGCTGATGCCCACGATGGCCTAAGCTTTGCCTAAGGCGTTAACTAGTATCCAACAAAAGAGCCCTTTGGTTAAAGGGGCCTCCGATCAAAGGGCCTCTGGTGATCTCCGGTGCCCCACCAGAGGTCCCCTTTGTTCTCTAGTAGTATAGATTCCTATACCGCCCCCCTTGCGAGGAACTTCCTCTCTTTTGCTCCTTATCTTAAAGTAAATAGTACTAGAGTACCCTAAGGTCGAAAACACCTAGGCCTAGCCCTTCACATACTTTAAGCTTAGGATTATAACTTTACCATAACGCTGGGTTGAGCGTAGCTCCCCACTAGTTAAGTAAAAAGGAGTATAAGTTAAGTACGGCTCTTTGTGAAGAACGATACTCCTAGGACTCTAATAAGTTAACCACTAGTTCCCTATTAGTCCCCAAAAGAATAATTAAGATAGCCTAGTTGCCCCGATGAATACCACTATACCCCTAATACTCCATAATAAGCTAACTATAAAAGAGATGTTGAACACCATTTTAGGATCCCTATAAGCTTAGATAATAGAGATTAGTGAGAAATTGGAGAAGAGTTAGAATTAGAGGTTAATGACCCCTAGGAGTAAAACCCTTTATACTCTTAGTGGTATTTACACTAATACCCTACCGGTACTCACTAATGAGTTAACTTACTAGAAACCCTTACTTAACCCCCGAAGTTTTCGGGTAAATAAAAAGAATACGCTTTTTGGGTATGATAAATAAGAGATAAGATTTTAATGGATTACCCCTTGTCACGGGCCGAACCCGGTGGTTATGCCCGGGCTATGCCCGTGCTCGCACTGGTGCCCCACCGGTGCCCCACTAGCGCCCACCCCCTAGGATGCAGAGATTTCGCACCATATCGTAGTTTACCCTTTTCCTCTTCAGCTTAAAATAAACAGTATTTAGTTACTTTTCAGTTAAGATAAGGCCTAGGACTAGCCCTTCGTATATTTTAAACTCAGTTTTATCTACTATATAAAATACCACTAGGTTAAGCGTAGTTCCCTATTAATTACGAAGCGGAATCCTAGGTTAAGCATAGTTCCCTAACAACAAATCGATGAACATCGAACACTAAGTAAAGCATAGTTCCCCACTAGTTAAGAAGAGGATACTAGTTAATATAATAGCTAATAAACTATAGGTTTAATTATAGTTAGCCTTAAACGAGGCCCTCGGGCCCCTATAGGCGAGGATTACTAAGTTCTCTAATAAGCTAGAGCGAAGCTAAGGTTTAGGGGCGATAATACCGACCCCTATAGAAGATGCAGGCACCGAAGCCCCGCTAATAGGTAACCACCACCTCGTAATAAAAACACGACGCACCGTAAACTACTACTAATACCCTTAAAGTTCTCGGGGAAGTGGAAGGATTACCCTTTTTAGGCGTAGTAAATAAGGGACAAGATCGCTATAAATAAAGCGTTTTATCTTATTAACTAGGAATTATAATACTTAATTAACTCTTATCTAAACACTAATCCCTAATAGGTGGTTACTATGTTCTACGTAGTTAGGGGGCTTAAAGGTTAACGTAACCCCGAAAATTTCATATCCTACCTTAATAGGACCTACTAAGACCCGAATACCTAACCCCAAACTATAACCCAACTATAAACCCTCCGTTAAAAAAAATAACAAAAAACTAATTACTTTCCTATTAAAGTTTAAACAAATAATAGTAGACGTAGGAGGTAGTGTATAGTCCGATACCGTTAAGATTATTATATTAGAAAATGCCCTTACTTCCCACCTAAAAGAGCACCTAGTCACCATCTCCTTACTAGGGGAGTATACTTAGTAACTCACTAGGGTATAAGATGTTACCTAGAAGTTAGAGTATATAATACTCATTATTATTAAATGGGAGCGTCGCTGGTCCCTAACCCTAGCCCCCCCACAGAAGGATCGTAATGGAGATGTTCAAATAACTAGCGTTACCCGCACTTTATTAACTCAAAGAGAGGAGAAGGATTACTACCACCACTACTCCTTAGGTAACCCACTAGTAGACCGTTATAAATACTTTTATTATAGTGAAAAAGGCCATATTACTAGGAATTACTAGAAAAAAGTTCCTAGGTAAGCGAAGGTTACTTATACTAAGGTAACGAAGAAGTAGAAGGATCCTAGGTTAAAAAAAGAGGACCAAAAAATTACTAATACCTCCTCTAATAAGGACAACTCGGGAAAAAAGTAATTCTAGTATAAAGTTAGGTATTAACGCCGACGAAGGAGGAAACCAAAGAATAGGAGTCCCACCAAAAAGAGCAGTAGCAGAGGAGCTAAGGGTTAACCACTATTTAAGTAAAGATTAACAAAGGACACTTAATATACACCCTTATCGATACTAACTACGACGTTTACATAATAGTGGATCAGTTTCTCTTTAAACGCCTCCGATTACCACTAATGGATCGGAAAAAGTGTGCCCTACGAGGGTATATATAAGACGGGCTATCACCTAGTGATGCCCAGGGTATGGCTGTCCTAGATCTGGAATTAAGTAGCCATACTCAGAAAGTTTACGTATACATAGTAAAGGGCTTAGACCCCCCCATATACCTAGGGAAGCCATAAATAAAAGTGAACTGTGTAATATGTAATACTATTACCTAATAGGTATACCACGGTAAAAGAAGAGTAAACGTATACCTCTCTAATTAGGAAAAACTAGTTATTATAAAAGAGATTTATATAACCTAATTATTAACGGCCCCTACGTTTACAGCTATATACTAATAAGTAAAACACTAGAGGGCACTAAAGGCCCAAACTATAACTATGAACTTAAGGGACATCGAGGATACACTAAAAGAAAAAAAGCCTATGAATATAAAGGAACTCGTCCCAAGCTGGGTCTATAAGGAGTTTAGAGACCTATTCGACCCGGAGAAGGCGTACTCAGTGCCCCCTAGGAGACCAGGGGTTAGCCACAAAATCCCCCTTATTAAGGACACTCATAACCAGGAGCTTACACTTCTATAGGGACCCTTATATAGGATATCCCGTAAGGAACTCTTAGTCCTAAAAAAGACACTAGAGGACCTAATAAATAAAGGGTTTATTCGAGCTAGCAACTCACTAGTGGGTGCCCTAGTATTGTTTATTAAGAAGCCTAGTAAGGGAATTCGGTTCTACGTCAATTACTAAGCCCTCAATAGCATCACGAAAAAAGACCGTTATCCACTACTACTTATATCAGAGACCCTCCACCGAGTAACCACTATGTAATAGTATACGAAGCTTAACGTCGTAGCTGCGTTCCATAAAATTCGGATCGTACAAGAAAACGTTGAGAAGATAGCGTTTTATATAAAATACGGACTCTTCGAGTAGTTGGTCTACCCCTTTAAACTCACCGGGGCCCTAACTACGTTCTAACAGTATACTAATACAACTCTCCAAAACTTCCTAAACAGCTTCGTTACCACTTATTTAAATAATATCCTAATTTACACATCTAAATTAAAGAAGAAGTACAAAGAGAAGGTACGGATGGTCCTCCGGCGCCTAGTAGAGGCCGGACTACAACTAAACCCTAAGAAGTATACCTTTTTAATCAAAACCGTAAAGATTATAAAGGGGGTTAGAAGTTTCCTTGGGTTTACAAATTATTATCGCATTTTTATACCCAACTATACTATTATTATTAAGCCCCTTACGAGGTTTACGAAAAAGTTAGTTATATTTTATTAGGGACCTAATTAGGAAAAAGGATTCTAGGAACTTAAATGGTTATTTAGTATAAAACCGGTACTTCACCACTTTAACCCTAAAGGAAAAACAATAGTGGAGATAAACTATTCAGGGTTTACCTTAAGTAGCACCCTTATACAAAAAAACTCCGATGAGCACCAGCACCCCATCGCGTTCCACTCACAAAGGCTATCACCAACCAAGGCCTAAAAAACAGAACTACGAAATATAAGCAACTTCAAAATTCTTACGGATCACAAAAACCTTAAACACTTTATAAGGAAACAGCACCTCACCGAGAAGCAGAGCCGGTGAGCAGAAGAACTAGCCCAATACGACTTCTATTTAGAGTACCGACCAAAAAAGGAAGCAGTAATCCCCGATGCCCTCTCTCAGAAGGAGCAGGACGCCCTCCAGGACTAGGACGATAAAAGAGAACAGGGACACGTACTCCAATTAATACCTAACCACACTATCCCTAAAAAAGGAACTAGTACCCCCCAAGTAAGCTACACCATAAACGATTTACTAATACTCCTACACATAATAATATTCACAAATAATAATAAATTATAAATACTTTAGGATTAGATTATTAAAAAAAACAGGTTATACCACTGAATTTACGAAATGGTGAAATAGGGATAACGCAACTTCCCATTAGAGTTATAGCTAAAGGGCCAGATTACGGAATATACGATTAACAAGTAGTAGAGGTTAACGTTCCGGGACAAAGTATAGGTTCCCAGAGGAAGAGATAATGACGACCTTTCGAGCCTACTATGAACAAGGGTTATATAAGAGTACCACGATTCTAACACTAGTGGTCACCCGGGGAAGCAAATAATAAGGATAAGTAGTAAATAAAGGAGATTTACGCTATTAGATGGAAAACGGTAAGTAAAGGGAGAAGATGTGAAACCCTAGTGAAGTAGGAGGGCTATATTAACCCCACGTGGGAGTTAGCCGGTGTTGTAAAGGAAACGGAGGCGCTAGACCGTTACGAGGAGCGCTATGGGCCGATATTGGAGAACGACGGGGACGCAGCGTATACGCAGGTACCCCCCCAGGAGGCCAGCCAGGAACTAAAGGCCGCGCAGGGGGGGAGGAGGGGGGTAATATCACGGGCCAAACCCGGTGGTTATACCCAGGCTATACCCATACTCACACTAGTGCCCCACCAATACCCCACTAATGCCCACCCCCTAGGAAGCAGAGATTTCGCACCATATCGTAGTTTACCCTTTTCCTTTTCAGCTTAAAATAAACAGTATTTGGCTACCTTTCGGTTGAGATAAGGCCTAGGACCAGCCCTTCGCACCCCTTTTACCTTATAAACTATAAACTTTGGTACCTAGTTAATTTATACTTAGAAGTTGGTCCCTAATGAGTAATTAATACTTTTTACGCTACCGGAGGACCTAATAAAACTAGAAACCCCGAGGACTTCATATATTACTTTGATTAAACTTATATACATTTAAACACCTAGTCCCGAGTTGTTACTTAATTAAAAACCTTATACTAAAAAAAGAATAAGAGTTTTATGATATTTTTACCTAAGTTTAAGTAAATAATGGCCAATACTGGTGGTGGTAATTGGCCTGTTATTGTGTAGATATTACTCTTGGAGGTAACCTTGACCCCTTCGTTGAAGGACCGGCTATTCACAGTTAAGCTTCCTAAGGATTACTTAGGCTGGTTTACCCGAGTATAGGATATTACTTAGAAGGTTAAACGGGCCTCTAATTATAATCACCCTTAGAGGTCCACCTACTCCCCTATTATTTATCTAAAGGATAATAATAGAGATATTATTATAATAGGTGTAGTTTAGTTTATAGGAGCTAAAAAAAAGATAATTATTACTAAACCCCAGAGAGGTTTTAGTTCTTTTATGGATAATAACCATTCTTAATAAAGAAATTTGGAACGTAATAAGGACCACTACGAATACTTTAAGTATAAAAAAAAAGGACACCTTATATAGAACTACTAGAAGAAGGCTGAATACCGCTAATAGGCTAATTAGCCCCTTATGGCTAAAATTTACTTAAAAGGAAATACAGAAAAAGAAGACCAACTAATAAGCCTTAGTTTAAGTAATAAGTATAAGTTGAGAAAAGAATAACTCTAAAATAAAGTTGGGCCCTAAAGCCCACTAAGGAGTAAGTAAAGGGATAAAAGAAATACTAAAGGAGCTAATAATAATAGGGTAAGTAGTTTATAATTATAAAAATTAGAATTAATAAAGGATATTTAATTAATGCCCTAGTGAACACCGGCTGCGAAGTTTATGTTATGGTTAACCGTTCCTTAGTATAACGCCTCAGATTACCGTTTATTAATATAATAAAATACCTTATAAGAGGTTATACAATAAGCGGCCCCTCACCGGGTAGAAGCTAGGGAATAGCTATAATATAAATAGAAATTAGCGGTTATATATAATAAGTTTACGTATATATAATGGACAATTTAGAACTGGATATATTTTTAGGAAATCCTTAGATAGTTTAAAATAAGGTAAAGTATAATACTGGTACTTATTAGCTTACTTATGGGAAAAGAAGAGTAAGAGTATACTTTTTTAATAAAGAAGAGCCCGAAAACATATTAGAGATATATTGGATTAGATTATTATTAGAGGTATTATTTATTATGGTTTGTTGTATAACGTAAAAAAGAAGATAGAAAGATAATTAGAGACTATTAGTTGTTGTTATGGTAGTCAGCTTATAAGATATCGAGAAGGTTTTCGTAAAGTTGGAATTATAAAAATATGAAGATATTTCGAGGCTAGTACTAGAATAGGTGTATAAGGAGTTTGGAGACTTATTTGACCTAACTAAAGTGCACCCGGTGCCCCCCCAACCAACTAGGTATGGACTACGTAATCCCTTTAGAGATAGGGCCAGAAGGGAAGGAGCCCTAACTCCTTTGGGGACCTTTGTATACCATATTAAGAGAAGAGTTATTAGTATTAAAAAAGATACTTAACGACCTGCTGGATAAGGGGTTTATTCGAGCTAGCTGCTTGGTAGCCGGTGCCCCTGTGCTATTCGCTAAGAAGCTAGGAGGTGAATTAAGATTCTATGTTGATTATAAAACCCTAAACGTTATTACGAAAAAGGACCATTACCCACTCCTATTAATATTAGAAACTTTTAATAGAATAGTTACTATTAAGTAGTTCACGAAGTTTAATGTTATGGTTATTTTTTATAAAATATGGATTACTAAAGGAGATTTGGAGAAGATTGTTTTTAGAATAAGATATGGGTTATTTAAGTAGGTGGTTTACCCTTTTAGGCTTACTAATACCCTAATAACGTTCTAGTGATATATTAACACTTTTCTATGGAAATTCCTAAATAACTTTAATATAACTTATATGGATAATGTCCTTATTTATATTAGTGGCTCGAAGAGGGATTATAAGGAGAAAGTACGAGTGGTTCTCCAGGCCCTAGCTAAAGCCGGCCTGAACCTAGACCCGAAGAAGTGCGAATTCCGTGTTGAGAAGGTGAAATACGTCGGCTTTATTATTACCGTGGGAAAGGGTCTATTATGTAATCCCGATAAGTTGAAAGTTATTAAGGAGTGGTTAACACCTAGGTCCCTTAAGGGCATACGAAGCTTCCTAGGTTTCATTAACTATTATTATATATTTATACTAGGGTATAGTAGGCTAGTGGAGCCCCTAACCCAATTAATAAAAAAGGGGGTAGTCTTTTATTAGGGAATAGTTTAAGGAGAAGTATTTAAAATACTAAAGAGGATGCTCACAGAAGAGCTGTTCTTATGGTAATTTGACCCGGATAACGAAACACGCGTTAAGATAGATTGTTTAGGTTTTATTTTAAGTGGTGCATTATTATAAAAGGACTTAAAGGGTTATTAAATGTTAGTTAAGTTTTATTCATAGAAATTCTCGTTAATAGAGTATAATTGCCCAATTTATAATAAGGAGCTTCTAATAGTATTTACTTGCTTACGATCCTGGAGGGCTGAACTCTGTAGTGTCCAGTATTTTATTATCCTAATAGAGTATAAGGGTTTAGAGTATTTTATAAAAAAGTAACATTTAACTAAGAGATAAAGTTACTGAGTAAAAGAGTTATCCTAGTACAATTTTAGAATTAAGTATTAACTAAGAAAGGAAGTGATAATACCTAATGTATTATTAAAAAGGGAGTAGGATATCCCCTAAGGATAGGACGATGAGAGGGAAAAGGGCCGGGTAATCCAGATAATTCCCAACTCCACACAGTTAAGCTGTACTCTACCCGGTGATCATCGAATTAGATGAACTACTAAAAATACACTGGAAATATTATAAGCCGCTGTTTTTGACGTTAACCCTATACTATAAGCCCTTTAGGATAGAACTATAAAAGCCGATAGAGTATACTAAGCTACTTATTTAATAATAATAAAAAGGAGGAGAAGTTTCCTATTAAAGCTTAAGTTGAAGGTTTAAATTGCTGAATGTGAATTCGATGGGCTGGGAAGATTAATATAGAGAGATCGGCTATGGGTACCGGGGGGGGGGGGGAAACAACGATGACCACCTAAACGAATTACGAACTAAGATTATGTAAAGGTGTTACGACTTATATACTAGTGGTTACCTAGGATGGAATAGTATATTAGTAATAATAAGTAGATAGTTCTTCTGGTTAGGCCAGTCCTAGACAGTTTAGAGGTTTATACGAAACTGTGATATTTGTGGAGGGATATACATTTAGAGGTAAGCTAAAAAAAGGGTTCCTTAAACCCCTACTAGTGTTTACCCGCATTTACTGTGATTTATTAATGGACTTTATTACCGACCTTCCTCTAATAAAAAAGAAAAAGGCCCGATAACGTCGCACACCCACATTCCGGCCACCCCCACATCTCGGCCACGCCAAAATGATGAAGCATTTATTGATGCATCAACTTCACGCTTTTATTCCACCTATTCTGATGCCACAACAATACAACTAGCATCATCACTAGGGTTATCGGAGGCGCGGGATTCATCTGAGCTATCATCGACGTCACCAGCCTCAATTTGAGCTCGTCGGATGGCCACGATGTTGGCAAACTTCGAATTAGGTGACATTTTGACCTTTTTCCTTTTCCTGGCCCTACTGCCCTCAACTTCTATTTCTAGAGCCTCTATTTTTCGTTGTGCGATAACCAATTAGTAATCCCTCTCGTCCCATGCTTTCTGGACCTTCTAAAAGAGTAGACGTCGAGTATTATGGCCCCCATCCAGCTTATTATATAAACCCAATTGTTCCCTTAACTCCCTACTCTTCCTGGGAGTTGACCAGAGTACTACTGATGACTCTGTAGCCCATATATCGCTGGCGTCAACACTGGAGAGACCTTCCGGGCCCTCTTTTGAGTGCTTGGCTGGCGTTATGGTGTTCTCTAAGAGCAAAGGACTGAGGAAGGGTCTACTCATATTCATGGGCCATAACCCCGTGTATTTCCAACCACTAATGACGTTGTGCTTCGTCAACGCTGCCCGGCAAGCCTTGCCATAGCATTCGATGAAATATCGCTTGCCAACGACGGTACTATAGTCCCATGGAGGTCGATATCCAAGCTGCTTCCGGTAAGCAGTCTTCAGAGGCCCAAATACTAACTAATCGAGGGGCTAAAGTATATGGGATATATGTGGAGGAAGGAAGAGGAGGTGGATATTGTTAACGAAGTACTCCCACATAAAATCAGTTGTTTCGTAGTTACCATGACCATCCAGGATGAGTAATCTGGTCTCGGAAAGGTCCCTAGGGGTAGTTAAGGGGATAAAGACCTTCTTCAGCCACTCCATCGCCGTCGAATCTAATGTCCAACTATTCTCTGTTACCGTGAATTGCCAGGATTCATATAGCGTAAAATCGAGTGGAAACCACTACTACTGGACACTCTTCCCCTTATATATGACCAGCGGAGGGAGGGATCTTCCAGTAGCTGAGATATACTTAATAAGTGATGTCCAAGCACGCGATCTAGGCTACTTTTTCCGAACAGAGCGACTTTCTAATGATCCTAGGACCAGCCCGTTAGATCCCCTGCCCTCCAGAATACCCGTCTTATCTATATTCCATCAATTCGATAATTTAATGACCTTGATCTTAGGGATAACAAGGTAAGCGAACTATAATCTAATAATATTAGTAGAAGCTCCGTTAATATACTAGGAGTTGATGGATTTGTTTTTCTGGACCTTAATTGATGGGTTCCTTTGTATAAAGCCCTGTACCCAGTTCTTCCTTAGAGGTTGTGAGTTTCTATTGAGGAGGAGGAGGTGTTCAGTAAACTCTTAGAGTTGTTAATGGGTTAATGGGAGTCTTAACGAAGCTTAAACTCGAATCCATTCAGCTAAACGTCCCTCCTATACTGGAGGGATCCTTTGGAGGTTGGTATAGGCCTTTATATGTGATTTGGTGCTTCGGAGGTGATCCTAAAGTGTTAATCGTAGAATACCCTATTGTGATGATGCTTTTCGTATACTAATATCATCTGTAATTACACGTATTACCGTAATAACTTTATTTTTAGTATACTACTTTATTTTACGATAATCTCGGTCCAAAGAAAGAATGGTGTTGATTGAGTAAAATTTGATAAAGTGGTGGTGAGTAGAAGAAGAGGGGTATTCATGGTGTTGAGGTATTTAGGGTGGCCGAGATGTGGGGGTGGCCGGAATGTGGGTGTGCGACGTTATTTGTGGGTTGTTGTGGACATGTTATTGAAGAACCTTATGTTAAAAGAAATGGAGATTATGGACGCTAAAGCTTATGCTTAGTGGTTCCTCTCCTATTATTATAAGTTCTACGGAATACTATGGATAATAATTAGTAACTAAGAATTGAATTGGATAAGCTGATTTTAAAGGGAATTTTGTAGGCTGATCGGTGTAAAACGACTACTGAGTACTGTTTATTACCCGTAAATAGATGGAGGGACGGAACGCCTTAATTAGGAGATCTAAGTAATTCTTTACGTATATATAATATATACTTAGGACAATTAGGGGGAACTACTGCCCAGCGGATAACTAGCCCTTAGGAACTGAATGAGTATTACTATAATGATATCCCTATTTTTTATAGAGTATGGATACCACGTCAATCCTTTACTAATAGTAAAAGGAGGTAGTTAATTAAAAACGAATTAAGAGGAAACAGTGAAATAGCTAATCCAGAGGATGAAGGACGTTATAGAGTTCGTTTAAATAGTAATAGTAGTTGCTTAGTAGCGAAGCGAAGACTTTATGAACTGTACTAGGGGACCAACTGAGTAATACAAAGTTAGAAATAAAGTGTGGCTAAACGTCGCCAACTACTCATCCCTAAAGCTAAGTAAGAAATTAGCGTAGTTTTAATATAAGTATAAAGTTATACAGGTGATCTTAGTTCACATAGTAAAGCTGAATATATTAACCGGTATCTATCTACACTTCTACGTGGACCTCCTTTGTAGGGTAGTTAGTGACCCGTTGTTAAGGTAAAAAACGACTAATAAATAGTTACCCCTAATTTATGATATGAACGGAGATTCTGAATAGTTTATGGAAAATATATTAGTAATAAAGTAGTAGTTGGTGGGTAGAGGGCACCGTTACTAGGCCCTAGTTAAATGGTAAGGTTATGTAGAGCTAACTTAGGAGCTTATGGAAGTAGTATTAGAAATAAAGGTTTTAGATAAGTATAAACGGTGGTATAGAGAAATTAATATAATGGATAGGGACCCAGTGTATACCCCGAGAAAACATTGGAGGGTAGTAAATTAATAGCCGCTAGTGTACTAGTAGAACACTAGTGGGGAGGGAGGGGAGAAAGGAGGGGGCATTTGTTATAAGCTAATGCCCACGATAGCCTAAGCTTTACTTAAGGTATTAACCAGCATCTAATAAAAGAGCCCTTCAGTTAAAGGGGCCTCCGATCAAAGGGCCTCCGGTGACCTCCGGTGCCCCAGCAAAGGTCCCCTTTATTTTCTAATAGTATAGATTCCTATACTGCCCCCTTTGCGAGAAACTTCCTCTCTTTTGCTCCTTAGCTTGAAGTAAATAGTAATAGAGCACCCTAAGGTCGAAAACACCTAGGCCTAGCCCTTCGCAAAAAGGACTTTATTTAGGTATAACCCTGGTTGCTAAGGATACTATATAAACCAGTATTATAACCAACAACTACTCTATAACAACTACGATAAGCCCTTAAACTTCCATGAAACCGAGCCCTATATAACTAAGCCGAATTATACTAACTACTTAGGGCCCTTCTAGGTTAAATATACGGACTATCCAATTAAGCCACTAATGGTTAACGGTCACCTTACCCCCCTAGGCCAAAAAGAACGTGGGTGGATCCGGAAAGCTGGGTAAAAGGCCTCCGAGGCCCGTAATAGCATCAAATAGACCACCACCTAGAGCAGCACTCAATAACCCCAGGACTCCCGTCCTGATCAGGGCTAATAACCTAGCTCTAAGCGCTCATACACTAGGACCCCCTCCTAAGGATTAATTGTATGCCTAGGCGATGAGGATATAATTAGTAGTATAGATAAAGACGAAGCAGAAGACCCCGAGGCCCTCCCTCAGACCAACCACCCTATCCACCCTCTCCGAAATAGGGGCTAGAGGGTGGCTTATTTGTTGTTGTTGTTGTTGTATTTAACGCCATGGCGGCAAGGGCGTAGCCCTTGCGGCAGACCTCCCAAGGGGTATGTGGCGTGGAGAGCTGCAGTCTCAGGCTACCTACTCTATAATACATAACCCTTATTGACGTCCTCCAAATCTTGCTTATTGGCTGCTATGCGTTCAATCTGTCCTTGGATCCCGCTGGTTCCTCCACTTCCTTTGCTTCCTATCTGGTCCCTTTAGTAAAGTAGGTTAATTATATTAAGGCCTAATTAAAAGCTGGCCTTTAATATCGTGGGTAGATCTTCTAAAAGAAGTTTATTATACGTAGGAAGGCCTTAAAGCTTTTAGGATTGGTGATTAGCCCCTTAAAGTATTGCTTTAAGGAACTCATAGGTTTTATGGGTTTTGGTAAACTAGAAGAGTGGAGGGTAGGCCACTGTTACATCCTCGTTAGGGTCTTTTAGTAGTAAACTAGGTGGTTTACCTTTTTTATTTCCCCGTAAAAGCAGGCAAATTGGGTTTTAGTATAATTAAAGTGTTAATGATATTATTCAAAGTTTTTGTGGCCTGATCGGGTTATTAGGAGGTGGTGTAGGGTAGCCCGTGGTAGGGCTAGTTCCGGGGGGTTGAATAGGGTGGCCTTGAGTCCTAATTGGACGTATCGATTTGTTACTTTTTTACGCTATTATTATGTGTATTAGGTCTATATCCGTTTTTTAGTGAGATGTTTAATCCCTACTAGAGTTGTAAGTTGGCTTAAGGGTACTAGGAGTGTTGTGCTCTACTTAGCTAAGTAGTTTACTTCTTTGTTGCCTTTTATCCCCTAGTGCCCTGGGGCCTAGTGGGTGTGTATATTGTATAACCTGGCTACCTTATGAATCTCGAGGAAGGCCGCTTATAAGGATTCTGGAGCCTCGCCTCGTATTCCCCGGATAATATTAGTATTATTAATATAAATATGTATTAGTTATCCTTGGGAAGTAAGGAGGGCCCACTGGAGCCCTGCCCTCACTCCTTTAGCCTCACCGTTAAACACTTCTACTAAGTTAAGTTAGTAATAACCTTGGCCTTTACACTTATTACTTTTATGGATAACGAATCCATATCCCATAACTCTATTAAACGTTTTAGAACCGTCTAAATAAATAATTATATAATTATCTGGGATAGTTTTTAGCTAGTTCTAAAAGGCCTTAATAGCATTCTCTTTTATATATAAGACTATTAGGTCTTATGACCCTAGGAGGTGTTATAGTTAGAGTAATACTAACCTTAGGACCCTTAAGACGAGGTTTGCTGTTTATTAGAACCGTATTTGTTGCCTCCCTTGTTGTGTAAGCCTTAGGACTAATGGGTGTTATTAGTTGACCTTTTACAGTTGGATTGTGAAGTGTAAGTGTACCCCTTCTAAAGTTATTTTCCTAATAGGTAGACCAGTATCTCAGAGAAGGTTGCTTATTGGGGTTATCTTTTAGACTCGGAGGATGGCTCAGGTTACTCTTATAATGACCTTATTCACCTTTTAAACGAGGCCCTTTTAGTTTATATTAATAGTCCTTCCCTAAGGGGAGGTGGTGTTACTTAGGGATAGCTTGGTTAGCCCCCTGAACTAGGTTTTGGTTCCGTATAGGGCTATTAGGAGGACATAAGTGATGGCCACTTTTTGTATAATAGTTGTTGGAATCCCTTTTTTTTGTGTTTATTAGGTGCCCTAGGTGCTAGGCTACCTTCTTCGTTATAGTTATCCTTGTTTCGATGTAGTATTAAAAAGAGAGTCTTTTATTAAACTAAACCCCTAGTCAACGGATCGGCTTGACCGAGGCTTTAATTTCAAGGTCTCTAACTTTGATCCTAGGTAGGTCTTATGGTTACTTAAGTTTCCTAGTAAAGTGGATAGTTTCATATTTAGTTAAATTAAAGGAGACGTTATTATTAGTACCCTAGTTTAGAATTTGGGTAACTTATTAACTTAAAGATATAGTGTTATTTTTAGAGATAAGTTAGCAATTAAAAGGCTTATATTATTTATATATCTAAACTAAAGCCTTGGGCCTTTAGTTAGGATATCGGAAATATAAAACAAAAAGATAATAAGTGATAATAAGAAGCCCTGAGGTAGCTTATAAGTTAGAGGGAAGTCCTTTGTTATTACCTTTTTGAATTTAACCCTAGTAGTATGGTTTAACACAAAGGCATAAATCAGCCTGATCAGGTTATTAGGCTAGCCCTATTACCGTAGTTGAATAATAAGGTGGTTCCGAAGAACAGAGTTAAAGGCCCCCTTTATATCTATTATTACTAGTATAATTATAAGCCCCTTATTAAGGGCCTGTTCAATATCGTATATAAGATAGGCTATTAAGTTAATAGTTGCTCTGCTTGGTAGGGCCCTTATTTGTTGTGGGTTAGCTACCCCTTCTAGGATAGTGAGGTGGGCTATTCTCTTAATTATTAGTTTTTTTAGCCCCTTACCTAGGTAAGATAAGAGGGTTATTGGTCTCTAGGATCCAGCTTTTAAGAAGTCGGTCTTTCTAAGCTTTTAAATCATAATAACCTTTGTTCTACGGAAGGGTTAAGGGAAATAGCCAGCCTTAATATATACTTAGAACAATAGCCTAATAAGCTTAGCTATAAGGTCCCAGCAAGCTTTAAGTAGTCTTATAGTGATTCCGTTAATACTAGGGGTCGTAGTCTTTATTAGAGTGGTTGCCCTTACTTCCTCCTGACTAATTGTAGCCTGCTAGGGTATTTGTTGTTTACGGACCGTGGCCACGTCGAAGGGGTCTCCATGTAGGTCATCCGTGTTATCAAATCTCTCCAATAGGGCCCTCCATAGGGCCTGGGCCTTGTCCTGGCTATTGTTGTATATTTGGCCCTTAACTACTAAGGGGGGGGCTTTGATTACTAATTTAATTATATATTAACCCATTATTTTATAAAGGTCCTAATTGGATATAACCCCTTTAATTTTAGTAGCCTAATAAGCCCGTTTAGTTTTTTTAATTATTTTTAAGAAGATATTTTTCTTTTTGAGGATAGGGGGTGGTAAGGCCGAGGTTAGCTCTGGTTCCTATACTTATTGCATACGGGCTTTAAGGTAGGATTAGTGGGTTTTAGAGTACTCTTTTATCCACTAAGGGGCCGGTTTTCCCCAGTTTTGTTGTCTTTTCTTTATTATTTAGATAATCGCTAAGAATAGGTTAATAATCCGGCTGGCCTGGGCATTTAGCTTAGTTGGGGTGGGTAGGTCCTTAATCATAAGTAAAGTTAAGGTCCCTCCCCCAATTAGGTTTTTAAACTTAGGAAGGGCTGAATTTGGGATTAATATTAGCCCTAATTAGTATATTTATTATTATTTATTATTATTAAGGGGGATGATGGTTATGATAGGTTGGTGATTAGCTCCTAGCTGTAGGTGTGGGTAGGGTCCTGCGTGCGTAAGGGGGGTATTTGAGAAGGTCAGGTCAAGGACGTGACCACGGGTGCGGGTTGGAGCCCCTGCTTCTCTAATAAAGGAGAGGCTATGGTTATTGACCCAGTCAATTAGATCATCTCCTCTATTCCGGTTAATGGATCCTAGTTCCCAGGAGTAGTGGTGAGCGTTAAAATCCCTAGTTATAAGGGCTTATAATAGTGGTTAGTATCCTAGGAGGGTGGTCGTTGTATAATTATAAGGATCGCCTAGTTATTTATAGACGTTTATAATAATAGTGTTATTAACCTTTAATTATATAATAACCTTTGTTTGGATAGGTTTTTATTATTACACTTATAGCCTTATCCCCTTCCGTATATATATTATTACCCTAGGGCTTATTTCCCTATTATCCTAAAAATCAACTAAGATATAAGAGTTATACCCAGGGTGTATATTAATTTGTATTCTATTAGTGTAACCTATCCAGGGCTCCTAAATAAGTATTATATTAACCTAATTAGCTTAGTAAAACTCTAAGAAAGCTATATTTACTAGGGGCCTTTTCCGCACGTTATATTAGGCTATATATAACACTTGTAGGGGGGCCTATTTAGGTTTATACCTCCGAATTGAGGTTCAGGTGGGTATAGGTATTAGTAATATTGTAAACAGGGTTTTAAGCCACCCTTTAGCTCCTATTTCGGAGAGGGTAAATAAGGTGGTTAATTTAAGAGAGGGCCTCGGGGGTTTCCACTTTGTCTTTATTTATACTATTAATTATATCCCCATCGTCTAGGTATATAATCGATCCTTAGGAGGGGATCCTAGTGTATAAGCACTTAGAGCCAGGTTGTTGGCCCTAATTAGGACGGGAGTCCTGGGGTTGTTTAGTGCTGCTCTGGGTGGTGGTCTATTTGATGCTATTACGGGCCTCGGAGGCCTTTTACCCAGCTTTCCGGATCCACCCACGTTCTTTTTGGCCTAGGGGGGTAAGGTGACCGTTAACCATTAGTGGCTTAATTGGATAGTCCGTATATTTAACCTAGAAGGGCCCTAAGTAGTTAGTATACTTTGGCTTAGTTATATAGGGCTCGGTTTCGTGGAATTTTAAGGGCTTATCGTAGTTGTTATAGAGTAGTTGTTGGTTATAATACTGGTTTATATAGTATCCCTAGTAACCAGGGTTATACCTAAGTAGGGTCCTCTTTTCCCTAATAAGCTGGGTCTTGCTGCTCTGGTTGAATAGTCTGAAGGGTGGCACCTCGACCATAAAGGAGATAACCCAAGTGACTTCGTTTATAATAGGGTTTAGGCCGAGGCGGGATTGCCGAGCTAGGACTAGCTCACGCCTAATCTAGGTGATAACCTCCTCCCTAATCAGGGTTAATATATCAATACTTTCCCCATCCAGGTTTTAAAACTTAAATAAGTAATATAAAATAGTGTATATGTCGCAAAAGTGGAACCACAATTACGGGACAGTAATTGTGGGCTATATCATGACAGTATATAAACTATTTTATAGGGGTTTCTACTTTAAAAACCACTAAATAATTTACTAATTTTTATTTATTTTTAAAAAAACTTTATTAGATTTACTTATTTAGGGGCTTTAAAGAGTATCTAGTTGAGATATAGTAGATGTATAGGATATCTCCTAGTTGTAGGTTAAGGGCCTAGTAGATTATACAACGCAGGGCGAAAGGGGCGTTCTTCCGGGCAATAACCAGGCCTTCCTCGGGGATATGGATAAAAACCCGGAGGTCCTTTAACTAAGCCTGGGTTTATGGGCGGGTAGGGGCTTGGTGTTAGGCCAGGGTGGAGGCCGGGGCGGAAACCGGGGCTAAGATTAAGGCTAGGGTCGGGGCTAATACCGTAACGGTAACCCAATTCCGGGTTAGAGCTAGAGCAGCTTTATTATTTATTAACTTCTTCAGGGTTTAGATCACAGAGGTTGTCACCTCCTTTGTGATCTACTTTTTTGGCCCCTCAAAACTAGAGACCAAATTATCGATGAACTGGGCAATGGCCAAAAAGACATCCTTTCGGTCCTTATAGCGTCTAGCTTGTTGATCGAAGGCAGCTAGGATAAGTCTAATGGCCACCCCGCTTATGTTCAAGAGCCCCTTTGCCGTAGAAGGGGCTACATCAGGAGAGTTAGGCTGGCTTCCCATAAGGCTAGGCCGGAATAGCTGGGCCTCAGTGTCGCAGCGGTGCTTAGCCCTTAAGGTAGGGGTTAGCTCCGGAGGTAACCCAAAGCCCTAATTAGGGCCGGCTAAAGGGACCAGCTATAATCTAGTGCTCACCGGAGGCTATAAGGCTATTATAAGAGGGTTCTAAAAGGGAGAGGTGAAGACTTTATACTTATTAAGGATCTTAGTGGTATATCACCTACTATACTAATAGCGGATACTAAGAGAAATTAGGCGAGAGGGAAGTTGTTAATCCACTTCACTAGGAAGCATAAGTAACTAAAAGACCTACCTAGGATCAAAACCAAAGACCTTGAAATCAAAGCCACGGTTAAGCCGATCCGTTAACTAGGGGTTTAGTTTAATAAAAGACTCTCTTTTTAATATCACATCAGAATAAGAGTAAATATAGTAAAGAAGGTAGCCCAGTACTTAGGGTACCCAATAAGTATAAAAGGAGGGATCCCAAAAACTATTATACCAAAGGTGGTCATTACCTATGTCCTCCTAATAACCCTATACGGAGCCGAAACCTAGTTGAGAGGGCTAACTAAACCAGCTTTATATAATAACACCTCCACTTAGGGGGGGGTTATTAATATAAACTAGAAGGGCCTCGTCTAAAAAGTCAGCAAGATCATTATAAGAGTAGCCCGAGCTATCCTCCAAATAAAAAATAACCGTAATAAGTAACCTCCTTCGAAATACCGGCCTGCTTACTAGGAAAATGGCTTTAGAAGGGGCACACTTACACTTCATAATACAACTATAAAAGTTCGACCAACAATACCCATTAGTCCTAAGGTTCTCATAACAAGGGAGGTAATAAACACATCTTCAACGAATAGTAGGCCTCGTCTTAAGGGTCCCAAGGCTAGTGCTACGCTAACCATAATACCTCCCAGGGTCACATAACCTACTAGTTCTACAGTGAAAAAAGAGAGCTACTAAGACCTTTCAAAACTAATTAAAAACTGGCCTAGATAATTACATAATTATCTATTTAAATAGCTTTAAAGTATTTAATAAAGTAACGAGACATGAATTCGTTATTTATAAAAGTAATAAGTGTATAGCCCAAGGTTGTGGCTAACTTGGCCTAGTAAAAGTGTTTAACGGCGAGGTTAAAGGAGCAAAGGCAGGGCTCCGGCGGGCCGTCCTTATATCCCAAGACCAGCTTATCCACATTTATATTAACAATACTAGTATTATCCAAGGGATATAAGGCGAGGCTCTAATCTCCTTATAAACAGTCTTCTTGGAGATCCATAAGGCGGCTAGGATATATAATATTTATCTCCACTAAGCCCTAAGGTATTAGGCGATAAAAGGTAATAAAAAAGTAAACTACCTAACTAAGTAGAGCATAACACTCCTAGTGCCCTTAATTTAATTAATAACCCTAATAGGGATTAAATAACTCACTAAGAACCGAATACGGGCCTAATATATACGATAATAGTGTAAGGAGGTAATAAACCGATACGTCTAACTGGGATTCGAGGCTACCCTATCCAGACCCCCTAAACTAGCCCTTCCACGGGCTACCCTGCACCACCTCCTAATAACCCGATTAAGCTACGGAGACTTCGAATAATATCATTAACACTTTGATTACAATAAAGCCGTACCTACCTACTTTTACGAGGAAATAAAAAATATAAATTATTTGGTTTATTACTAAAAACCTTAAGTTAGGAGAGGATAATAGCTTACCCTCTACTCTTTTAGTTTATTAGAGCTTATACGACCTATAACATTATTTAGGTAATACTTTAAGGGGTTAAATACTAATTCTAAAAGTATTAGGGCCTTTTTATATATAATAAGCTTTTCTTAAAAGATCTACCTACACTACTAAAGACCCACCCCCAGCTAGTTCTTAAAATAATTAATTAACGTACCCTATTAGGGGAACCAAATAAGAAATAAAGGAAATAGAGGAACTAAGGATAAATTGAACATATAATTGTTAATAGGTAAGACTTAGAGGACGCTGGTAAGGGCTGTGTATTATAAAATATGTCGTCTAAGCCTACGGCTCTCTACACCACATACCCCTCGGGAGGTCTGCCGTAAGGGCTACGCCCTTGCCACCATGGCGTTAAATACAACAACAACAACTCATGAAGAGTATGGGTACCCAATCTCTAGGAGCAGAAGTCTCCTACGCCGTCTCTATGGGGGTTTCCGGCTTACGCGCGTACACGATGTGTCTGATTGGTGTTAGCCCAAAGCCCAGATGGTTCTGGAAGTGCACCTACAGGTCGAAGACCGGTTGCGTCCTGAAGTTCTTGAGAGCCTTGCGGAACTCGCTGCTTAAAACCAAAATCTCGGCCATTTCCCAGCCCATGACTTCTTTCAAAAGGAATATCCCAAACCCCTCGATGGATTTATCAAGAAATTCCAGTGTGCCTGAGCCGACTTGTTTCAAGACGGGGTCATTGGCCCAGGCCCCAATAGGGATTGGCCACTTCCTTTCGACGATATCGACAAATCCTGCTGCTTTAAGGCTTTTGGCTATGCCATGATCACGACACTGAAGTCCCACTTTCCCGAGCCTGTCACAAGCTTCAAGAAGGTTTCTAGAAAAGGACTTAAAGGCATGCTCATCGGCCAGCTCCTGGATCTGCGATCGGGTCTCAATATCATGCTCTTTGACCTCAATATAGCCACCAGGTGCCATGTGTTCAAAAGCCTGTTTATAAAGATCCGTCCAGTTGGATATGCAGCCTTCAAGGTTACGAATATGAATGAAGTGAAAATGGTTATCAGCCCACGTCCACGGCTGCTCGATATCGTCGATCTGGAACTTGCAGTTGGCAGGGACCCATGTAGGCTGGATGGGTGATACGTCGACCCCAAAAACCTCGGCGGAGGGGAATTCGTCGGCGAAATCACTACTTTCGTTAAGCACATCTTCATATTTGGCTGGTAAGCATCCCGAAACTCACATAGCCCAAATTCCAGTCCCAGTACCAAGGTCAAGAACCCTCTATAAACAGCATGAGCCCCATGATCTATACAAACCATTCCTTAGAAGGGTGTTCACCTGCGGATTATCACCGATTGGGGATAGGAAGAGCCTGTCACCGAGGAACAAGGTCATAACCCAATGACTGTGTTAAAAGTTAGGGTTTCTGGGCAATTTCAAAAAGACAATAAGACCAGAAAGCCTTCTTACTTGATCTCAAGGCCTTCATTCTGTCTCTCGTCATTTGGTCCCCAGTAGTCAACCTTCTGGGTATACGTTCGACCTTGGATGCGACGGTACTCGTAGATGCTTTCGCTCAAAGACGTAGTTGAGGACGAAAAGATGCTGGAGCTGGTCAGTATATCCAACTTCACCAGTTTTATGTCGGACTAACCTTCCCGTCTCCGCTTCGGACTGAGTTTCGGGTCCCTCCTCAACGGCGGGGTCCTGCCATGAGCCGTTATCAGCATAATAAGTTCGCCGCCTGGTTTGCCGATGCCTCCCCGGCCTTTCCATAGAAGGGATATATAAAACTCACAATCGTGATCGGTCCTTCAGTGCGTTCTACGCCGGCGGTGTTGGCCGGCGGCGGTGAGCCGGTTGGGGGCGTGGTCGGGTTTGCAGTCGCCGACATCACGGTCAATCTTGAAGATACTTTTGGTTTATGAATTGAGAGAAAACATCGAACACCGTAGACCTGGGCATGGGCTTCACCTCCTTTTTCTAATGATCTCTGACTGTCTGTCTGTTGGTTCTGCCTGCATATGCACTTGCATACAGGTGGGCCGGCCAAGGGTTCGAGTGCGGGGCCGGTCTCCCCGGACGAATAAAGCACCTCACCAGTCAACTCTACAGCAGCCTCTAGACTGGTTTCGGAAGAGTTGAGGCACGACAGCCCACAGCGAACGACCACAATTGGGACAATTTGCAAGGGGGCCTTGTCAGAGCGCGACTTATCAGCTGATTTTGGCGGATAAATAATAACCGAGGACAAAACTTCCCTCTGGCTTAATTTTTCTTAGTATCTTCGGTTAGTGAATTAGGTGCTATCCCATCGAGTGCTGAATGGCAACAGTACATCCCGTGAGGGGTAATAGCCACTCAGAGACCAGCCAAGCCTTTTTTTGACCAACCAAAAGGCCTAGTTTTCTGGTACCTTTTCCGTTTATATATTCTGGTTATAAAATAGGTACTAGCAATCTTCTGAGTTACAAATCGTAACCCCACGCTGCTCACACCCTGACCTCGTCTTCTTCTTATGGGATTGTGAGTTTCCTGAGACTTCGCTCAGCGCCTTCTTTGGCCGATTATACGCAACGTAGGCGGAGGGGCTCTTCCGCGAGACCCTTATGTGTTGTTGCTACGGAATAGAGTTATTCCTCGTATCGGTTGCCCTCAGGGGCCGCCCCTTTTGCCTTCCATTAGCCAATGGCCCAAAGTGCTGTATTAGCTGGGCAGCAAGGGTCCGTCGCTATTCATATTGGGACTGAATCGGGCGCCACTCCGGCTGGCCCCAAAGCTGTAAAAAGAAGGTATTCATAAGGACCACCTCGAGGAGGAAGTTCCATGCGATGGCCTCCCATGCTTAGGGTTAGGGTTAGGGTTAGGGTTAGGGTTAGGGTTAGGGTTAGGGTTAGGGTTAGGGTTAGGGTTAGGGTTAGGGTTAGGGTTAGGGTTAGGGTTAGGGTTAGGG